>CM067218.1:82828623-83231411 GCA_034190945.1 Octodonta nipae
TTTATTATCCCATCTTCCAATACCCCAGTACAAACAAACAACATAATCCAGCCGATAGGACAGTTCCTTGACTAACTGGTATCCTGTACTTGACATTTAACTTTCCAATTTTTATTCCAGCCATTATAACCGTTGAACAGGTGCGGAGCTTGATACCTATAGCGGTAATGTTAAATGACCAACGAGAGTGAGGACTGGTGACGTCATAAACACGGGAGTAGAAAGTGAAAGTAGGCTGCTTGTATGCAGCCTACTTTCACTTTTCTGTGATAGAAACCAGGTGCGAAGCTTGATACCTATGCGGTAATGTTGAATCAGACAGGTAACATTGAAATGTTGGTATATTTCAGAATTTTGGTTAATGTTTGGTTCAGGCCTTCTATATTTCTAAAGACAGGTACATCAGCTTGTGACAACATAGGGTTCTGTACGTAGAGTCGTAACGTTAGATTCTCATATATTTCCCTAAGCTGCAAGAACCTTCTTATTGCTTAGATGAGAAAAATCCATAGTTCTCGGAAAACCATTATTGAGAGACGTGATTTGTATGAAATCGCAGCGTTCAATGGTTAAGATAAAAAGTAACAGCTGGGGTGTTGTTGACAATTATGCAAAGCAAACTCACGCAACATACTATATACAACGCACGTCAAACACTCATACAACATCACCGCTCATGTCTATCACTCTCACAACATCACTACGCATGCCTATCATCCATACAACTTCACTGCGCTTGTCTAACATACATACAACATCATTGCATATATCTAACGTTCACACAACCACTTCTACCCTTTACAACGTTTCTGCTTCAACGTTTCTGCTTCAACCATTCAACCATTTTTACCCTTTGCAACGGCCCCACTTTAACCATTCAACTAGTTCTACCTTTTCCAACATTCCTGTTCCAATCATTCAAGCTTATTCCTTGTTATGCATTTCCTAGCATTCCTCTTTCCAGCGTTCCAGTTTCCAACATTCTCGCTCTCAGGGTTTCCAGAATTCTGTCAAACTATTCAACCATTTCTACCCTTTGCAACGGTCCTACTTCAACCATTCAACCAGTTCTACCTTTTCCAACATTCCTGTTGCAACCATTCAAGCCTTTTCCTTGTTACGCCTTTCCTAGCATTCCTCTTTCCAGCGTTCCAGTTTCCAACATTCTCGCTCTCAGGGTTTCCAGAGTTCTGTCAAACTATTCAACCATTTCTACCCTTTGCAATGGTCCTACTTCAACCATTCAACCAGTTCTACATTTTCCAACATTCCTGTTCCAACCATTCAAGCCTTTTGCTTGTTACGCCTTTCCTAGCATTCCTCTTTCCAGCGTTCCAGTTTCCAACATTCTCGCTCTCAGGGTTTCCAGAATTCTGTCAAACTATTCAACCATTTCTACCCTTTGCAACGGTCCTACTTCAACCATTCAACCAGTCCTACCTTTTTCAACATTCCTGTTGCAACCATTCAAGCCTTTTCCTTGTTACGCCTTTCCTAGCATTCCTCTTTCCAGCGTTCCAGTTTCCAACATTCTCGCTCACAGGGTTTCCAGAGTTCTGTCAAACTATTCAACCATTTCTACCCTTTGCAATGGTCCTACTTCAACCATTCAACCAGTTCTACATTTTCCAACATTCCTGTTCCAACCATTCAAGCCTTTTCCTTGTTACGCCTTTCCTAGCATTCCTCTTTCCAGCGTTCCAGTTTCCAACATTCTCGCTCTCAGGGTTTCCAGAATTCTGTCAAACTATTCAACCATTTCTACCCTTTGCAGCGGTCCTACTTCAACCATTCAACCAGTTCTACCATTTCCAACATTCCTGTTCCAACCATTCAAGCCTTTTCCTTGTTACGCCTTTCCTAGCATTCCTCTTTCCAGCGTTCCAGTTTCCAACATTCTCGCTCTCAGGGTTTCCAGAGTTCTGTCAAACTATTCAACCATTTATACCCTTTGCAACGGTCTTACTTCAACCATTCAACCAGTTCTACCTTTTCCAATATTCCTGTTCCAACCATTCAAGCATTTTCCTTGTTACGCCTTTCGTAGCATTCCTTTTTCCAGCGTTCCAGTTTCCAACATTTTCGCTCTCAGGGTTTCCAGAGTTCTGTCAAACTATTCAACCATTTCTACCCTTTGCAACGGTCCTACTTCAACCATTCAACCAGTTCTACCTTTTCCAACATTCCTGTTCCAACCATTCAAGCCTTTTCCTTGTTACGCCTTTCCTAGCATTCCTCTATCCAGCGTTCCAGTTTCCAACATTCTCGCTCTCAGGGTTTCCAGAGTTCTGTCAAACAACTTCAAACATATTTCAACCATTCAACTTTATGGTATTTCCAACATTCCCATTTGCAACTGACTTGTCCCCAGCATTCCGGTCTTTTCTACCATGTCCAAGTGTAGCGCCCCTGTTTCATCCATTCGACTTCCCGATATTTCTACCATTTGTAGCGTCCCTGTTTCATCCATTCAACTTCCTGCCATTTCTACCTATCCCATTTCCAACATACCTGTTCCCACTATCCTATCATTCCTACTTCTTCTATCCTACCATTTCTAGCATTTGTTATGTCTCTATTATAACATCTTACCGTTTCTACCATTTCTAGCATTCACGCTAACCCATTTGTAGCGTCCCTGTTTGTAACGGTTCTGTTCTAATCATTTCTATCATTTGTAACGGTCCTGGTTCAACCACTTCTAGTCTAATTCCCACATTCCCGTTTCTATTATCCTGAATTACCACATCTAACTCCGAAATCAAGTATCCTGTATCTATTTTCAAACATTTCATAAACAACATGCCATTGTGAACACACCCTGTATTATTCTGATTATGGGATACATTTTCCGAGACACCCTGTACATTTTTCAAAATGTTTTGACCTTTGCCTGCTCGCTCACAGAGGGAGCGTCTCGCTTCCAATCGTTGCTGTGCAGTCTTCTATACACGCCATGTTTTGATCTTTGTCCGCTCGCCAACAGAATGAGCGAAATGGTACGTCTGGCCGGCTACCGAACTTGTCGTCGATGTGTGAATTTCGGCAAGGTCGTCGTGTCTCCACCCAACAACTATCTCTCTCTACGTTGCTTGCCTTTGACTGATATTATTACTACGCTATTAGACGGGTTTTTATTCAACGTACTATCAACTGATAGAAAGGGTAAGTAAGGTCGCCTTGTTGGCGCATATACTAGGTGCTTACGTAGGAAGCAAAACGACCGGGGTTCGATTCCTAATGCTAACGGTTTTTGTAATATAAATATATAAATTATTTTGTACATAATTGAAATTTGGCGCGCGCTTAAACAGATCACGTGACTATTAACCAATGAGAGCGCTTCAAGGGGGCACATGGCAACTACTTATCTAAGAATACATCACAATCCGCTATCGTGGAGAGATGGTCCTATTGCGTACGCGATATGCGATATGTGTCATCGATCCGAGTCTATGACGTACGTAAGCTGTCAACCGTGTTACGGACCTCTGACTCTACGGTCTACCTGTCAGCTGTTAATGTTCTGTGCCATCGTTCTATGCCCCCATGCCAACGCCCCATACTAATGTTCCGTGCCATACGTCAACACCCCATACCATCGTTCGTGCCATCATTCTGTGATGTACGTCAAAGAGCACATGGCAACTGACCAATGAGAGCGCTTCAATGGGGGCGTGGCTTATGATGTCACACCAGCGAAGTGGGAGTGGAGGGGGTAAATTTGGTTCAATTTCGTGGTTTTGGGACCTTAAATTCTCTTATGGGAAATTACATGTTGACGATTTTGGGCCAGAATGCTCCTAGCCTATCTACTTATATTTTTTTGATATTTATAAAATTAATTTTTTCAAGATATTACCAATAATATTTAAAAATATTCATTTCCCCCTTTATTTCCGAAAACCATACCACCTAAAATTTTGAAAATAATTAGCGGTAGAGGAGTATACATTAATGAAGAAACAGCTTAAGGTCTTAAGTGTGGGAAGAATTGGTCCCGAAATATTGAGAAGATGAATATTTTTAGAATTTTACCGTGGATACCTTAACACGCTGCCTCTATTTCCCTGATTTTTCCCATTTACATCAGACGACAGACGACTGTACCCTCGCGAATAGTGTCATAATTTTTTACTAAGAAAACTTGACCAGGCTCTGATTCGATCTCTGGTCAAGACCTCGTATCAAGCTCGAATATTTAGACAATTGTGAGAGCTTTCCCTCTAAGCCACCGGGGCAAACATATATATTACTTTTTGGAATACGTATTTACATATTAACAAAAATGATTATTGCATGAGTATTCTTACATTTCACATTACTAAAATCATTTTGTAATTATATATCTAAATTTAATATTATTAATTTGTTTATTTGTTCTTCAACTTTATCGAATTTCTCGTAGAATATTGTGGGATCAGATGAACAGTGGCCCAGTAACTTAGCAGATTATATACGACATAATGATGAAATTTTAATGAAGTCTTCAGAAAAATTATTAGGATATTATACAGAAGAGCTTTTACCTTGTACTTCTTTTTCTGAAATTTGTGATGTTACAGGTTTGTATTATACTTAATTAAATAAATGTTTTTTTCAATTGTGTAAATTTTAGGTTTGTTAGATATCATAACTAATCCTGAGACCTATATAAGTGACCTGTTAACTGGTATGTCTTAAAAGTAGAAAAACATTTTTTTTTAATTTTAAAGAAGGCTGTATGCTATGATTTTAATCATCAATAATTATTCTTTAGGTAATAAAATATAGCTTTGTTAAAGTGGAGGAGTTTTAAACTACTAAATTATTGTAATTATTATTGATTCAATATATTAATTAATCTGTTGTTAGTTTTATTATTTTACGATATCTGGAAGAGTATAAGGTGTGCCATTGATATATATATATATATATATATATATATATATATATATATATATATAAATGTGGGAGATAACGAAATAGTTGGTTTCTCAAGTGGTGAAAATCTAAAGACTATATAGTTTATATTATGAGTAAAAGGATATTTATGTTTTCGTATTTTCGTTTACGATTCTTAAGTTTATTATATCTTATTACAAGTTTGTCAGCTTGGAATCGAGAAGTGATTCACAATCGCTTGACGTGGTGCCGGTTACGCAATGGCAGGCAGAAAAACGATGTATGCATCAGGTGTTGTGCACGATGTTTTTATGAGTTTTGGCAAGACTCATATCGAGAGGAACGGAGTACAGTTCTGTCCGAACTTCGAAAGAGGTACGACGGTAGACGGCTGCCACGTAACCGGGAACTCATCGCGGTTCCGAGTAGACTACTTTGTTACCAATTTAGATTAATAATATCATATCGCTACGTCGATCGAACTTATTTTAGGTGGCACCTGAGATAAATTGATCATCAACATTATCTATTGTTTGTATAGTTTGAAACTCCAGTGGTAAATCATTATGGTGCCTTCGGTCAATTTAGTGTGATTATTATTTGTCGGATAAATGTTTAGCCCACATTTATTCCTTACGGTAACCCCCGACATCAGAAGTGGGATCAGTGCCCGGTATATCCACGCGATAACTAGTGAAGGAGTGCTGCGGAAGCAGTGGAGCTGCTGTTGCCGCGTTTTAGTTCTGAAACTGGTGGTTCTGACGCGGCTGTGCGGTGTTTAACTACTGGTACTGTGGTGGAGGAAAGTCCATTACAGGGTGGCATGTTATTTTCTGTGGTAACTCGTGCTCTCGAGGGTTTGTCTTCCCCGTGGCTAGTTCCAGTTATGTTTGGAGGAATTATACCTTGGTCGCGGGTAAGAGAACTTTATATTTCGATTAACATCGCAAGATAATCGTGTGGAATGCACATCACTTGCCAGTGGTGCTGTGAGTGAGGATCAGTGTTAAGTCTTGGCAGCAGTTGATTTGGTACCCTTTCCATTTTGTTTCGATTCTGGGACCGAGTGCTCATTTATAAAAAAAAAATCGCTAGCTTTAAGATTTTCAAGATAAACTATTAATAGAGTTCTAACAATGTAAGTAAGTTTCAAACTGTTAATATTAACAGTTTTATATTGGAGGTATTTTACTTTATTTCTGATATTTATTGACAGTATGACATAATGAGTGGTAGTGAAATTCTACCCCAGAGTTCACATAGAATAGTTTCGATATTTATGAGACGAAAATAACTGACTTTTGTAACAAAATCGCTGACGCCTCGATAAGTTTCAATGAAGTACATACCGACGGTATAAGAGTAAATTAACTGCCACTATAAAAAGTTTACATTTTATTGCGTGTTTTTCATGTACTTTAGAAAAGAGCAGGGTCAGTTTTCATAATAACTATTTCCTGCAATCTTAACTGTTATTACTTTGTTAGTGAAATTGAGATTTCTTTGGATTCCCTTATCTAATATAAAGATGGAAAAATTGCGAAATGCAGTTTCTGTCTGTGTTAGGCTTCTGCCTAAAGATGGATTAATATTATAGCAACAACTATAAAGTTTAGAAAGTAAGTAATAATAGTTGCAATGCAAACGTAGTTTAAGTTAAATTTCTAAAACCTGGAAATGATTGTCAAATCTTGATATTTGAAATAACTCTTTAAATGAAAAAGCGATATATTTAGCAAAGTCAACATGTTTGAAGGGCTATAGTTTCAACCTAGTATAAAGTGTTTCTAGAGATTCTTCAAAAAGGTATGAGAAAACTACAAACAAGTTAACCAAAGTTCTTCGAAAGTCTAACAAGATAATGGTAACCCGTAAATTGAAATGTTAATAATTTAACAATGTATGTGTGTAAGCACTGTATAAGAATCAATTAGTTAATACACCAAAATTATACAATATTTAACTCTGATAAAATCTAATTTTTACTAGAACTCGTGAGTTTATTGGTATAATCAGTGAATTGAGTTTTAGAGGTCTTTCTAAATAAAATCTATCCAACCAAAAAAAAAAAGGAAAGCCAGAATGATGTTCCGCTGGAGTTTTGAGTTTCAAACAGGGAAATTAAAGTAATGATTAGCCCTTGAATAACGAGCAAATATTAGATTCGAATAAAATATTTGTAATAGTAAGTACCTACGAAAGGTTGCGAAAATATCTCACATTAATTAAAAAAGGGGGGCGCCAAGTACAATTTGCTAAAACAATACGGGGAAAATTGTTATTCATAGTGTTGAACAAAAAAAACACACTTGAAGCAAAATACTTTTAAAGCCTGACTATAGTTTTGACTCAATCTCGTGTCATTTTTACATTTACGACCGACAATAGGCAAGGAAGCAGGTAAAATTAATTTAAGCATTATTTGAATACATTAAGGGGATGTCATTAAATGAATGTTCAGAAGTGACTATGGAATTAATAAAGCCAACAATTCTTCTATTGCAATTGACTGAACATTGGGGATGCTAGTATTAAAGAAGGCTGGTCCTCCTTGTATTTGTAGATTTTCTGATGTTGAAGTTCTGTGGTAGGGATAAACTTTGACATTACTATATTGTTACGAAATTTACCCAAAGCAGACCCTGTTTCATTTCAGTACAACAATCGCTCTGAGATAAAAAATGGTTCTCGAAAAGACTCGACAGCTGTAGGAGTGATGACTAATTTTACTGGAGAATTCGACGCTGGGTTTATAAGGAAGCAGGCCACGATCGCGAGTTCAGTTGGTTGTACGAAGAGCTTATATGTAAAATTGAGGAAGAGTACCAGACGTCGGTGAAGGAGACAGAGCCCGACAAAGAGTTCCTACAACAGTTTGCTGACCATTTGACACACTTGACACCAGAGAACCAGAAAAAAGCCAAGCAATTTATTACAAAGCACTGGCAAATTTTTAACAGTAAAAATGGAACCACCGGTCGCACCAATATCATCTAGCATCGAATAGATACCGGAAAGGCTCAACCCATCAGAATACCACCTAGACGACTACCATTGGGGCAACAACAGGCAGTCGAGGAAAACATCGAGTCCATGTTACAAAATGGAGTTATTGAGCTATCCATCAACCCATGGTCTGCTCACGTCGTGCTAGTTAAAAAGAAGGATGGAACCACCCGATTTTGCCTGGATTACAGAAAGCTGAATGATGTCACGAAGAAAAACAGCTATCCACTACCCCGAATCGATGACACTTTGACCACACTAGCAGGCTCCCGTTGGTTCTCCACACTAGACCTAAAAAGTGGATATTGGCAGGTTGGTCTCCACCAGTAAAGGGCTGTTTCAGTTCACGGTCATGTCCTTTGGGTTATGTAATGCACCCGCTACATTTGAGAGGCTAATGGAGTATGTACTGAGCGGGTTAACATGGAGGACGTGCTTAGTATACCTCGACGACATTCTAGTCATGGGTCAGACATTCGACGACCATCTGAAGAACCTGGACGAAGTATTCTCCAGAATTAATAATGCCAACCTGAGACTCAATCCGAAGAAGTGTTCCTTGTTCCAAAAAGAAGTAGAGTTTTTGGGCCACGTAGTGTCCGAGTCAGGAATCCTTACCAACGAAGACAAGATAGAAGCCATCCGTGATTGGCCAGTTCCAAGAGACAAACATGAACTTCGAAACTTCTTGGGCCTCTGTTCATACTACCCGCGTTTTGTTGATGGATTTGCCACCATCGCCGCCCCTCTACATCTGCAGACCACTGAGAAAGAGACCTTCTATTGGAATCAGGATTGCGAAACATCATTCAGGCGGCTGAAGGCAGCACTATGTTCCAGCCCAATCCTAGCCTTTCCTACACAGTCCGGCAAGTTCATCTTAGACAGGTTTGGGGTCCGTCCTATCCCAGGTGCAAGATGGTGAAGAGAGGGTGATCGAGTATTGCAGCTGTGGATTCTCGAAACCGGAAAGAAATTATTGCGTCACTAGAAAAGAACTTCTTGCAATAATAAGGGCTGTAGACCATTTCCACAAATACCTCTATGGTCGTCATTTCTTAATCCGAACAGATCATGCCGCACTCAAATGGCTGCTGGACATGAAGACACCTGAAGGACAACTAGCCAGATGGATGAAGAACCTATAGCAATACGACTTCAAGGTGGAACACGGTGCCGGCCGTTTGCACAATAATGCCGATGCCCTATCCAGAAGACCCTGTAGATCGGAATGCAGACATTGTCTGAAGACGGAACAGCGAGAGGGTATCTCCATCAGGCAGATCCGAGTGCAGGCCAATGAAGACTGGACCAAATGGCTGATCCAGACATCGAACCAGTCCTGTCACTCAAAACGAGAGGGGCACCTAGACCACGATGGGACGAGAGTAGACAATGGAATGCTTAATCGAGTTTTGGAAAGCGCTGATGGACGAGAAACCAAGTCCCAACTGGTAGTTCCGAAGAAAAGGTACCAGCCATCCTGACCAAAGTACATGATGGAATTACCGGAGGCCACCTGGGCATGAATAAAACCCTTGACAAGGTTCGCCAGCGGTACTTCTGGGTGAATTACTTCGAAGACGTCAGAGCTTGGTGCCGCAAATGTGCAGTCAGTAAGGGCACGAAGACCCGGACAAAGGGCAGAATGCAGCAGTACAATGTGGGCGTTCCATTTGAAAGAATTGCCATCGATGTCGCCGGTCCGTTTTTGTTAATATCTTTTAAACAATTGATTTTAAATATATATATTGTTGTAAAGTCCGTGGGTTCAATTTAAAATTATAAAACTAATATTCACTTTCACTTTTCTAGAACTTTATTTACATTAAAACAGCTGATTCAAATATGACAATAACATTCCCATATACGCTAGACGTCGCGGTATATCTCAACTCTCCAACGTGGCTGCTTCCTTTATAAGCCAGCATAGAAAATTCTCGTAAAAATCATCATCACTCCTACAGGTGCCGAGTCTTTTCGAGAACCATTTTTTATCTCAAAGCGTTTGTTGTCGTGCTGAAATGAAACAGGGTCGGCTTTGGGTAAATTTCGTAACACTGCACCCCCCCGCTTTAGAGAGCGAGTCGATCTAAATGAACCACCTTCAATTTAGCCTTGGGGTTTCGACGGATCCGGTAGACGACGTCATTAAGCCTCTTGACCACCTCGTATGGACCATTCCAAGCGGGTGTAAGCTTTGGGGATTTACCCTTGCTCCGTTGGGGGTTGTACAGCCAGACTTTGTCCCTCTCCTGGAACCCGACTGAATTGGCCTTAAGGTCGTATCGCGTCTTTTTCCGGTCACTGGTGGCCAACATCTGCGTTCGGGCTAATTCGTGTATTGCCAGCATGTTATGCCGGTGCTGATCGGCATAATCGTCGATGTCTTGGGGAGGTTCTTCGGGGGAGCGAAATGCCAAATAGTAGGGTAATCGCAGCTCCTTTCAGAATAGGACCCTGGCTGGGGTCAGGCCTGTACTATTATGTACTGCAGAGCGATATGCTAACAGGAATAGGGGAATATGCTCATCCCAATCACGCTGGTTATTGCTGACCACCTTGGATAGCTGTTGTTCCAAGGTCCTGTTGAATCTTTCCACCATTCCGTCTGACTGTGGGTGTAATGGTGTTGTTCTCGTTTTCCTGATCCCCAACATCGTGCAGACCTTCTGGAATACATTCGATTCGAAGTTACGCCCCTGGTCTGAATGTAATTCCATCGGGACGCCAAACCTGCTGAATAGTTGTTCTACTAGCACCGTCGCTACCGTGGTTGCCTCTTGGTTGGGTATCGCATATGCCGCAGGCCATTTGCTGAAGTAATCCATTACGACCAGAATGTATTTGTTCCCCCTCTCAGACTCGGGAAACGGACCGGCGACATCGATGGCAATTCTTTCAAATGGGACGCCCACATTGTACTGCTGCATTCTGCCCTTGGTTCGGGTCTTCGGGCTTTTACTGGCTGCACAGATGGCACATTTGCGGCACCAAGCTCACCAAGTAGTATCGCTGGCGAACTTTATCAAGGGTTTTATTCATGCCCAGGTGATCTCCGGTAATCCCATCATGAACTTCGGTCAGGATGGGTGGTACCTTTCTCTTCGGAACTACCACTTGGGACTTGGTTTCTCGTCCGTCAGCGCTTTCCCAGACTCGCTTGAGCATTCCATTGTCTACTCTTAGCGAGTCCCATTGAGCCCATAACGATTTCAGCACGCCTGAGTATCTAGCTACCTCGTCCCATCGTGGCCTGGGGCCCCTCTCATTTTGAGTGACAAGATTGGTTCGATGTCTGGATCAGCCATTTGATTCTGGATGCACTGTTCCGTTGTCCAGTCTTCATTGGCCTGCACTCGGATCTGCCTGATGGAGATACCCTCTCGCTGTTCCGTCTTCAGACAATGTCCGCATTCCGCTCTACAGGGTCTTCTGGATAGGGCATCGCCATTATTGTGCAAACGGCCGGCACGATGTTTCGTATTGCTGTAATTTCTCCATCCATCTGGCCAGTTGTCCTTCCGGTGTCTTCATGTCCAGCAGCCATTTGAGTGCGGCATGATCTGTTGGGATTAAGAAATGACGACCATAGAGGTATTTGTGGAAATGGTCTACAGCCTTTATTATTGCAAAAAGTTCTTTTCTGGTGACGCAATAATTTCTTTCCGGTTTCGAGAATCCACGGCTGTAATACTCGATCACCCTCTCTTCACCATCTTGCATCTGGGATAGGAGGACCCCCAAACCTGTGTTGCTGGCGCCGGAGTCTAAGATGAACTTGCCGGACTGTGTAGGAAAGGCTAGGTTTGGGCTGGAACATAGTGCTGCCTTCAGTCGCCTGAATGATGTTTCGCAATCCTGATTCCAATGGAAGGTCTCTTTCTCAGTGGTCTGCCGATGTAGAGGTTCTGCGATGGTGGCAAATCCCCCAACAAAACGCCGGTAGTATGAACAGAGGCCCAAGAAGCTTCGGAGTTCATGTTTGTCTCTTGGGACTGGCCAATCACGGATGGCTTCTATCTTGTCTTCGTTGGTGCGGATTCCTGACTCGGACACTACGTGGCCCAAAAACTACTTCTTTTTGGAACAAGGAACACTTCTTCGGATTGAGTCTCAGGTTGGCGTTACTAATTCTGGAGAATACTTCGCCCAGGTTCTTCAGATGGTCGTCGAATGTCTGGCCCATGACTAGAATGTCGTCGAGGTATACTAAGCACGTCCTCCATGTTAACCCGCTCAGTACATACTCCATTAGCCTCTCAAATGTTGCGGGTGCATTACATACCCCAAAGGGCATGACCGTGAACTGAAACAGCCCTTTACTGGTGGAGAACGCTGTCTTCTCTCTGTCGTTTGCGTGTAGACCAACCTGTCAATATCCACTTTTTAGGTCTAATGTGGAGAACCAACGGGAGCCTGCTAGTGTGGTCAAAGTGTCATCGATTCGGGGTAGTGGATAGCTGTCTTTCTTCGTGACATCATTCAGCTTTCTGTAATCCACGCAAAATCGGGTGGTTTCATCCTTCCTGATATTGGTGCGACCGGTGGTTGCATTTTTACTGTTAAAAATTTGCCAGTGCTTTGTGATAAATTGCTTGGCTTTCTTCAGGTTCTCTGGTGTCGAGTTTGTCAAATGGTCAGCAAACTGTTGTAGGAACTCTTTATCGGGCCCTGCCTCCTTCACCGACGTCTGGTACTCTTCTTCCCAATTGATGATGGTCTCTACTGGCTCGAAACAAGCTATCTCTTGACCATTGGTAATTCTGAAGTCGTTGTTGGACAAATTCAGGACTCTGATTGGTATATCTCGTCTGGTTTTAACTATAGCCCGTCCAACCAAGTAGTCATGAGCTGAGTGTACGGGCTCCACCATTCCAACGCAGCTCCCAGGATTGCTGTCTAGCTGCCCATGAATAATATGTTCCGTTCGACCGGGAATTCTAGCTGAAGACTTTGCCACAATTTTTATTGAGGTGACTGAACTGTTGACGGGTCGTGTCAATACAAATTCCTCATTTAGGAACCGAAGAACATCATATCTCGGGTCGAACATAAATCCATGCTGGCTAATTAGGTCAATTCCCAGTATAAAATCGTCCTCAATATTCGCTACCAGGACCCTATGCCGGATCATGTTGTCCCCTATCTGTAGCACGACATCTGCCTCACCCTGTATTGACATGGACTCGCCGGTGACTGTTCTGAGCTGGATGTTATTGGTAACTGGCCGAATTTCTGATGCTCTCAAAACCCTGGACTTGGCAATGGACACAGCGGCGCCGGTGTCGATGGTGATGGTAACTGCTCGCCCATTGATGGTGCCTCTGATGACTAGGCTGCCTCTATCTCGGCAAAATCCCCGGATGGATAACGTTTTGGGGGCTGGTGGAGGGACAGTCAGCATTCGGCCCCCTATGCTGACAGGCTGACGGTCCCTGGACATGTGGCTGTTCTGTTGGTTACCCCTGGTCGGTGATCGTTCAGGTGGCCTCACTCGACAATCACGTTGGAAGTGCCCTGTCCGTCCGCAGCGGTAACATGCCCCTCTGGTGCCAGTTCTTTGTGACGTTCTAATATTTTGTTCAGGCGAGCAAGCAGCGCTTGAAATGGTGACTCTGACTCTTCCTGGTTGAAGGAAACTGCTCGGACGCTCGGCTTGGACATGTTCATGACGGCCTCTACTTCCAAAGCCCGAAGTAGAGCTTCATTACTCTTCTTCACGCCACTCAGTCTTAAATTTCTTTGTACTTCCACATCCCTGATGCCGTTTCCTCTGGCAGGTCTTGGTAGGACAAGTGAACTAACCGTCTATTCTCTGCTTCGAATTCTTGGAGGCTTTCACCGGATTTTTGCGTCTTTCCACTCAGATGGACTTGGTATACCTGACTCGTATCGTTTGTCTAAGATGGCGATGATCTTGTCGAAATTGCCTTGTTCATCGACTGGGATGCTTTGGAGGAGTTCTAGGGCCGGACCTCTTAACGAAATTACCAGAGAAGTAGATTTTTCTTGATTATCCCATATATTAGCTGTAGCCACGGCCTCAAATTGCCGTTTATACATGGGCCAAGATGAACTGCCATCAAATGTGGGTGGTTTACTAACAGAACCTTTGGTACTCACGGGGTTCTGGTATTTTCCTCGCTGTAAATCCTGTTGCATTTTTTTAATTTCCGTTTCTACTTTATTTTGAATAGCACTGATTTCAAATTTCACCTGGCTCTGTATGGAATCGATGTCATCTACTTTGGTTTCAAGGGCCTCCACATTATTTTTTAGGATCTTTATGTCGTCGGTTATCTCTTTTATATCTGAGTCTACTATTTGCATTCTTTCATTAACTGTTTCATTAACTTATGATACTATTTGTATTAATTGCTCAAATTGTAGTTGACTTTTTTCTTCAGTTTGGCCTTGTTTTTCTGCAAATTTCGAGAATAATCCTTCCATTAAATTTTGTTGTTTTTCTTCCATGGCAGTGACAAGATTTTGTTGTTCGCTTTTCATTGTAGAAACAAGATTTTGTTGTTCGTTTTTCATCGTGTAAACCAGATTTTGTTGTTCGCTTTTAATCGTAGTGACAAGATTTTCTAATTCTATTTTACGTTTTTCATCGATATTAGTGACAAGATTTCCTAATTCAACTTTAAGTTTATCATCAAAAGATTTCAGTAACCTTTGTTGAATTTCTTCTTGATGTTCTTTCTCCTTCTTGTCACGTTTTTCTAGAATCTGTGCAATTTTTTCGTCTAGTTCCTCCGTAACCTGTTTGATAATTTTTTTGGTAGTTTCGTCGGTTTTTTCCACACTACGAGTTTTCATAAATCAAATTACGAGTTTAACTGCACTTAATCCTTCACTTCTAACACCAAATTGTTGTAAAGTGAGTGGGTTCAATTTAAAATTATAAAACTAATATTCACTTTCACTTTTCTAGAACTCTATTTACATTAAAACAGATGAATATGACAATAACATTCCCATATACGCTAGTCGTCGCGGTATATTTCAACTCTCCACCTTCCTTTATAAGCCAGTATAGAAAATTCTCGTAAAAATCATCATCACTCCTACAGGTGCCGAGTCTTTTCGAGAACCATTTTTTATCTCAAAGCGTTTGTTGTCGTACTGAAATGAAACAGGGTCGGCTTTGGGTAAATTTCGTAACAATATATATATATATATATATATATATATATATATATATATTCCTCATAATCATATATTGCAAGATGCGTTTACAAAAAAGTTTAATTTTTTATTTGTTGTTTAGTTCTATAATTGACCTCCCAAAATTAATATTAGGAATTTCTTCTTATTTTTCCTGTAAATCTTAAGTGGGGCCATATACGCCTAATTTTTCAAAATTTTAGGTCTTATAGTTTTGGAAATAAAGGGGAAATGGGTAATTTTTTATATTTTTGTTATTATCTTCTAAACAATTTAGTTTTCCCATCATAATTTCTACCGTCCAACGGCAACATAAGGTAGCTATGCCATCTCGATCAATCAGACAGGGTCCAGTAGGTTGTTTGTCCGATTTCTGCTATCCCGTTCCAATCATTCAAACTTCAAAACTTCTATTCGTTCTATTTCGTTACCATTCTACGACACATACCCATTAGTACCATTCTTTGAATTTTTAGTATCCTATACCTGCTTTCACATCCTCGCTAATGCCAAATTACCACAACACCTATCCCTTAGGACCGTTCTTTGAATTCCTGGTATCCTAAACACGCTTTCACATCCCCGCTCCTACCATTACCACCCACCGTTCTACTATGCCTCGTAATCAACACCTGCCAACGAAATGCATTCATTAAAACTCCCAGCGGAACCCGCCGTTAGGATCGTTCCTTGAATTCGTGGTATTCCAGTCTTGCCTGTCAACCATCCAGTCTCATGCGTTACAACCAACAGACAACGAAATCCAGTGCTTTGGACCGTTCTTGTCATTCAACCTTATAACCCACGTTATTAACGCCGACCATCTAAGTCCAACCATGAGAACTGTTCCTTGAATACCTGGTTTCTCATTCTTGCCATTCATCCTTCTAGACTCTCACGTCAGTACCAACCGTTCTTCTCATTCAACATTCCAATCTCCCACGTGACAACCAATGGTTAACCGAACCCGCTGTTAGGACTGTTCGTTGAATTCATGGTATCCCGTTCTTTTCGTTTAACCTTCTAGACTCCTATGTCATTATCACCTGCCAATGGAATCTAACAGTTGGAACCATTCCTTGAATTCCTGGTATAACATTCTTATCATTCCACATTCCAATCTCCCACGTGATAACCAGGGGCTAAAGGAATCTAACAATTAGAACCATTCCTTTAAATCCCTGGTATCCAATTTTTATCATTCAATCTTCCAGTCTCCCATGTGATAATCAACGGCTAATGAAACCCCAGCCGTTAGGACCCTTTCTTGAATTCGTGGTATTCCAGGCTTGTCGTTTAACCTCCTAGACCCCACGTTATTACCAAGAAACAACGAAATCCAACGCTTTTGGACTGTTCTTGTCATTCATCCTTTTAGTTCTCCACGTGATAACCAACGACTATCTAAATACAACTATGAGGACTGTTCCTTTAATATCTGGTATCCCATTCTTGGCATTAACCTTCTAGACTCTCACGTCGGTAGTAACAGACAACGGAATCCAACTCTCTTGATTACCATTCCAGCCTTTAGAACCATTCCTTGAATTCTTGGTTTTTCTTTCTTACCATTCAACCTTTTAGTCTCCCACGTGATGACCAACAACCAATGAAATCCAACCATTTGGGCTGTTCCTTGAATTACTATTACTACTTTCTTTCACGTCCTCGCTTCTACCATTAACACCCACCTTTCTGCTATCGCTCGTAATCAATATCGGCCAACATAATCTAGTCACTAAGATCCTTCATTCCATTGTTACTATCCCGCTCCTGTCATTGCTCCTTCCAAGACCTCTACTTGATTACCAACGCACAACAGAAACCAGCCGTTTGGACCGGTCCTTTATTTCCTGATACCAAGTTCTTATCATTCAAAATTCTATACACAGCTCCATTCAATTTACTATTTCTTATAGAGCTGCAGAGAAACTTGTTTGAATCTAGGATAATCATGCAGATTACTCCTTATATCCCATATATACAGGGTGGGCCATTTTAATCTATGCACCCGAATTGCTTCGTTCCTAAGCATGGTATAAAAGAAAGTTTATACAAAAATTATTCAAGGTACATCATTTTCAAGGTAATTTGCAGGTCAGGGTATTTTTTTAATGGGAACCCTGTTGAAAAAATCCCATAGATTCCAAGAAAAAAAAGTCTATGGAAATCTAGTGTGCTTTTGTCGCTGTCATTGCACATTGATACCCATAAGTTTCCAAGAGAAACAAAAGACGGTTAATTTATTGGAATCTATCTGCCAGTCCAATATAGCGAGTTTTCTTTATTGGAATTAATGGGATTTTAGTGTACCCCGTAATCGTATGGATTTCTGTATACACGTAACCTATGAGATCGTATGTGTTTTTATTGTAATTACTTAGAATTACGGTGCCTCTGCGTATTTCCAAACAGAATAAAAAATGTTTAGAATGGTTTGTCTATAATCAGTAAGTTTAATATTTTCTGTTTGTAACAGCTATATTGAAATATATAAATAAAAGACGAAACTCCCAATAAAAAATAGTCAAATGTAGTGTATTTAATAAATTGCAATAACTGTGAAGCTAAATATGTTGGTCAAACAGCAAGAAATCTCAAAGGAAGAATAATTTCTCATAAAAGTGACATAAGACTTGGCAAAGATAGCTGTGCTCTTGCTATACACTGCCATAATAACAACCACACCGCAGATTTTGATAACGTAAGCATCTTAGAACAAGAAAAAAACATTTTTAAACGAAACTTTCTAGAGATGGTTCACATTAACAACCAATCCAATAGCATAAACAAGAGAACTGATTTGCAAAAATTAAATATTATCTATTGTGGCCTATTAGACAAAGAAAGCCAAATTTCACAGAATGTCTCATTAAACAATTTATTATCCTTAACAGCGGATTAAGCATAACTTATTACTAAATTTCTTTTTCTGTAAAATTTGGAATAATCTAATAAGCAAATAATTTTTATTAACAAATTTTTATGTTTTCAACATTTTGCATTCCGGTATCTATCTTTTGCAACTCACTATAGTTTAATTATCAACTGACTTTAAATCCTTATAATGTCAGTACAATACGTCTAACATTATGAGAGCTTTATAATTTGTTATATCTATTATTAATAGGAATTCGTAAGATATGCTCCCCTTTATCCTCTGGATTCTGCTAGTTTCAACAACAAAACCTCACATATCGTAAGTTGTAATTAATTTAAATCTAATATTACTTACCTACTGTTAATTTTATGTAACTTCCAGTTTAAACTGAAGAAGGAATAAATTTGTTCCGAAAGCTTTTCGAAAGAAGTAAAGAGTAAAGTTAATATTCGAGTAATTAGAAGCGAAAGCAGAAGGCTACGAGAATTATGCGAAACGACCTGAAGAGGGCAGATGTGACTCTGCCGAAACGTCGTCATTTTACCATCGATCCCGGAAGGGTTCAGTTATCAACTACGCGGATGAATTCCCGGAAACCACCTAAAACATATATATATATATGGAATGTCAGCGGCAAAAACTCATTAGATTGCCATACACTTTTTTATTGAAATCTACAGGATTTTTCCATGTAGAGGTTAAATTGAAATCTTTTCTATGAGTTTTTATCTGGATTACCGCACATTAAACACACATAACAGTAGGTTTCTGTTGGCTTATCCAGATATGAAATACAAATAATTTTGTCTTTATTTGTGAATAACTGTTAAAAGCACCACAATATTATAAGATATCAAACGGGATATCCAGATTAAATTAATGTTAAAATTTCTATAGCGAATTCCATATGTGAATGAAACTCAATGTTATTAGTAGGCTGCTATTGGACTATCCAGCGTTTGCATAACTTTGATTGTTAATTGTTTCCTGAAGGATAGTTTGTTCAATGTTCAAGCACATTTTTGGGAAATAACACTACAATTCACGAAATTACTGCATATTTCCAAACGTTTCGGGGTCTAGGTCAAACTCCTTTGTCAATGGCAAGGAAGCTATAAAAAAAGGCACAATTCTAAATTTAAAATTAAAATGTTTGACAATTGTATTTGAGTCATGAAGTAACTAAGAGAATTTAATTTGATAATATACAGGGTAGCACAGAAACTTCTAAAGATCATGTAATATTAAAGTTCCTTTCAAATTGGAAAAATTGGAAAGGGGTGATCTACAGAATTTTATATGGCGCTCCTAGGTGCGACTTTGTTATGAAATAGTGCATTCGCCAAAAATGGAATGGAAGAATTTTGTTGATTCACTGATCCCATTAAAATCATAAAGAAAAACCATATGAACTATTGTTGTTCACAAGGACATGACCATTAGCAATTTCTTCCTTAATCATCGGCAACTAGGAACGATTGAATTCTACGGAGGTAGTAGCAGTAGTAGCACTTTTAGTTTTTGTTTCGTGTTGTGTTCTTCTTTGTGTAATATAACTGAATTTTGAAATTGTATTTTATGACCAGGTCACAAGCATGTTCACACATTTTGGATTTTTCAAACTGTCATTTTTTAATGTAATTTTTGTGTTGGTTTATTCGAACATTTAGAGGTCAGAGGTTTCTCCAATATAAAATTTATTATATTCACAAGGAATTGTATAAATTCAATTTTTTGTATTTTGAGTTGGGGTGTTTTTTGGTTTTGTTTTTGATATAACTGATTTTAGTGTATCTCTTGTTTTAAATGATGTTTTAATATTATATCTGTGGCTCACTCTATTTAGTCTTTCTGAGAGACCCTGTATGTATGGTATAGTTATTTTAGTAATGTGATTATCTTGGGAGACAGTGTTGTTGAGTGAAGTTTGGTAGCGATCGTTTGGTATTTGAATTTGTATAACTCTATTAATAAATTTTTCAGGGTAATTACTGGCATAGAACACATTTTTTATAAACGTTTTTTCTTCATTAAATTTATCGGTGTTAGAACAGTTGGTTTTTGCTCTGTCATATAGAGATTTGGTGATACCTCCTTTTACTGAATGTGGTTGGTTAGAATAAAAGTTGAGATACCTGTTAATATGAGTCGGTTTTCTGTAAACTTCTGTTTCAAATGTCGACTGTGTTTTTGTTGTTAAAATATCCAAGAAAGATAATTTGTTATTCTGTTGTTGTTCTCTGTTGTTTATGTCATTAAGTAATTCAGGTAAGTCTTCAAGATTATATTCCCAAATAACTAATATGACATCTACATAACGCAACCAAACCAAAGTTTTGAGCAAATTGTTTATTCTTCAAATTTTTCCATAAAAATGTTGCTTAAAACAGGAAACAGACAGGAAGCCAGTGCCATGCCAAAATCTTGTTGGTAGATGCCCTCGTCAAGTTGAAAATATGTTGTTTTTATATGTATATATATAGTAGTGGAAAAAATTAAAGGATCAAAAAATAATTCCAAATTTTTTGACGTTTTTCAATTAGCTGTATTTCCCTTGAAAATGGTCGCCCTGGAGTTAAAAAAAAGGATTTTAAAACTTGAAGTTTCTAGTTTTGAGATCTTATGAGAAAAAAAAAATTCCAAGCAACGTGTACCGCTCAATCCTAACGAATACCATAACAAAAAAAATTCAATTTTTTTTTGGTTTTCTTTTTTGGTGTACGAACTTGAATCTTTTATTTTCAACCACTACATGGATAGAATAATTTGTTCATTCAGCTTTAAATTTCTGTTTTGCAAAGTTCAATACGACCACTTCTAGCTGAGATATCGAACTTTGAGTGGAAAAGGATCTTTTTGTCTTTAACCATCAATACCTCAGCAACCCCCGATCGCACATGAAAATTAAGTAAGGTGTTGTAATCTTGAATAAATTTCCCACAGAAATCAGCTACGGTTTTTTGAAAGTTTTTATTTTTTTTATTCTTTACATTAATTTGAAAAATCTAGGTAAAAAGCACGTTTGGTGGCTTTTGGGATCACCAGCCGCTAAATTGAAAATATCGAGAAAACCAGTAATGTTAAGTGTGCCTTTTACAGTTCAATATGCCAACAAAAACCCCACAATGTTTCGTATAAATCCATCGAGCCGTTTTTTTGTTTTCTTCGATCGAATTTTTGAATACCTTGAAAAGTTGATTTTGATTTTAAATGATCATAACTTTAACAAAATGCAAAAAACTATATTTTTTCTGTTTCTTATACAATATAATTCATAAATCTGTTTAAGATTGTAGGAAAACAAAAGAGAAATTGAAAAAAAATTTTGGAAAATTTGGATTTTTTTTTTTTAACAAGTTAGTATTTTTTTTTAATGACCCAAAGCGTACCCCGTGAAGGACGCCCGATCGGATTTACGCTTCTTTTGTGTGCGTTTGTGTATTTGAGAGTTTGTGTGTATGTGTATGTATGTTCGTCTGCCCGTTCGTCAGGTATATTAATAACGGGTATTGCCCTGTTCTCAATAACGGCTGCTAAGCGTTCAGTCATATTGATGCAGCGGGCAATCTGAGGTTGAGGGATGGTGTTCCAAATTTGCAGAAGTGCACGCTCTAATGTGGCCAACTTCTGCACATTTGGAGACTCACTGCGCAAACGACGACCCATTATGTCCCAAACATGCTCGATGGGATGGAGCAGCAAAGTGATGTCATGGCGTTCCAAAAAGCGTCTGGTGATGTTGGCTGTGTGTGGGCGTGCGTTATCTTGCATTAGAATAAACTCCCTCTGACGTTGCCGTCTACGCAGTACAATTGGTCTCAAAATTTGGTCAATATAGCGCTGAGCTGTTAAGTTATCGCGCATAATCACCAGAGGTGTTCTCCAATCTCGCGAAACGCCGCCCCAGACCATGACTGACCCACCACCATAGGCGACAGTCGGACGAACAAAGTCCTGGCGAAAACGTTCACCACGACGGCGCCAAACAAGCGGACGTCGGTCGCTCCCATGTAAGTTGAACCTGGATTCGTCAGTGAATAAAACATTTCTCCATTGTCTCAATGTCCAAGCCCGATGTGCGTTGGCATACGCTAAACGTTCTCGGCGATGTCTCGCTGTCAACATGGGTACACGATTAGGATGTTGTGCATTTAACCCATTTTCGCGAAGACGGTTGATGACTGTACGGGAAGAAATGTTTCGTACTTGGTGTCGCTGTTGTACCCGATTTGCAAAATTTCTCCCCACAATGTTCGCACTGATGAAAGGCTCACGTCGAACGTGTCGGACAACTGCTCGATCATCTCGAGCAGTCGTGACACGATGGCGTCCTTGTCAAGTACGACGAATGTATTGGTTTGTCTCCCATCCGGATGGCAACATCACGTTGACTGCAACCTTCTTCGAGCAGAGTAATCAAACGAGCAACCTCTAGCTCTGATAAATACCTTTTAACCATGATCGGAAAGCAACTTGTTTTTTTTTGCAAATTTATGAAATTTTTTGTAAGGCAGAAGGAGTGGTTTTGAAAAAACCTGTTTTTTAGCGTTTTAAGAGTTCACGAAAACTAACGATAATAAATTTCTGAAAAGCGTCTAGATCGAGTTCATAATTCTATTGGGTATATCAACTTTGTTTGAAATTTAATTAAAATTTTAATTCAGTCGAAGTTTAAAAATCAAGAAAATCAATGAAATGCAATAACAGAATCGTCTTATAAATTTTTTGGAGTCATTAAAAAAAATTTCAAATTTCTTCTTTTTTTTGGGTCATTAAAAAAGAATACAAATTTGTTAAAATTTTTTTTTTTTTAAATTTTCCAAAAATTTTTTTTTACAATTTCTCTTTTGTTTTCCCAATATTCTTAAACAGATTTATAAACGATATTGTATAAGAAACAGAAATACAGTTTTTTGCATTTTGCTAAAGTTATGATCATTTAAAATCAAAATCATCAACTTTTCAAGGTTTTCAAAAATTCGATCGAAGAAAACAAAAAAACAGCTCGATGGATTTAAACGAAACTTTGTACGGTTTTTGTTGGCATATTGAACTGTAAAAGGCACACTTAACACTACTGGTTTTCTTGATATTTCCAATTTAGCGCCTGATGATCCCAAAAGCCAACAAAAGTGCTTATTTTCTTGATTTTTCAAATTAATGTAAAAAATAAAAAATTTTTTTTTTCAAAAAACCGTTGCTGATTTTTATGGAGTGTTTGTTCAAGATTTCAGAACATTTCTTACTCTTCTTGTGCGATCAACGGTTGCTGAGATATTGATGGTTAAACACAAAAAGATCGTTTTCCATTCAAAGTTCGATATCTTAGCGACAACTGGTCGTATTGAACTTTCCAAAAAAACAATTTAAAGCTGAATAAACAACTTATCCGATCAATAGAGTGATTTATTTCGAAAAAATTTTACATGTTCATAGACCAAAAAAGAACATAGAAAAAAATTTGAAAAAAAAATTCTTATGGTATTCGTTAGGATTGAGCGATACTCGTTTGCTTGAAAAAAATTTTCATCATCAGGTCACAAAACCAGAAACTTCAAGCTTTAAAATACTCTTTTTTAAAGTCCGGTACGACCATTTTCAGGCGAAAACCAGACACTTGAATAACGTCAAAAAATTTGGAATTATTTTTTGATCCTTTAATTTTTTCCACTAGTGTATGTTGTTTTATATGTATATGTATGTTAGTAGTATTGTGTACGTGGATTTAGTAAAGAATCATGTTCTAATCGTTCTTTTACTATGGGAAGTGTTTTGGTGATACTAACATTATTCTATAGATTTACAATGTCAAAACATGTGAAAGTGTTTTTGTATTGTACATGTGATAGTTTTTCTAAGAACTGTGCACTGTTTTTAAGGTGAAAGTTAGAGTTACCAGTAGGTGGAGAAATAATTTTTAAAAGAAATTTTGAGAGTTCACTGCATGGAGAATTTATAGGGCTGACAATTGGTGTCAATGGAATGTTGGGTTTATGAACTTCTATAGAAAACAATATATACTGCTTACTTTACAATGAAAAACATGAATTTACAGAACAAGAACGTAAGAATCTGACTCCACACTATTCGAAATCGCCACGTTTCTCTGGGTTACCTAAAATTCATAAACCCAACATCCCATTGACAGTAATTGTCAGCTCTATAAATTCTCCATGCAGTGAACTCTCAAAATTTCTTTTAAAAATTATTTCTCCACTTACTGATAACTCTAACTTTCATCTTAAAAACAGTGCACAGTTCCTAGAAAAATTATCACATGTACAATACAAAAACACTTTCACACTAGCAAGTTTTGACATTGTAAATCAATAGAATAATGTTAGTGTCATCAAAACACTTCCCATATTAAAAGAACGATTAGAATATGATTCTTTACTAAATCAACTTACCCAATTGTCCATTAATACAATAATCGAACTACTAACATTTTATACAAAAACAACATATTTTCAACTTGACGATGACATCTACCGACAAGATTTCGGCACGGTACTGGGTTCCTGTCTGTCTCCTTCTTTAAGCAACATTTTTATGGTAAAATTTGAAGAGCAAACAATTTGCTCAAAACAGATAAGACCTGTGGTTTGGTTGCGTTATGTAGATGTCATATTAGTTATTTGGGAATATAATATTGAAGACTTATCTGAATTACTTAATGACATAAACAACAAAGAACAACAACAGAATAACAAATTATCTTTCTTGGACATTTTAATAACAAAAACACAGTCGACATTTGAAACAGAAGTTTACAGAAAACCGACTCATATTAACAGGTATCTCAACTTTTACTCTAACCAACCACATTCAGTAAAAAGAGGTATCACCAAATCTCTATATGACAGAGCAAAAACCAACTGTTCTAACACCGTAAATTTAATGAAGAAAAAACGTTTATAAAAAATGTGTTCTCTGCCAGTAATTACCCTGAAAAATTTATTAATAGAGTTATACAAATTCAAATACCAAACGATCGCTACCAAACTTCACCCAACAACACTGTCTCCCAAGATAATCACATTACTAAAATAACTATACCATACATACAGGGTCTCTCAGAAAGACTAAATGGAGTGAGCCATAGATATAATATTAAAACATCATTTAAAACAAGAGATACACTAAAATCAGTTATATCAAAAACAAAACCAAAAAACACCCCAACTCAAAATACAAAAAATTGAATTTATAAAATTCCTTGTGAATGTCATAAATTTTATATTGCAGATACCTCTAGACCTCTAAATGTTCGAATAAACCAACACAAAAATGACGTTAAAAAACGACAGTTTGAAAAATCCAACATGCTTGAGACTTTGGTCATAAAATACAATTTTAAAATTCAGTTATATTACACAAAGAAGAACACAAAACGAAACGAATACTAAAAGTGTCTCATTTAATTTTTAATTAATTAATTTAATTAATAATAGTTCATAAGATTTTTTCTAGGTTTCCCCTTATTATGATTAATGGGATCAGTGAATCAACAAAATTCTTATATTCTTAAAACAAGGTCGCACCTAGGAGTGCTACACAAAATTCTGAAGATCACCCCTTTCAAATTTCTCCAATTTGAAAGGAACTTTATTATTACATGATCTTTAGAAGTTTCTGTACTACCCTGTATATTATCAAATTAAATTGTCTTAGTTACTTCATGAGTCAAATACAATTGTCAAACATTTTAATTTTAAATTTTAGAATTGTGCCTTTTTTCATAGTTTCTTTGCCATTGACAACGGGGTCGGACCTAGACCCCGAAACGTTTGGAAATATACACTAATTTCGTGAATTATGGTATCATTTCCCAAAAAAGTGCTTAAACTTTAATTGTTAAAACTTATAACCTTAAAATGAAATCATAGGGAATCGACTGGAATATCAAGATTCAACACTGTTTCAGATTCAATGTTATTTATCTGGATATTAGCAGGATTTTATTGGTGTATCCACCTAAAAATAATTGCACCACAACTTTATATAAATTAAAGGGTAAATTGAAATGAAGTGAGGCTTTAAAAGAGGACTTTCATTAAGTGAAACTCAAAATTATTAGTATACTTTATTTGAGCAGTAATCAATAGGTATGTTTATTCAATTATTCTTATTTTAATATTATTTTTGGATTAATCTGTATCTCACTTACTATCCTCGGAGCTGTGGCTGGACTGCGACATTCTTTACTATAAATTATTAAGTAAATATGAAAAATACACTATATTTGTAGTTTTTAGTATTTGTCAATACAGAATGTAAATTTTAGAGTCATTAGAAATTAAAATATCGACATCTTGTTCCCTTCGTTACGTATCTAATCCTGCATGAAGTATTTACACAATTATCATTTTAAACCAATTATATAAAACTGATCACTATATGAACAAGCCTAACATTAAAGGTATACAGAACATAAATTTAAAGTAAATTAGATTTGTAATTATGATGAAGGCCGTAGCCCGCGGGGGGGTCTGGGGTTCAAACCCCCCGAAATGTTGGAATTTTGGGACTCAAGATTCAATTTTAACCAATTAATTATCTTTTTCATAAGAATAAATTTTATATTTATAGATTTTTATATATCCTGCAAATACATGAACAAAAATATTAATTTTGCAGTCACCAATTAAAAAAACTATCAAAGCCCCCCCTCCCGAAAAAATTACCCAACCCAACCCGAATAAATTTTCTGGCTACGGCATTGATCATGATATAAACAATACTTACTTGAAAGAATGAAAAGTCACAAACACTTGTGTTCACAATACATCCTGAGTCTTTCAAATCACACAGTATACTAGAGAGAACGTCTTGAAAAATTCATAGATAACGCAGTAAACAAATGATGACCCACCATACTTTTACAACTCAACTAACAAATGAACAATGAACCCACCGATCATACAATAGGGAAAATGAACCTCCAATAAACTCAATACACATCACGTACACAATGAATATCAACGGTCACAGCTTATCTGCTAAAAAATCTACATTTTATTGGCCTAAATCCCAATTAAGCCAGGAAGGGAACCCAATCACAAAACTCTTATGGGAAAAAATATATTGAAATATTTCCAGGTACAAAAAAGTCCAACAAGGGGCTATTAATGTGACAAAGGAATTCAAAACTGCCACTTATTAGTATTAGGTAGAGATCGTTTTTCCTTGGATTCTCGCATAAAAGACAGTTAAAACATGAATTTTCCTTGCACATTTTCTCATAAAAAACTTCTGTTTACACCATTTATTTAATTGGAGTTTACAGCTAAATTCTTAATAATTTGTCGTAATCTAAACTTTTAGCTTGGAATCTCAATTTATATGAATATACCGTTAAATTTAGTGTATATTTCATATGTATCTACAGATAAAGACATATTAATTTTACTTTTTATCAAACCATTCTCATAGAAACATATAGCAATATCAGGCAAATTGCTTGTATGGTTTAGGTGTTAGATCCCAATGGCTTGATACTTGTATTGGATTTTAAGAATTTTTAATGTGTGTTTGTCGCTGCATTTCCAATAGTATTCCATAAAGATTACGGCAACTTTGATGTATTCCCATAGATAAACTATTTCATTGTATCGTAGCTTCCTATAAAACATATAAACAAAAATGTATGCTATTGGTGTTTGCAGTTAGATTATATGTTTCGAATTTATATGGAATCTCCTATTAGTTTCTATATAGTTTAATATAGCTGTTGCAAATAGGAAACATTAAACTTACTTATTATGGAAAAAACCATTAGAAACATGTTTTATTTTGTATTAGGAAATACGCATAAGCGCCATAATTTTAATGGTCTACAATAGAACATATACATTCCCACAGGTTACCTACATATAGAAGCCATACGATTACGGCATACGTTAAAATCCCATTCATTCCAATAACGAAAACTCGCTTTATTGGACTTGCAGATAAGTTCCGATAGGTCCAAAAATTACTTTTATATGCCACATTTTCTTGCCAGATAGACTACATACAAACTAATGCAGATTCTGTGGGTATGTAAGGGACTGTATGGGATTTTTTTAATAGGGAACACCTGTTTTTGACACCGTATTCGGGAAGAGCGGGAATTTTTACGTCTGAAGTGATATTAAGACAATTTTTTGTGACCTTCAAAGGTTATTTCAAGGTCAAAAGCTTTAAAACCTGAAATGGCCTTTTTCACATTTTTTCTAAATAACAATGACACAGGCACCTGAGTGATAATTATCATATCACAGTAATAGAAAAAATACATGTAATAATTATTTCGTTTAATGCTTGCGCTAATAAGGTATTTAACATGGCATAAAAGCAGAAAACAATCTCTGTACACTTGTTCTACCAAAACTATTGGTAAAATGAAAAAATCTATAGTTTAACATATTTCTTACCTCAAGGTTATATTCTCACAAAATTTTTTATCTATATTATCTGTCAAAAACACGGGTTGCCATTTAAAAAAAATACTCTGACCTTCAAATGACCTTGAAAATGAAGTTCAAGGTCAAAATTAATTGCACCCAAAGGTGTCCGCCTTCGCCTTGAACAAGTTTTGTATGAACTCTTTTTTCATACCATGCTTAGGAACGAAACGATTGGGGTGCATACATTAAAATGGCCCACCCGGTATATATATCATAAAGTAGTTAACAGGAAGCTGCCAAAAACGTGGGAAATGATTAGCAGAGTACTCTTTTTACTTATGAAGAGCTTTCGAAATATATTTATTTATTCATTAGTACATTTCTAAAAGTTACAAAAAATTTAAAAATTAGAATAATATACAGAGTGTTTTGTATAAGGTTCGCCAAAATAATAAGAAGAGTTCTCTTTTTACTTATGAGGAGCTTTCGAAATATATTTATTTATTAATCAGTTCATTTCTAAAAGTTACACAAAATTAAAAAAATTGAATAATATACAGGGTGTTTTGTATAAGGTTCGCCAAACATGGAGGGCAGATAGGTGGGCCCATGTGCTATATTATGTAGCCCATAAAACATCTAGATAGTTTACGGTTTTTGTTTATTATTTTTTTCCCTTAATTCTCATATTTTTACCTTAAAACTATTGAAACTTTTTTATTTGTCACAGTATCTTCACCGAATAAACTTAAATCGTATCTATGATGTTTGTTTGCTCATCTGCATTCAATATTTGACACAAATGATTGGTTGAAATCGCGAGGTTCCATAAAAAGTAATTAAGTTAAACACTTTATCACGTTACAAAAGAAAATAAGAAGCACATCGAGAACTTCGAATGCTTACAAAAACTTCTACTTCAACCCCTTTCCAACAATATATTACCAAATTGCAATAATTTGTTATAAATTTTCTTCAAACCGGCTTCTACCGCTACGGATGCAATTTTTCTGACTCCTACAGTGGTAGTCTCTAGTCGCATCTCCTCCCATATTATTTCAAAAGCAACATTTAATCTTGCTCTTAACTGCTTCTTCGTTTTTATTTCTCTCTCATAAACGAGTTGCTTGGCACGTCCCCATGCAAAAAAATCAAAGTGAGTCAGGTCTGGCGACCTTGGAGGCCAGAGTATAGGGCCAGTTCTCTCAATTCACTCGTTTGGGAGTGAATTGTCCAGGCGCTCTCTGACAGTTCGCCTATAATGTGCTGGACAGCTATCTTTTTTGAATATTTTTGGTCTGTCTTCCAATAGTACTTCATCTAATAAGATCGATAAATCATTCATTAACAATTCAAGTCATTTACGAGATAGAAATAGAAATCAAGGAGCAGTTAAGGGAAAGAATCAATGTTCCGTTCCAAATAATGAGGGATGATCGATCTTATGAGATGAAATCCGATTGGAGGCAGACCAATAATATTCAAAAAGATGACTGGCCTATAAGGTCGCCAGACCTGACTACCTTTGATTTTTTTGTATGGGGACGGCCAAGCAACTCGTGTATGAGAGAGAAATAAAAACCAAGGAGCAGTAAGAGCAAAAATAAATGTTGCTTTTGAAATAATATGGGATGAGATGCGACTAGAGACTACCACTGTAGGAGTCAGAAAAAGGTGTCGCATTTGCATCCGTAGCGGTAGAAGCCAGTTTGAACAAAATTTATAAAAAAATATTGCAATTTGGTGTGTTTTTTTTGTAGTTCTCACCTTGTAAATTATAAACTCTAATTTCATTATGATTATACATTATAGATTCGATTTAAGTTTATTCGGTGAAGATACTGTGAAAAATAAAAAATTTGCAAGTTTTATAGTAAAATCTGAGAATTAAGAAAAAAAATTAAATTAAAAAAAAAAAACAAAAACCGTAAGCGATCTAGGTGTTATATGGGCTACATAATATAGCACATGAGCCCACCTATGTGCTCTCCATGTTTGGCGAACCTTCTACAAGACACCCTGTATAATAAAATATAAAGACAACTTACTGTAAGTGAGGTTTAAATATTGTAATGTTTTTATTTTCACACACGGGTTCAGTTCAGTTCTTGGAATTATTTAAAAACACAGTCCAACTCACTCTAATTTATTTCCACTACTTTAACACAACTATTTACAATTTATATCTACTAAGTATACGACCGTCGAAAACTGAATGCCTCCTATCGCCAGCTGTTTTAAATTTATATACTTCTCTGCGAATTGTCTGGTATGTCCATGAACCATCGGGAAACTCTTTCATGTTCTGGAAGCTTTAAGGCAATTCCCGGTAACGGCAGCGGTTGGCCTGTTGAGAGACGAAGCATTTCGGATTCCCAGAAGTACCGGAATAATGTCCCTTCCGTGAATTGGTTGATGGCCGATTGCACCAGCTGTCGGATGAATTCTCGTAACATTGCCCCCTCCTTAAGACCATTTCGTCCCGGAATGTCCCAGAATCCTTCCTGGTATGACGATATTTGCAGGACTCTCCATTTCGACAACGGGAAGTTTGGTGGAAGTAACAGTCAACGGTCTTCGAATCTGGGCTGCCAGTACTGAGACAGCATACCAGGATGTCGACGCCACTGAATGGAAAGATTGTTTCCATCATACTTCTCACCACCCTCCAATTCAGTCCATCCAACCCGCAGGCTATCTTTGGGACCGCCAATTTCATCAGATTCTTCTCCATCATTACATTCCTCAATTCTACCAGAGTCTTCCAAAGATCGCTGTATGTTGGCTTGTCCTGCGAGAATGTTACCAAATAAAATATGTCTCTGGTACCCACTGGTTGTTTATCTTCGAGATGAAGGACCTTCCCTACCGCTGGATCTTGCTCCCGCAGCTTCTGGAACTGGCCGTACTTTTTGGCAAACACCTTGGCTATTCCTCTGGACATCCGGAGACCTCGAGCCACACAATGATCCAGGGCATATTCTATGGGCACCTCAAACAGGTCTCGGGGTCCCTCTGTGGTCACGTCGTGCTGCACTTTCTGCCCATTAGAGTACAGTGCCATAAACTACTCGAAGGTCATCTCGTCATCGGGTGGTTGAATGCTGCGGACTTGGGCTTGGTCATCTTCGCCGTCATGACTTCCGGCATAAGGGGCTAACCTGTTGAAATGTACGACCTTTGGTTTTCCCCGAGGCAGCTTCTTTATTCTGTAGACAACATCGTTGATTTTCTTCACAACTTGGTACGGCCCCTCCCAAGATCTCTGTAGCTTGGCCGAATATCCACGACGACGTTGCGGGTTATACAACCAAACAAGATCATCAACTTGGAATTCTCCGGCCTCAGCTTTGATGTCGTAGGCTTCCTTCATTCGGGCACTGGCATTCTCGATGTTTAACCGGACTCGTTCATGGATGTCGTTCATCTTTTGACGTAGCTGGCTGACATAGTCTTCACCTGCGGTCACTTCTCCTGGGGGACATCCAAACTTCAAATCGCATGGTAGTCTTAATTCTCGTCCCATGATAATACTGGCCGGGGTCTGACCCGTGGACTCGTGCACAGACGAACGATATGCCATTAGAAACAAGTGCAGATACTGGTCCCAGTCTCTTTGGTGGTCAGAGACTACCTTTGACAAATGGCGGTTAATGGTTCTATTCATCCGTTCTACCATTCCATCGGATTGCGGGTGTAATGCTGTCGTCCGTGTTTTATTGATCTTCAAGAGCTTGCAGACGTCTTGGAAAAGAGTAGACTCGAAATTTCTAAATTTGAAGACGCGAAATTTCTACCTTGGTCTGAGTGCAACTCCAAGGGAACACCAAAACGACTGATCCATTCCTTGACAAGGACATCAGCAACGGTCAAGGCTTCTTGATTCGGCAAGACTTACGCTTCAGCCCATTTACTAAAATAGTCCATAACCACCACAATGTATTTATTTCCACAGTCGGATTCAGGAAATGGACCGGCAACATCAATGGCTATTCTATCGAATGGACTGCCCATGTTATATTGCTTCATCGGAGCTTTTGGTCGCTTCTGAGGCCCATTACTTGCTGCACAAACTGTACATTTCCGGCACCAATCCTTAACATCTGCTTGGCAGTTCACCCAATAGAACCGTTCTCTTAACTTCCCCAGGGTTTTCGTCACTCCCAGGTGTCCTCCAGTTGTACCATCATGTAGCTCTCGCAAAACCTCTTGTCTCCTATTTCTGGGAACTACAATCTGTTTTCTGTCGTTTCCCCCCTCTGGAGTCTCCAGGACGCGCTTTAGAAGTCAATTCTCTAGGATGAGGGAGTTCCACTGAGCCCAGTACGACTTTATGGTTGGTGAGTTTCGGGAAATCTCTTGCCACGTAGGTTTGCGGGTTTCTTCCTTCCACCGGATAACTTCTTTTAGTTCTGGATCTAATTTTTGGTCTTTCTGGATCTCCTCAGGTTGCCAATGGTCATCGACGGCGGTAGTTCTACAGAGAACAGCCCCTTTTTCTTCAGCTCGCTGACAATGTTTGCAGTCATTAGGGCATGATCTCCTCGATAGGGCATCAGCATTCTTATGGCTTGTTCCTGCGCGATGTTCAGTCTCGAAGTCGAATTCTTGCAACCGCTCAATCCACCTGGCCACTTGTCCTTCGGGGTTTTTGAACTGCAAGAGTCACTTCAGGTCTGCATGATCAGTCCTCAGGAGGAATCTTTTACCATAGAGGTACTTATAGAAATGTTCTACCCCCTTCACCACAGCCAAGAGTTCTCTGCGTGTAACGCAGTAATTCCATTCAGGCTTGCTCAAGGTCTTGCTAAAATAGCCGATGACTTTCTCCTGACCTTGTTCAACAAAACGAAGTTTCCCTATGGCAAAGGAAAATTTAAGACGGGGGCACCCACTGGTATTGTACCTTCCCCTCTGTGAGTCTAGTAAGTGGCTTGGCGATGTTGGCAAATCCGGCTACGTACCGACGATAGTACGTGCATAACCCCAGGAAACTTCTTAACTGATGGATATCTTTAGGTATCGGCCATTCCTGGACGGCTTTGATTTTCTGTTTATCCACAGCTACTCCCTGTGCGGAAACTACATGTCCAAGATATTGCACCTCTTCTTGGAACAGCTGACACTTCTTCGGGCTTAACTTTAGTCCGGAACTTCGAAGTCGCCGAAATACCTCCTCCAGGTTCCTCACGTGGTCTTCAAAAGATTTTCCAACCACGATAATGTCGTCAAGATACACCAAGTACGTTTTCCATGAAAGCCCTTTTAACACTGTTTCCATCAATCTTTCAAACTTTGCTGGAGCATTACACAGTCCAAACGGCATCACCGTGAATTGATAAAGTCCTGCGCCGATGGTAAAAGCAGTCTTTTCTCGGTCTTCTTTAGCAAGTTCCACCTGCCAATAACCGCTCTTCAGGTCCAGGGTAGAAAACATCTTCGATCCAGCCAATGTATCTAGGGTATCGTCTATTCTTGGAAGGGGATAGCTGTCTTTCTTTGTAGCGGTGTTTAATTGCCGATAGTCCACGCAAAATCGGGTCGAACTATCTTTCTTTTTAACCAAGACAACTGGAGGAGCCCAAGGGCTATTGGATGGTTCAATAACACCTTCTTCCTCCATCTCGAGGACTATCCTGTCGGCTTCTTCTCTTTTAGCTAGAGGTAGTCTTCTCACCGACTATCGAATAGGTTGAGCGTCCCCAGTAGTAATTTTATGTTTCACCAGATCAGTTCGTCCTCTTTTGCCATTCCCTACATCGAAGATATTCTGGTAGTTTCTAACGATGTCCCTCAATTTTGCTTTCTGGTTTGGTTTCAAATTCTTTGATGAATCGGTGATGAGACCTTTCAGTTCCTCAGATTGTTTACCTGGTGGTATTTCTGAATGCTATGTACTTCTGACTACAGAGGAAACTGTTGAACAAGTTCATTACTCTTACAGGTACAATATCCTTGGCACGAAACAGGGCCTTTCCCAGTGCGATTCCTTTGCTTAAATTTCCGTCGTTAAGTTCGGGATTAAACATCATCACTATTCCAGCTTTAGCTTTCCCCTCTAGGTAAGCGTCTACAATAATTTCAGCTCTTTCTGGAACATTGACATCCTCTGCCAAGACTGCTCGAAGCATTATGTCGTCTTTCCCATGAAGCACCACTTCCTCGTCATTCACTCGCAGAATTCCATCTTTGAAATTTAACTGGAATCCCTTGGAGCTCATGACATCCATTCCAATGATGACTTCGTCTTCGATGTCTGCCACTAATGCCCGATGTTGGAATGCTGTATTTCCCAAGACCATTTCAACCTCTATTTCACCATGAACTTTCGCTGCTTCTCCGGTCGCTGTTCGCAGTTGCCATCTTGTTGGTTTTATCAACGGCTCTAAAACGATATCGGGCCTTATGACTGTTTTTGTCGCACCTGTATCCAGCAGCATTACACATTGCTTCTTATTAATAATGCCATCTACAAAGACACTGTTAGCGTAGTTGCGTAGCGAAGCGACATAGGCGTTAATAGTTGGGGCTTGTTGGCTACAGGTCGACGATGGCTCCTTCACATCGACCCTCTTTAGTTTTCCGACGAGGAAGTCGGGCCTCCATTGCTTTCCTTGCAACGACTCCGAATGTGTCCTACCTTACCACACTTCCAACATCTCAGTTGTCTTTTCTCGGTAAGGACTTCCTCTACTATCTTCCTTACAGAGGCCTTATCATTTCCGACTTCTTCTGACTCTCCTTCAATGATTCGGACTCTGCCCTGACCTCTACAGGTATTCTTCGCAGCCTCGAATTCCAGAGCTCGAGCCAGTGCATTCACTAATTGAGTCGGTCGAGCAAGGGTCAATGCTTGCCTGGCTTCGTTGTCCCGCAGTCCATCCAAAAACGCTTGCACTGCTAACCTTTCTATCAAATTTTCCGGCGTGGCTGGATAGGCAAGGCGAACCAGACGGGCAATATCAGCTTCAAACTCTTGGAGGGATTAATTTGATTTCAATTGGGAGTGATAGACGTGCTCCAAATGTGTCTGGCCATACCTCAGTTCTAAATGTTTGACCAGTTGGTCGTAGTCTTCTTGCTAGGAGATATTCAACGTTTGCAAAATGTCTGTAGCGTCCCCTCTTAAGGCAAGAGTTAATGCTATTGCTTTTTCCTTTGCCGAGCATCCGTTTAGCTTTGCTGCAGCCTCGAATTGCCGCCGATAATTTGTCCATGACGATTTTCCATCAAACTGGGGGGGGGGGTTCATTTTGTGTCTTGTCCCCTCGAGGCTAATTTTCGAATCCACTACTTCTGGACTGTTTCTGCTTTCGGTTTTTGATTGAGTTTCTCGCCTTTGTATTGTGACTACCTGTTCTTTTATTTTGCCGATCTCACCCGCCATTATCTGTCTTACCTCTTCTATCCGCGTTTCATTTGTGACTGACTCTTCGACTATTGTCTGCTTTAGCTCCTTCATCTGAGCCTCATTCTCTAATATTTTCTCTTCCAGCGTTTCTGAATTTTTCTGTACCATGCTTTTCAAATTTTCTTCTAGGGATTTATAATTTTCTGCTAATTTGTCTTCCAGGGTTTTAGAATTTTCTGCTAATTTATCTTCTTACGCCTTTCAAGTTTACAGAATTTTCCAGCAATTTATCTTCTAGGGTTTTAGAATTTTCTTGTAACATTTGTAGCTTATCTTCTAAGGACTTAGAATTTTCTAGCAGTTTCTCTTCTAACGCCTCTTTCACGATCTGAGAATTATCTTGTAATGTTTGTAGTTTTATCTTCTAAGGCCTCTTTTAAGTTTTTAGAATTTTCTTCCATTTGTTTTAATAGCATGCTCAAGTCCCCAGTACCAGAAATCTCAAACAAATAGGTATCAGGATCGTCACCTTCATTTATTAGAGCATCTCGTAGCCGTTGTACTAATTCACTTTTCTTCCCACTAATTTCTAAATCCCTTTCCTCAAGCGCTTCTTTTAAGTCCGTCACTTTCAATTGGTCCAAACTCACTGTTTTATACATTGTTAGTTTATTTATTTTCCACTTCTAAAAGTTCCACAAATTCACTTCACACCTGACACCACTGTAATGTTTTTATTTTCACACACGGGTTCAGTTCAGTTCTTGGAATTATTTAAAAACACAGTCCAACTCACTCTAATTTATTTCCACTACTTTAACACAACTATTTACAATTTATATCTACTTAAGTATACGACCGTCGAAATCTGAATGCCTCCTATCGCCAGCTGTTTTATATTTATATACTTCTCTGCAAATTGTCTGGTATGTCCACGAACCATCGAGAAACTCTTTCATGTTCTGGAAGCTTTAAGGGAATTCCCGGTAACGGCAGCCGTCGGCCTGTTGAGAGACGAAGCATTTCGGATTCCCAGAAGTACCGGAATAATGTCCCTTCCACGAATTGGTTGATGGCCGATTGCACCAGCTGTCGGATGAATTCTCGTAACAATATTAAAACCAAACATTTCAGAGGATTGAATATTACTATATAATGTAATTTAAATAACGATCTTGAGGAAAAAACACATAAACTTGACAATTAATTGAATTAAGAAGAGTTACAAAATAGTTTTATGCATATTCATGGTTTAAATTAAATTAAGTTGAATTTTGGTATATTGAATCAGTATCGGATCCTTTTTTTAGGTGGGGTAAAAACTGAAAAATGTCGCCCCCGCCCACTTATATTTATTTTTACCTATATCATCTATAGATATAATTTCAGCTATCTGATGCCCACTAATTGATTGAAATTTGGTCATAGCCTACATTTGACGTTGTAATTTTTCCATTTTTGCGTTCGAAGCGCCACATTGCTATTTAAAACTATAAAAGTTCCTGTTTTCTTTTTTCCGTATAAATATGTTAGCCTATCTATTTACAGATATATAAATATAAATGTATAGGATATATATTTCATACACAGCACAGGATAGGATTTAAAATAAAAATATGTATGTATAGTAAAAATAAAAATCAAATATATTTGTGAATTGAAATTACAATTTTACTCTTCGAGATTTTTGTTCAGCAAATAAATCTATTAACTTGTCATAATTTAACTCGTGTGCAATTCGATTGCTAAGATTGCAAGATTCGATAAGCGAGCATGCTGCCCGCCTAGTGCTGCCGCGATCAACGATTCCTGCGATCGCGTATTTTAAACTGTGCCTAGGCGCCTCGCGAATAATAATGTTCCTGTAGTATTAAAAAAACAAAATAGTTGGATTTACTATTAAATAGTTAAAGTTCAAAATTCGAAGAACTATGATTATTTGTTCAAAAAACTATTATTTTAACTAAGATTAATAGTCTATTTTACTATGTTAGTAGAACTAAAGAAATCCCAAAAAAATTACATGAATTGAATAAATATTTCTATTATTGTTATTCGTATTTTTTATTCATGAATTATTATTAATCATTATATGAATTAAATAGATGCTAAAAAATATATGTTGTTGAAATTCGTTCCGAAGGGGATTCGAACCTACGCCTGGTCAAGCTCGCGCCATTCGAAGTCCGATGCCTTAACTGCGCGGCTATCCGCCAATTAATTTTATTTTTATATTATGAACGTCATAATATGCAATTTTTTTAATAGACGAGCTGATCAGTCTTTTAGGAATGGGAAAATATATACATTTACTTTGAATCTCAACCAATACTTAATCATTAATATTAATTATTTTAATGATTTAAATATTTTATAAAATTCTACAAATTAATTTAAGAAGAAAAACATGTATTTAATTATAAAAATATAATATAACTAGCCGTTACCCGCGGTTTCACCCGCATATGGAGTGAAGAATTCTTTGCAAAAAAATAACTTATGAAACATGGGCTATCGAATATAACACTTATGGGCCATCCTATATAATAATTCTATTTAACATTTTTTGGAGCCACCTTGTATAACTCTAACTCTGCTTCACCCTATAGTGCAACCATCCTATATAAGAGCTGTTTATTTGTTAACCAATATAAAATTTTTAAATTACCTAACTATAATTCTACTCCAACAGATGCGCTATATAACAATTATTTCGGATAATTTTTGAGCCACTTCGTAAAACATAATTTCCATCCGCCCTATATGTTTAACCATCCTTTATATGCTCCTTTTTCCAACATTGTGTTAAACACAATATATAACTATAATTTAGCTTCGCACTATATGTCAGTATTCCATATATCAGGATGCAACTCTTCATGGTCTACTTTATACTTATAGGTAGTGTTGAGTAGGACATACATGAGGCGCTTCATTTGTCCCGGACATGACGTCAAAATGTAAGAGTGCCTCGAAATTTAAAATTGTACTACTTCAATTTTTTTGTCGCGGTCGAGCGAGGCAGACAAACGACAAGCATGTCACGTGATCGCGTCACTGTCGTCGCGTCTGATATTTTGAGCGAGAGTATATTGTCTTTCATGCGAGGCGAGGAGGTGCAAGGAGGCGCGCATATTTCGTACTATAATAATTCAAATGGTTCAGTACGCCTCGCCTCATTTGAAGTGGGACATTGTACTGGCTCAGGACAAAAAAGAGGCTACTCTTACAAACTCTTTTTCAAGTCGTGTCCTACTCAACACTACTTATAGGCCACCCAATATTACTTTTTTTGTACCACTATAAATCCACCAATCCCCAACATATTTTACCCAAACCGCAACTTTATATGGTCACCCTATCTAACAATTTTATTCATTTTTTGCCTTCTATAGCTATAGCTACTTCCATCTTTATTTAAATCATCTTGTATATACTGCTGCCAATTAGTCAACCATTATAACTTATTTGTCTATCATTTTTTGAACTATCATGTACAACCATAATTTTATTCTACAAAATCTTTCAACCAGCTGTATATGCATCTTGCATAGGGGTCACCATATACCTATAACATTTTCTAAACACTTAACTATAACTCTGTAGTGTAGTGACAAGCAAGTGCGTGTACACGTTTCTCTCTCGTCTCACGTTTATGTACATTTCGCAGTTTCTAGTTAAATTCTAATTACAAATTTTATACCGAAGTCGTCAGTGAAAGGTGCTGTACTACCTGTGACTTAAATACTCTACAAAAAGTGCATCGTGGTGCAATAACAGTAAAGATCATTCATCCGAATTTTGCATTGTGTTTTTTTTATTACAAATCACTCGGCATCTTATCGTTGTTGTTCGTATCGCAATGCCACCCGGCCTGAGTAGCAGCTGCGCGGCAGTTTGCAGTCGCACGAATCCCGGCATTCAGTGTTAGGCTAGCCGCACACTGGCAACTTTTTAGTTTAGGTGATTAAACAATTCAGTCGGCTGGAAGTTGCCCGCTGTTGTTTCAAGCGCACACTGACAACTGAATAGTTATAGTTAAGATCGGTTTTAAAATGGGTTTTCTACAGACTGCATGTGTTCGTGGTTTTATTGTAAGCAAGAGAGAAAATATTGGGTTCATCCATTTATAGCACAAGGCTGATTTTAATTTTATTTTTTGTTTGTGAATTAATATTGTTGCATTACTGCTTTTAAATGTGATAAAAAAATTACTGACCTTTTCTTTTTTCTACTTTTCCCCGACTTTATCCCCTTTTTCAATAAACTCTCGACACAACTCACGCCACAACTTATTAAAGATTTTTGTCTGAATATTCATTTATTTTTATGCCATATAACTGCTTCTATAAACGCTTCGATGTCTACGGATAAAAGCAAGACGCAAAATGAAAAAGTAAAATCAAGAGCAACTTTTTAATCGCCAGTGTGTGGAGACAGGTATGAATATGTGCGTTCTATTTTACCGGCAACAATTTAGTCGCCGAGAATATCGAACGTATTGGAATTATTTAGTTGCCGCAACTAAATAATCGCCTGTGTGCGGGTTGTCATAAGAAATAACGTGTTCTATTTTTGTGATTAAAAAGTTGCTCGACAAAAGTTGCCAGTGTGCGGCTAGCCTTAAGGTGAATGCGGAATGGTTTATCATCTGAAATGTGCTAAATTATTAAATTACCATCAGTCTTCGGTGAGCTACCGGCGGACTTAGGCATTACTTGGAAATGTAAAGAATGTAAGGACAAACCCCTCAGAGAAGACCCTTCTAAACTATTGCTCGATTTAGTTAAAAGCGTAAACACTATTATGTCGGATTTATCAGGAATAAAATCCGAACAATCCAACCTTACTGAGTCGGTTAAATGTTTTGGAGATAAAATAGACAAGTTCAATACACAGATGGAAAATTTACGTAAAGCATCTAAAGCAATAGCCGAGGTTCAACATGATATGGCGGCACTTAGAAATGAATGTACCATGTTTAAATCTGAAGTCGAATCCTTAAGCAGCAAGACCGCATAAATAACATTGAAATTTGTGGTGTTCCGGAAAAGAAGAATGAAAATGTCATTTCCATAATCAAAAAAATCGGCTCTGCAGTAGGAATCGATGTCATAGATAGTGACATTGATACGATACATCGAGTTGCACGTTTTTCGTCTGATAATGAGACTGGCAAATATCCTAAACACATAGTGGTGAAATTTTCAACACTTGAGAAAAAACTGATCTCATGAACGCTTTTAAAGCTAATAGAAAAGGTTTAAACACTAAAATACTTGGTCTTGAACAAGACTCGAGGATATTTATGAACGAACATTTATCCCCTTACTACAAGCTTCTCTTCAAGAAAGCTCGAGATTTTTGTAAAAAATCAGATTATAAATACTGCTGGGTGAAAGGGATGAAAATTTTTATCAAAAAAGAGAAGTCCAGTCGTGCGGTGTATATCCAGAATGACAGTTGTTTATCAAAAGTTCAAACATACTCTTCTCAAATTTAATTTACTATTTCTGTGTTTAGTTAGTGGACATTATCCGATTAAATAGCTCCTTTGAATAATGATTACTCAGTCTATTACCAAAATACCAGAGGGCTATGAACTAAAACAATGGATTTCTTTCAGTCAGTATGTGCTAATGATTATGACTGTATCGCAATCACTGAATCGTGGTTAAAACCTGAAAGCCTATCATAAGAATTATTCCCGCCAAATTACAATGTGTTTCGGGCCGATAGAGATCCGTCCATCAGTGGCAAAAGTGAGGGGGTGGAGTGTTAATTGCGTTATCTTCTGTGTTTTCTGTCGTCCTAATCCCCAAGTGGTCCAGTGTAAATAGTGTTATTGAGGACTTATGGGTTTCCGTGGCACTGAAGGGTGGTAAAAGGATGCTTATTGGTAATATATATATTCCGCCATATGCAACAATCAATAATTACATTGTTTTTTGCTCTAAGTTGGAAGAAATTCTTAGTAAGATAAACCATGATAACTTTTTGTTACTGGGTGATTGTAACTTACCACATGTAAATGGGTAAAGAACTCAACAAGAAATTTCTTAGCTCCCCATAATGTCATGGAACCCTGTAGCCAGTGCTTTTCGGATTGGTTTTATTTAAATGATTTAAAGCAAATTAATAGCATCCCTAATATACACAATAAAATCTTAGATCTAGTTTTATCGACATCTCTGAAAATTGATCTGAATAAATGTAATAATCCAATTGTTACTGAAGACAACCACCATATGTCTCTTAATATTACCATTGATCTTAATTGTACAGTGCATCCCATTTTGGTTGAGATTGCCAGGTTACTCGGTTGTTATTGAAGATAGAGTCTTGAGGTTTTCACATACCTGTTCTACTTTTTTGTGAAACTCAGGATGGCCATATCAGATTTTGCATAAGTGTTTCCATTTATAAGATACAGGGCGATTTTGATAATTTATACTTTTTGGACCCCTTCTATATCTACGAAGTTATTAGAAACACTCTTGCGCTAAGAACTACGTCTAATAGAAAATTTTGCATAGAATCCAGTGGAGTATTCAATTTTTTTTTCCTGAGTTTTTTGCTAGTAGGCCATGTATTTTCCATTTAAAAGGAGAATCAAACAAATAATTCCATTTGAGATTTTTTATAGGAGTTTATCAACAAAGAAAAATAATGTTAACAATAATTCAATAACATGAAACACGAAATTTAGGTACCTAAAAGCAACTAATAAATAGTTATACATCGTTCATTATGTATAACAAACAGAACAAGTATTACAAATCAAATATCTATCTTAAAATTAATTTTGGACATTATTTATTACCTTATTGATTTAACTGTTCAAATTGTTGTCCATTTTCCCTAACACATAATTGGCAAACCTTTTCAATACGCCTGAGTGCATTTAAAATTATAACAGGTCGCCTTTGTAAATCCCGAAAAGCTGCCTCCGTTGCGGCACGAAGTTCTTCGCGACTTTTGTGTCTGTTGGTATATATTTTATTTTTCAAATAACCCCACAAAAAAGTCCAATATAGATAAATCGGGTGATCTTGGAGACCACCTAATTGGTCCATGTGTTCCTATCCAACATCGTTGAAAATTATTTTCTAAAAAGCGCCCAATTAATCTAGAATTGTGGGCAGGGGCGCCATCTTGTTGAAAGTGTATAGAATTGCGAAAGGCGAGGGGAACATCTTCCAATATTTCGGGTAATAAGTATTCTAGGATTGTCAAGTACCTATTGGCGGTAAGGGTTCCTTCAAAAATACATAATGAACGATGTATAACTATTTATTAGTTGCTTTTAGGTACCTAAATTTTGTGTTTCATGTTATTGAATTATTGTTAACATTATTTTTCTTCGCTGATAAACTCCTATAAAAAATCTCAAATGGAATTATTTGTTTGAGTCTCCTTTTAAATGGAAAATACATGGCCTACTAGCAAAAAACTCAGCTTTTTAGTGTTTTTTAGCATTTCTAATAATACCATGTGCATTGTATTATACATTATTTTAAAGGAAAAAAAATAACGAATATTTAAAAATATATAATGTTGTGTAGTATCTTCAAAACCATACTCGGAAAAAAAATTGAGTACTCCACTGGATTGTATGCAAAATTTTCTATTAGACGTAGTTCTTAGCGCAAGAGTAATTCTAATAACTTCGTAGATATAGAAGGGGTCCAAAAAGTATAAATTATCAAAATCGCCCTGTATCTTATAAATGGAAACACTTATGCAAAATCTGATATGGCCATCCTGAGTTTCACAAAAAAGTGGAACAGGTATGTGAAAACTGAAAACAATGTGATTAATGAAAGAATTAGAGAACATGATTGGGACAAAACTTTTTGCTCGGCTGATGTTGATGTGAATATCCTATCATTATATAAAGTCTTAGACGAAATTGTTAATACTTATGTACCTAAAATTATAATTAGTAAATCTGCATACCCCCTTTGGTTCTCTAAAACTACTATAAATTTTTATCAAGAATAAGGCTAAGGCGCATAGAAAATGGAAGACTTATAAACAGTCTGCTGATTATCTGTTAGTTTTTGAATTTGTACCTTACGTTTTTCTTTTTTTTCCCTTTTGTAATTTAATTAAATGTACTTGCTTGTTCTCATGTTACAATTATTGTTAACTTGTGCCACCCTGTAATAGGGCAGCTGCGACTGTCTGTAGGGGGGCCGTACTCTTTAAATAAATAAATAAATAAAAATAAATAATCCCCTCTATATTTCAATTATCTTATCTATGCTACTGCTTATGGACTACGCTAAATAACCATTTTTCTGACCTATTTAAACAACCCTGGAAAATATAATTTGTCTCCACCTTATATGTCAACCACCCATTATATGCAACTTCTTTTAACATTGTTTTAATCACACTGTATAACTATAATTTTACTTCACCCCATATTTCAGATATTGCATATATGCAACACAGCTCATGTTCTATTCTAGAAAAATTTTCATACAATTTTTTATCCACACTGTTAAACTATACTTCTACTTCACCCTCTATCTCAACCACCTTGTATGTACAACTACTTATCGGCCACCCAGTATAGGTTTTTTTGTACCATCCGGTATAAATATAAATCTATCACTTCCCAATAAATTTCACCAAAACTGCAACTGCTTATTGGGCACCCTATGTAACAATTTTTTAATTACTTAACTCTAATCCTCCCTATATTTCAAATATTCTATCTGTGCAACTGATTATGACGCTACGCTATTTTACAATATTTCCTCATATTTTTTGAACCACAGAATAAAGTATAATTTCTCTCCACACTTCATTTAAATCACCCTTCATTTGAAACTTTTTCTAACCTTGTTTCAATCCCACTGTGTAACTATAACTTGACTTGGCGCCATATTTCAGGTCCTCCATTTCTCTAACCTATGTAACAATTTTTTTACCCACACTGTATAATTATTATTCTACTCCACCCTATACTTCAACAACCTTGTATATGCAAGTATTTATGGGCCATATAACATTTTTGCACCATCCTGTATACTTAGAATTCTAGTCCACCCTATATTTCATCTATCCGGTATATGGAACAGCTTGCAGATCATAACATTCCATTATAATATTTTTTAAACCCACCTGTATAGCTGTAATTATATACTGTCCTAGATATTTCAACCATCCTATATGTGCTACTTTTGAACTTGTGAACTACTTGTGGATATAGAACATTTTTTTAATGACCCTATAAACTCTAATTCCACTCCATCTTATATTTCAACCACCCTGTATAAACAACTACTTTTAACATTTTTTTCAACCCATTTCATAATTATAATAATAGCTCAAGAAAAGTCAAATATCTTAACTGCTTACAAAAACCCTGTATAAATATAATTCAACTCCATCTGGTATATGCAACAATTTATGATTTACTCAATATGCCTTTTTTGAACCACCCCATATAACTTGCTACATATTTCACCCACATTGTATACATGCAGCTGCTTACGGACCACATCATATAATTTTTTTTCAAGATTTTTTAAATCCATGTAATTCTCCTCCGCTCTAAGTTTCACATATCCTATATATAAAACACCCTGTAAAATTACAATTGATGTATCAGTTGAATTTTAAAAAAATTGAAACATGTTACATTGCATATTCCAAATTTTGAATAAAAGCTAAGCTGATGCAAGTATTTAAATTTGGTGCATGTGGTGGAACCAATTGATTAATTGTGTGTTATCGAACATGGTAGTGATTTTTTTCGCTATATCTACCTTTCCTGTCAATGTACCACCTTGTATAAATATAAATCCATCAATTCCTAATAAATTTCACCAAAACTACAACTGCTTATGGGGCACCCTATGTAACAATTTTTCAAATATCCTATCTGTGAAACTAATTATGAGCTACGCTATTACCTATAGTATAAAATATAATTTCTCTCCACACTTCATTTAAACTATCCTTCATTTGCAACTTTTTCTAACCTTGTTTGAATCACACTGTGAAACGATAACTTTAATTTGACCCATAATTTAGGTACTCCAAAATATTTTATTTTTTTTACCCACACTGTATAATTATTGTTCTACTCCACGCTATATTTTGAACAACCTTATATATGCAACTACTTATGGGACATCCTATATAACATTTTTTCGCCACCCTGTATACTTAGAATTCTAGTCCACCCTATATTTCATCTATCCGATATATGAAACAGGTTGTTAATCATAAAATTTTTAATATATTTTAAACCCACATGTAGATATAGCAGTAATTATACTCTGCTACATATTTCAAACATCCTATAATATGCTACTTGTGAATTTGTTCACTACTTGTGGTTATAAAACACATTTTTAACTACCATATAAACTATAATTACACTTCATCTTATATTTCAACCACCCTGCTTCTAACATTTTTTCAACCCATTTGATAACTATAATAATAGCTCAAGAAAATTCAAATATCCTAACTGCTTACATAACATTTTTTATTTCACCGACAATGTATATGCAACTACTTATGACCCTAACAATATAACATTTCCTTAACCGCCCTTATAAATATAATTCACAACTCCACCCCTTTTTCAACCACTTGGTATTTACAACTGTTTATGGTCCACTCAATATATCTTTATGAACCACCCCGTATAACTTCCCCCTTATTTCAACTACATTGTATATATGCAACTACTTACATGCCACCTAATATACCTTTTTTCAAGATTTTTTAAATCCATTTAATTCCTCCTATCCTATATATGGAACACCCTGTAAAATTACACTTGATATATCAGTTGGATTTTTTTTAAATCGAAATATGTTACATTGGCATATTCCGAATTTTAAATAAAAGCTAAGCTAAGTATCTAAAATTTGGTGCATGCCGTCGAACCAATTGACTAATTGTGTACCTATGTATTATTGAAGTTAGTAGTAGATTTTTCCTTATATCTACCGTTTCTGTCAATGTAGGGAGATAAAATGTATACCAGATTTTAAGTCAAACTATAAGCTTTGCAACAAAAAAGATTCAGCAAAATCAGTTCAGTAGTTCTAACGTGATGAGGTAACAAACAAACCAACAAACAAACAGACAACTACAATTTTATAATAGTATATAGACATATTTATATAATTCGTGGGCAAAGTCAAGTACCTATATTATGAGTTGTCCATTCATCTGTAAAGTGTGTATTTTGCCGCCTTCTAAACTTGCCGCCCGGGGCATAGGCCCCGGCTTGCCCCCCCCCCCCCTAGATCCGGCTCTGTATTGTATATATATATATATATATATATATATATATATATATATATATATATATATAGAAAGTGGTTAATAAAATACAGCAGTAACAAATGGATATAAAAATATATTTCAGTTAAGTTATTATGAAGGACTATGTTAACGTATTTATATTGTTTTCAATTTCTAATAAATTACAATAAACTATTTTTAAATTTTGTAGATCTGTCTCTTTTTATTGATATTATTGTGTTGGTTGTTAATATACACCATCTCTAAGAAATTTCTTTTGAAACTATTCCTTTCACAAGCCAAAACTCGAGCATTTTCAAAATCTGGAGAATGTTTTTTGTTTAAACTATGAGTTGCAAGTACACAACTTTCTTTATTAAGTCTAATGTCACTTCTGTGAGAAGTGATTCTGTGTTTAAGATTCTAGATGTTTGGCTAATATAAGAGGCTTGACAGTTTTTACAGTCAATTTTGTAGATTATATTAGATTTAAGATTAGTTGGGTTTTGTCTTTTATTTTGCTAAAAAGAGAATTTACAGTTTTGATAGATTTTTGTGCATGTGCAAATGTGATATGGGCTTTAGTTTATAATGTGTCGGATTTTAGGCGTAATTAATATTTTTAATGTTAGGGAATGGAGACATAATTGTGTTTAAAAGTTGTTGGATAAGAATTAATATGTACAGTACTTTGAGGTCGTAGTCCATCAATGGTAATGACTTGTGGGTTATTAAAATTTTACTTTTTCAAGAGTTTAGGTGGGTAGGAGTTATTGAGAAAGAGCTGATATAGAATTTGTAAATTTTCAAATTCTATATACGAATAGAAATGATTAAATTATAAAACTAGACTATAAACTTGTAATTTGTAAATGATTTATACAACTAAAACCATATAGTAAACACATTTTTTAAAACCAACAAATGTGACAGTTTCAACTAAATTTATTAAAAAGCAGTTACGAATTGAAATGAACTTATACAAATATTCTATTGACTTGATATATTACAATAAAAGCATCTAATGAAAAGAAAATATAAAGTTTTACTTAGAGACACAAACAGTCAATCTGACTGAAGCAAATTTTAATAGTCCAGATTTGTAGTAATTTCATATTTTAGGCATAAAAGGGGCAATAATTCAAAATCTTAGGATCTCAGTAAAGTATTTCGGGGTAAATAAAGTTTGAAAACACCTTATTTCCACTTTAAAGAACCAATTCAAATTCATATGTCATAATAAATTTTTGAAACGAGATTTTGACAGAACTAACGATCGAAATACGATGAAATTCGGAATACGGAACGCGGAATAAGAATTGTTTCATGCCAACATGAAAAAGTTTATAAAATTTTAAGACAGGTTAAGATCAAAACAACTAGTGGCATGATGAACATAAAACAGTAAAATAAAAACGCAATTTTAAAGAAAAGTAGAAGGTATTATAGTAATGTGTTTAGATAGAGAACTAAATATCAGAAAAATGATTAATATGTATGAAAATGGGATTTCAAATATGCTGATTTAAAAAGTTTAAAATATGTAGTTCTATGTCAAAATTAAAAACTATAAAAGCATTAATAGAATCACTAAGTATAGATACCAGGAGTCCGAACGTAATGTTAAATAAATGGTAGCATTTTAGGGGGCAGAATGTTTTGCCGGTAGAGCGCGCCACTTTTTAGGAAGTACTCGTTTAAATGCTTACGCGGGTAATCTTGTTGATACTGACAGCTGACAGGAAACAATTTTATTAAAAAAATAAATTAATGTTATCAACAGGTCTTTAAGAATTAAAATTTTAGTTCATCTTTTGTCTCTACGTGTTAAACTATTAAACAAACCGTAAGTGAAGTAAAGAATTTAAACATAGTTTCTGCAATTAAGTAGTAAATATAAATTCAAAAATGGTTAAATACCTATTTATTTCAGTATTACAATGCTTGATAATAGGAAAGTAACTTATTGATTACAATCAAATATATTATTTATTAATCGTATTAGTTATAAATAAAAGACGTTTAATATTTAAATACCAAACAATTTAGATTTGACAAATACACTAGTGGAAATTTCTCTTCATAGTAAAAAAGTTTAAATTATTATTTAAGTTAAGAAGATTAATTTCTATTAATAATAACCGTAAGTTACAGTAATTTGGAAATTTATAAATACAATATTTATTAACAACAGTGATGTTTAATATTATTATTAGGTTACTCACTTTCGGAACTTTGAATATACCCACTTTAGCCACATTTCCACTTGCCTTTCGGCCACTGAGGCAACCATGAACAGCACAACACTTTCCCATTTTTTTATTAAAACTATATTTAAACAATTACATTAATATTTTATACTTAGTTTTATAATTTTAATAATTTCGACATTCGACAGCGCGTATTTACGTTTGATAATAAGAATAACATCGGTACGTCCTGAACATTTGCGCAGCTAGTGGCAGAAAGGAGAACTATGATCTGGGTTTAATATTATATACCACAAATACGTCGGAAAAGGCTATACCGTTCGGACTCCTGGTATCTATACTTCGTGAATAGAATAGTCTAAATTTGTGAGTGCAGCAGTAAACATTGTTCAGGGTTATAAAGTGACAGTTAGTTGTCAGTGTCAAAAGATTTATAAATTCAAAGATTTTTTAAAAGGTGATTGAAATTTGAATGGAACAATTACATTCAAAAGTACCTGAATTTAAAAAGTACAAAGTTATATGGAAATGTACTAAACCATAATTCAAACGAAGCAGTATAAAGGTATAGCAGCAATTATAATCAAATAAAGTAATTCAATTAAGAAGCTGACAGTAAATGGTTGAAATATTGAGAGCAGAAGTAAATATCAAATATTATTACATTGGTAGCAGAGGTTATGCAGTTAGGTAGCAGCGTATAAGGTATCATCTGAGATACCAAGGTGAGACAGCATCCATCAGCATAAGCATTTCAAAAGGGGAAAAAAGTGAAAACACTTTAAAAGAGTTTTAAAATGAACAAGGTATTTACAGTTGAAGTTTATTTAAAATAATTCATTTGATATTCATTTACATTATAAAATTAGAAATTTAAGAGTACATATTTGGGAAGTAATCATTTTGGTAAGGATATAAAATTTTGATATTTTGCATTTGATTTAGCATTGAACCTTAAATTCAATTGTGTCATATTAAATATAATCATTCCGAAGAAAGGCAAATCTTTTTAGATCAATTACTATTTAATTGTAAGGTGTTTTGATATTTATATTTTTTTGATTTCACATTTGATTTCTTGTTGATTATTAATTGTTTTGATTGATTTTTGATAATTGAGTTGTTTGATGTTGTATGTAATTTTTATTTAAAAGGTGAAAAACGAGTTTGACTATATAAAATAAATAAAAAGTTGTTTAATTATTGACAAAAGGTCAATTGGCGCTCATAATATACAGAACAAGTCTCGAGAGCTGGAGTAGTTTTGGTGAAAGGAAAAATGTGTAGAGTTTTTATGGAGTGGATAATTTAAAAGTTAAGAATAAATTTTAATCATACCACAAAGTAAAAATTCCATACAATATATACATTGTATTGATATGTTTTTACTTATATTATTTATATATGTTTATTTAAAAGTTTTTGTAAAAGTAAAATTTTTATTTTTATTGTAATGTTTGATTTATAAAATTAATTCTGAAATGCATGAATTTAATTTAATGTTTTATTATACATATAAGTTTGCTTCACTCTCATCTCTGGGTGGATTCCGTTTGGCTTTAATCAACTGCTCTTATATGATCTTTCAAATAAATTTTAATTAACTGCAAAAATGTATAAAGATCCAAATTTGTACTTACTGTTTGCCTTCTCCTTCTGCTTGTCTCATATTTTCCCCATCTAATACTTTTAACTTCTATTGTTTATGATTCATTATTTAATTTGAAAAATCTTATTATCAATTTTTTTTTCTTATAATTAATTTCCTTTCCCATATATTTATTGAATTTTTTAATTATATATTTTATTTCTTTCCTTTTTTTCTATTATATGTAGATTTGTATGACTTATTCATAATTCAATTTTTACTTTAAGTAATATTCAGTTAACCTTTTTGGAATATTATGTTCTATTTATTGACAATAATAAAATCATTTTCAAACACACTAAACATCATCATAAATTACCATGAAATTAAATTTTTATCTATTATCCCCTTGAGAAATTTCTCTTTAAATATTCCTATACCCCACTTACTCATTATCTACATATAAATAGGCCAAATAGGCTAAGACAAAACGATTAGGTACCATTTTCTCCTCTGTTTCTCAACCAATTTTCTTCATTTTTGTTTTGTTTAGTAGCTACTGACGACCTTCAGTGCAGAATGCTAATCTTAATTTATAATATTGGTTCATTCATTAAATAAAATATAATAAAAATTCATTATTTACGACAATAATGTCAATGCCAAACAAATGAATGTGCCGCGTGCCGCTGCCGCCAGACTCAAACCATTGAGTAATTATATATAGACAGACCAATGCTATTATATACTTAGAGCATGTACTTCTGGAGGTGGCATGCAAGCGTTGTTATTGTTTAGTGGGTAAAGTAATCGTTGAATATCATAATTATACAGGGCGATTCCAGATATGTTAGAAATAATTTTTTTAATGGGTGGCACATAAGCAGTTGCATATTTAGGGTGTTTAAAATATAGAGTAGAGTGCAATTATAACTACTAAAATAATTATATAGGGAAGCCCATTAGCGGTTGAATTTACAGGTTTCTTGGAATAGAAGGTGCAGTAAAATTACAGTTATACAGGGTGGTGCAAAAAATGTTATACATAGATGCATATACAGGGTGGCGGAAATGGAAATGCAACATTTCGTAACCCATAAGCAGTTGTATATATAGTTAAGATGAAAACATGTAAAAAATTAAGATGCAATATAGGGAAAGAGGAATTATAGATATACAGGATGATGATAAAAAATGTTAGAATAGGAATTGATTTATAGAGTAGCCGACAAAGAGTTCCATATATATAATGATTGAAATATAGGTCGGAGTAGAATTATAGTTACAGAAGATAATTAAAAATTTCATAAACAAAAAGTTTAAATATGGTGGGTCATAGGCAGTGGCATATACAGAATGGTTTACCCAGTGGTTGAAAAATGTTAAAAAATATTATGCGTGGTCTATAAGCAGTTGCATATACAGGGTGGTGGAAATATATAATGAGATGGATTTATTATAATGAGGATTTTAATAAATGTTAGAGAATTGAGTGCAATTATAGCTATACAGGGGTGTTAGAAAAAATAAATATGTAGGGTAGCCCATTAGCAGTTGAATTGTTGTCATATTAAATTAAGAATTACGAATTTGAACACAAATAAATTTCTATGAATTATATCTGAAAAAAATTTGAATTTCGTTACTTATTTGTAGAAGCGAGATGTAAGACCGACATCTAGGATTTTCGAGGAAACAGAGTCCTAGGATAGAATGTCACGATAAAATTTTCATGTTACTTAACTTGCCAGAGATATTGACACAATTGGTCGAATTTCAACCACTGGGCGACAGCTAGTAAAAATTCAACATACAAATTATTTTCTAATATCAAACACTTTTTATTAATTAACCTTTGACCTTTTCATTATTTCTTTCTTTCATTTGCTTTCGATCATTGTATTCACAAATACAATGACTTTGTGGTCTTTATTGTTAAATTATATTATTGACTTTTTAAATTTATAAAATATGGCATATTTATGGCAACAAATTCTGTTGAAAGAAATCTTTTAATAATATTGTTACGAAAATTCATCCGACAGCTGGTGCAATCGGCCATCAACCAGTTCATGGAAGGTAATTATTCCGATAAATTCTGGGAAACCGAAATGTTTGTCTCTCAATCGGCGGATCGCTGCCGTTACTGGGAATTCCCTTAAAGCTTCCAGAACATGATGGAATTTCCCGATGGTTCGTGGACGTACCAGAAAATTCCAAGATAAATGTATGAATAAGAAACAGCTGGCGATAGGAGGCATTCAGTTTTCGTCGGTCGTTTGTACAGTTAAGATAAAATGTAAATAGTAGTTTCTGTGAATATAAATTTGTGTAAAAGTAGTGGAAATAAATTAGAGTGAGTTAGACTGTGTTTTTAAATAAATCCAAGAACTGAACTGAACCCGAGTGTGAAAATAAAAACATTACAGTGGTGTCAGGTGTGAAGTGAATTTGTGGAACGTTTTGAAGTGAAAAATAAATAGACAGACAATGTTTAAAAACGTGAATTTGGACCAATTGAAAGTGACGGACTTAAAAAGGAAACTTGAGAAAAGGGATTTAGAAATTAGTGGGAAGAAAAGTGAATTAATACAACGGCTACGAGATGCCCTAATAAATGAAGGTAACGATCCCGATACATATTTGTTTGAAGTTTCTGGTAATGGGGACATGAGTATGCTATTAAAGAAAATGGAAGAAAACTCTAAAACCATAGAAGACAAATTACTAGAAAATTCTAAATCCTTAGAAGATAAGCTACAGATATTACAAGATAATTCTCAGATCTTGAAAGAGTTGTTAGAAGACAAACTATTAGAAAATTCTAAAACTCTAGGAAACAAATTACTAGAAAATTCTAAATTCCTTGAAGACAAATTACTAGAAAATTCGAAAACCTTAGAAACCTTACAAGAAAATACTAAAACTTTGGAAGACAAATTACTAGAAAATTCTAAAAGCCTGGAAGACAAATTACTGGAAAATTCTAAATCCCTAGAAGAAAATTTGAAAAGCATGGTACAGAAAAACTCAGAAATGCTGGAAGAGAAAATATTCCAGAATGAAGCTCGGATGGAAGAGCTAAAGCAGACAATGGTTGAAAATGAAGCCCGAATTGAAGATCTGAAGCAGACGACGGACAAATATGAAACCCGGATGGACGAACTAAAGCAAACAATAGTTGAAGAACTTAGTCAGGCCACAGTTAAAAACGAAACGCGCATAGAAGAGTTAAAACAGATAATGGAGGCTGAGATCAGCAAAATAAAAGAGCAGGTAGTTACAAAACAAAGGGGAGAAACTCCACCAAAGACCGAAAGCAGAAGCAGTACAGAGGTAGTGGATTCAAAAATTGGCCTCGAGGGGACAAGACACAAAATGAAACCTCCCCAATTTGATGGAAAATCATCATGGACTAATTATCGTCGCCAATTCGAGGCTGCAGCTAAGCTAAACGGATGGTCGGCAGAGGAGAAGGCAATCGCATTAACCCTAGCCTTAAGAGAGGATGCTACAGATATCTTACAAACATTGAATACCTCGGAGCAAGAAGACTACGAACAACTGGTCAAACATTTAGAACTGAGGATGTCAATGTTCCGGAAAGAGCTGAAATCATTATATATGCTTGCTTAGATGGAAAAGGTAAAGTTGGAACAGTAATGATATTTGATCCCGAAGTTAACGACGGAAATGTAGGAAGAGGAGTCGCACTGGGGAAGACTCTGTTTCGTGCCCGGGAGATTGTGCCAGTAAGAGTAATGAACCTGAACCATTACTCGGTTGTGCTAAAGAAAGGAACAACTTTGGGCCATTGTTCAACAGTCTCCTCTGTAGTCAGAAGCACACAGCATGCAGAAAAGCCACCAGGTAACTGGAAAGACTCATCACAGATTCATCTAAGAATTTAAAACCAAACCAAAGAGCAAAATTGAGGGACATCGTTAGAAACTACCAGGATATCTTCGATGTGGGAAACGGCAAAAGAGGACGAACTGATCTGGTGAACCATAAAATTAATACTGGGGACGCTCAACCTATTCGACAGTCGGCGAGAAGACTATCCCTAGCTAAAAGAGAAGAAGCCGACAGGATAGTCCGCGAGATGGAGGAAGAAGGTGTTATTGAACCATCCAATAGCCCTTGGGCTTCTCCAGTTGTCTTGGTTAAAAAGAAAGATGGTTCGACCTGATTTTGCGTGGACTATCGGCAACTGAACCACGCTACAAAGAAAGACAGCTACCCCCTTCCAAGAATAGACGATACCTTAGATACGTTGGCTGGATCGAAGATGTTTTCCACCCTGGACTTGAAGAGCGGTTATTGGCAGGTGGAACTTGCTAAAGAAGACCGAGAAAAGACTGCTTTTACCATCGGCTCAGGACTTTATCAATTCACGGTGATGCCGTTTGGACTCTGTAATGCTCCAGCAACGTTTGAAAGATTGATGGAAACAGTGTTAAAAGGGCTTTCATGGAAAACGTGCCTGGTGTATCTTGACATTATCGTGGTTGGAAAATCTTTTGAAGACCACGTGAGGAACCTGGAGAAGGTATTTCGGCGACTTCGAAGTTCCGGACTAAAGTTAAGCCCGAAGAAGTGTCAGCTGTTCCAAGAACAGGTGCAATATCTTGGACATGTGGTTTCCGCAGAGGGAGTAGCTGTTGATAAACAGAAAGTCAAAGCTGTCCAGGAATGGCCGATACTTAAAGATATCCATCAGTTAAGAAGTTTCCTGGGGTTATGCACGTACTATCGCCGGTACGTAGTCGGATTTGCCAACATCGCCAAGCCACTTACTAGACTCACAGAGGGGAAGGTGCAGTACCAGTGGGACGAGGAATGTCAGCAATCATTCGAGACACTGAAAAGAGCATTGACCAGTGCCCCCATTTTAAGTTATCCTTTGCCTGATGGGAACTTCGTTTTGGATACCGACGCAAGCAATGTCTGAATTGGTGCGGGGCTTTCGCAGATCCAAGACGGTCAGGAGAAAGTCATCGGCTATTTCAGCAAGACCTTGAGCAAGCCTGAACGGAATTACTGCGTTACTCGCAGGGAACTCTTGGCTGTGGTAAAGGGGGTACATTTCTACAAATACCTCTATGGTAAAAGATTTCCATGCCCTGATGACTGCAAACATTGCCAGCGAGCCGAAGAAAAAGGGGCTGTTCTCTGTAGAACTGCCGCCATCAACGACCATTGGCAATCTGCGGAGATCCAAAAAGACCAGAAATTAGATCCAGATTTGAAGGAGGTTATCCGGTGGAAGGAAGAAGACTGCAAACCTACGTGGCAAGAGATTTCCCGAGACTCACCAACCATAAAGTCGTACTGGGCTCAGTGGAACTCCCTCATCCTAGAGAATGGACTTCTGAAGCGCGTCCTGGAGACTCCAGAGGGGGGAAACGACAGAAAACAGATTTTAGTTCCCAGAAATAGGAGACAAGAGGTTTTGCGAGAGCTACATGAGTAGATGAGCTAGGTTACTTCAACGCCAAAACGAGGGCCGTAACGGCGGGAACGTTGGTTGTTGAAATTTTAAATTGAAATTGTTGTGTTGCGGGTTGCGGCGCGCGCAGGTCGTGGCTGTTTGAATAAAAATGGCGCCATCATGCGGCGGTTGTGGTAAGTAAATAGAAAAAAGCATTGGTTGGGTTTCGAGCCCGGGACGGCGGCGTGTGCGTTGAAGCTTCCACTATATGGGCTGGCAAGCCAGTTGAATAATGTTGTATTTTGGTTGATGGCTATGTGCGGGTCGGCTCGTGTGGGTTGTTCGTTTCTGCGATGGCGGGCGAGTGATTTGGATAAGGTTGTTTTTTAGATGGTGGTTATCAGAGTGTTGTTTGTAGGAATATGTTATTTGATGTGAAAATACGGGAAATTGGATTTCGGGGGGTGAAAGTCGGGAAATTGGATTTCGGGGGTAAAAGTCGGGATATTAGAAGTCGGGATATTAGAAGTCGGGATATGGGATCTAGGAATAAAAATACTTGCTGAATATATTAATTTTAGAATAAAGTATAGATCCAGGAGAAGACGTTCATAGTTTCTTGTCAACTATAGACGAATGCAGATCGTTAAAAAATGCCTTTACTTAAATCAAGCTTTGTAATCTTCACATTAATTTTGGAAAATATCTTATATGTCAATATACCTAGTGGAACCAAGGACATGGCTGTCTGTTCTGGAAGGAAAAAATGTTTAGATCCCTCCGACTATACGTTGATGCGTCACGAACGATTAAACGACGGGCAGCTGCCTGTATATTTTGCTGATCTATCAAACAGCACTGAAAAGTTCAAGCTGAAGCTGATATTTTCAGACGGTACGGAAGGTGACACTGATTGGATTTCAACAGAGACATCATGTGAAGATAACATTTCATCATCTAATAGCTCGGTTGCTACCCGGGATGTCTTACAAGCCAACATTCAACAGGAGCTTCACAAGTTGATAATTCTTATTAGCACTATATTATCTGCTATCACAGTATTGTTACTTAAATTAATTGTGAAATGTATAAGGAAGAAAATGAATAAAAACACATAATTTTAGATAATTCTCTTTATTTATGTAAAACACTATTCATGATCCAATTATAAATTGTAAAAATATTTTCTCTTGCGCAGCATACGGGGTCCTTGCACCAGCAGTGAAAAAAGCATGGAGATTCAGAAGATTCCAAGTAAACAGAATTCTTGCACTTTTCCAAATTTATTAGGTGATAGTGCGGCTGGCCATCTTCGTTGAGCAGTTTCCGCAAATTGTTAATTTTCAGCTCCTCGAATAACTTGGAATATAAAAAGCTAAATTTCTGCTCACCTCGCACATATATGTGTGTGCACGTGGTGAGAAAAATTCTCAAAATGTCATTCAATGTGTCCAAATCGTAGTGGCCGTCAGAGTAGTAGAGTCCATGTACGTGTGCTTCCAAATATCGAACATGTTTTTTGTCTGCTGCTGATAGAGAGTTAAATGGTTTGGGTGGTTTAAACAAGAACGCTCCCGTGCGTTTGCTTGTCTTGATTACCAGTTCCTTGGGAACGAATCTTCCTTCGATTTCGAAGCCTTGAATGTCAACAACTGCAATTTCCATGGTGAACCGACGAAGAGCTGAACTGAAACTGAATTTCTACAAAGCTGAGTGATCTAGGAGAGGCTTCGAACAATTTCGCTGAGTGGGAGAAATTCCATTACGCAGTCGTGGATAATTATGCAGAAGGCTCGGGTCTTATCGGGAAATCCCGTCTGGCTTTCAATGTCCAGGCGAATATCTACAGTTGAAGATTTCACAGTGTCTTCGCGTCGGGAGCAATCGATAACGAATAGGGTGTGCGTCTTGAACGCCACATAATCCAGAAGAGGGTGTTTGCCACCACCAAAGCTAGGATTAAAGTCCGTATACCTTTTGTAAGCCTCACCGTACTCGCTCTTTGAGAAATCTAGCTGCATTCTTTCCATAGGCCAAAATTCGCTGTTTAAAGTTAGACGAATATTGGAAATGTGAATATTATCAAATTCCGTGGGATCTTCTTTGATGTTGCTATGGCGGTCAGTTTGGAAAGCTAAGATAACGTATCGGGGACTCTCCACGGCGGCACACGTTTTCACTGCCCAAATTTCACGAGTGGCGCCTGTTTTGAGAGCAGGCAACTCATGAAGCTCCCATTTACGAAACGGTAAAATTATACTGGAATCTGCTTTGACAGCTTGCAGCAAATCGAGTTTAACATCATCGTTGGGGAAAATGTGCCGGACTTTAAGTTCGATGTTGTTTATAGTCACTTTGCCCTTGGTAGCAGCATCTTTGATTGTGAGGTAATCGTCATCACTACGGCTCCGCACAAGGCGTATCGTTTGTTTACCCCACATCACTCGCTTGTAGTCGTTGAAAATCGAAAATAAATGTCCCAGCGGAATGTACATGTGAAAGGTGTTGTCGGCGGCATTCATATGGGCTTTATGGGGGAAATTCCAGCCGGCTATGAATAGATCCTTGGAACTGTTGGGATCGTAGCACAAGTATCCTCGAGCTGTGCTCACGCGGCCGGGATCTCTCACGGTTTCAATTTCCTTGCCGCACAACTCGTACGTGGCGCTGTCGAAGAAGAAAGCTCCCGCATTTGGTGACAGGGAAACATCTCCATTGCCTGCTGTTCTAACTACTTGTCCCTGGATTGAGATGCAGGAATCTGCCATAGAAAACCAGCAATCTGTTTGATTGACGGTGATCTCAATGATATCATTGTTGCCGAATGACTTGACGTACGGATAGTAGGTGCGCAACTCCTCTCGTCGTACACTATCATCAAAATTTGGTTTGCGGAAGATATCGAACATTTGAGGAGTTGACATGGTAGCCGAGTGTTTGTAGAAACAATCTGTTTGAGAGCGTAAGTGATCTCTTGAGAGGTTTCATGGAAACTGATGGTGGTCGAGGAGTAGCTGTCTTCTTATAATACGGTTCTTCATGATCAACTATAAGTCGACCCATTGTTATTGCAATTGTTTCAGCTCGAGTCGTACGATGATTTCCTCACCCCGGAAATTCACGACTTCCGAGTCTTGGTTCAAAATGTGTAAAGTCAGGTTATGAATTTCACTTCTGTTTATCGGTAAATAGATGAGATGCTGCGGTGTTTCGTCGATAGCGAAACCCGGATCCACTGCAATAGCAAATTCGTAGATTGTGTGCGAGGGTGTGTTGTTGTAGAAAGCGCCCGATGTGATATTGCTGTCGAGATGAATGGTTCGAACCTTGATAATGTTCACAGGTAGATCGGAGCTGTGAAGCTGATTGCTGGACAACACTCTTCGGGAAAAGCCCAAGATCTCACCGATGCTATCTTGCGGTTGAAAATCCACCACGTATTTGCTGCTAAAGATTTCGCACTTGAGGGTGTTGTTGTTGGGCTTCAAACTGAAGATTTTGTCAGCGTCCTTTGTCGAGTAAATGTCGAGCACTTTTCTAATGTGGGTTTCGATATCACCAATCTCATAGGAACCTTCCGGCAATGGTATGGTTGTTTGTTTGTTTTGATTGTCAAACAGGTAGATTTTGTCACCACTCTCAATATTTGGGATACTGTTGTACGAGTGAAAACTCAGTAGTGCCAACCCGTAATTGTAGTTTGGATCCAATTGAATAGGTGGTTGAAAATCGATGGATAGTATTGGACTGCGACCTTTTAGGGTGATAATCACAGACATGACTGAACAATGTACCTGCTTGCTGTCTATTAATATACTCCTGCTGTACTTATCTGATACTCGAGAAATTAAAAAAGTGTTCAAAATAGTACTATTTTTTATTATAGAGAAATTTCAAACATAAATGTCCACAAATCGATTCGTTATAGTTTTGATAAGAGTCATTATTGTAGAGGATCCTAACTCTGCAACCAAAGTAGTCGGCTAATTCTCGGGGTGGTTTCAAGTTGCCAAAGCTGTCAAAGTAGTGGACGGTGTTTCCGTTTCGCACATAAGCTACCCAATGCGTACCTCTGTTGTTGCTGTCATCCAAATTAACGATACCAGACTCCTTTAGATGGGAGCGTACGGGTAAGGCGTCTCGCATAAATACACCCCTGAAGTTGGGGATTTTCAATTGCTTGACGTATCGCTCGAGCTCATGATTGTACAATGCTCGATTGGGTAGCTTTATTGGAAGTTTTTTGACTTCTTCAGGTAAAGCCCGAAGCCGTTCTTAGATTTTTTCAGAAAGAGACCGCTTCCTTTCTTCGCAATCTCTTCCATGGCTTGATTATGGCGTTGATCCTCTTCCAGCTTCTTCCTGGCGTTCTTCGCATCGATCACGGCCTTGGCTATTCCACTAGCCCCTCCTGCTAACGATCCCAAAGCACTAAGGCCTGCAAACAGGGGTATGAGAGGGAGAAAACCACCCTTAGACTCAAATGGGATCATCCGAGGAACGCGGATTTTCTTTCGTCCACCAGCCTTCTTAATGGATGCCCGGGCTGCTCTCAACGCCATTAATGAGGATTTACGCACGTTACCACTAGATCCAGCCATAGCTTTGATGGTGGGCAGGAGCACATGTTGTCGGAAAGATTTTTTCCCGAGTCTTTTCTTCATGCCAAGTCCCATCTTACGTTTGGCCTTCATGCCCGTAGTTATAAGCCAAGAAGCTGCTTTTTCACCAAGTGAAGCGTCGTTGGACTTAAATCTCTCCCAGGCGCGATTTTCCAACTCGTAATCGGCCTTGTGCCTATCTGCCAACGACTTGTATTTGCTGTAGGCGATATCGTGTGCACGACAAGCAGCGTCTGTCTTGTTGATTCCCTGTTGGCCCTTGGAGAGACGGTCTTCAAGTTTCGTACCGGGTCCACAAAACTGATAACCGGGTAGATGTAGCTCAAAAGGTAATTTGTTGATGGCACTATTCAGTAGACTACCTCCTTGGAGAGCTAGCATAATACTGAATGAAAACCCTCGGGAGTGATGTATTTATTAAACAATGACAAACGACCTCATCCTCAGTCTATCGTACGATGCAATTGAAACAACAGGATGTCCAATTGCCTATCGAAAATTTCGACTTTGTTGATGGCAACGCACCAACGACAAGAAGACACGGACCACTACTACCAAATTCCGTTCGTGCGATCATCTGCGGTCCAAGCGGATCTGGGAAAACCAATGCTGTTCTTTCGCTCCTGTTCAGTGAAAACGGCCTGCGATTCGAAAACGTCTACGTCTACTCCAAGTCACTCTACCAACCAAAGTACCAGCTCCTACAAGAGGTACTCAAGCAGGTTAAGGGCATCTCATACTTTCCCTTTAACGTCAATGAGGAGGTAATCGACCCGATCGAAGCGTGTGAATGTTCAGTATTTATCTTTGATGATGTCGCTGGCGATAAACAGAAAAAGATTCAAAGCTTTTTCTCCATGGGTAGACACAGAAATATCGATGCAGTTTATGTGTGCCAGACGTACAGCGTCATTCCGAAACAATTGATTCGCGACAATTGTAATGTAATTGTCATATTCAAACAAGACGATGTCAATTTGAAGCACGTTTATGACGAACACGTCTCCCCCGACATGGACTATGAGACATTTAAAGTATTGTGTTCGGAATGCTGGCAGGATCGTTACGGGTTTCTTACGATTGTGAAGGAATACAATTTGAACGATGGCCGGTATCGAAAAGGCTTCGACAAATATATAAAGCTACAGTAATACGGATTCTAGTTAGTTGTCAAAATGTCTTCATTGACTAGCAACATTTTCTCTACCGCAAGAAAGAAAAAAATCAAACAACTGGCTCGATCCATTCGGAAGAAGTACCTAAGCCTTAAATTGGGTAAATCGGAGCACGATGATACTCTCAATAAATTATTTGAACCTGTGGTCACGCCGCTGCAGCAGATAGCTTCTACAACCACAAAAGTTCTTGGCAAAATACCCGCGGCCACAATTAAACAAGAGACCATTACACAGCTGGAGCCTGTGAAAAAAAAAGAACCGTCTTTTGAAGAGTCACAATTTCTCGATGAACTTCCAATAGCAGAGACCAGTTTTCCAACAGATGATGATGGTGATGATGATGATGGAGGCGAAAAATCGATGGTTCGAGGAGTTAGAACCAGTATCTCCGGACGTAGTGGAGTCCTACCTCGAGCAATATCCAGTGATTTCACACAAGTACCTATCAGACTTTTTCCGCAATAGCGATGATGTTGATAAGATATATGGACCAATATACGATGGGGTTAGTTCCAAGTGGTATCTCGGACAAAAGGAAATCAACTTTAGCCGTACTGGTCATATTATCGTTGACGGGTTGCAGTTTCAAGGCACCCCGGGACTTTATCAGTTAATTTTCTACAAAGACCCCAATTTCGCTCCCGATGATTTAGAAGCATACCGCCGAATCTTGACAATGACATCGGCTCATAAGAATTCAGCTGGACGACTAAAAGCCTCAAGTCTCTATAAATATACGGAAATCATAAAGCCAATGTTTCCTCCTCCAGGCAAAAAGCAACGTTTCGGCTCTGGTATGAAGTTAACGTACAATACAAAGCCAATGGAGTACGTCTACTGGGATGACCCCAATGAATTGGTTGAGCGGCTGAAACTTCTCATCGCATCCAAAGAGGCCGGCAACACATCTCACGACAACGAAATAATTGCTATTATAAATGAACTTAAGGAAGCACATATTATACTTGAAAAATAAATTTACTAAAGTTTTATTTTCATATATCTAACCCTTCACACTTAGTTAAGATATCAGTTATACTATGCCGTTGAGTAAGTTCGGACGCAGCAACACCGTCCAACAATCGGTGTTTTCGCATAACTTTGCATTTATGAAAGTACCGTTTTCCTTTACCTCTGAAGGAAATATCGATGCTGAAAAACTGCGAATAACCAATGTCAAAGCCCCTCAAAAACCCATGGATGCAGTCAACAAGCAGTACGTCGAATGGGAAATTGCCAATGGGATGTCACAAGTACGAGACGACCTGGTTCAACAAACATTAAATGCGCTTAAACAAACCCAAACGGCGAGCGACATCCAGCTGTCGAATCTACTTGAAAAATGTAACTCACTAGAAATTCACCTCAAGGAAACAATCACAAAATTCGAGGCTGCATTCAATGCCATCAATACTGAGACATCTCAACAATATAAACGCATAGACGAAGTGGAACTTGCTGTGAACGGCAAAGTGATCGATACTGAAGCCGTGTTGAAAACCATACGTGAGGAGAAGGCTACAGAATTTGCAGAATTAAATGACCTTAGAAATCGTATTATCGGAGTGGTGCCTGAGCTCTACAAAGACATGCAAAAACTAGATGATGACACAGCTAGTAAGATTTCCACAATAGACTCCAAATTGACAGCTTTTATGAAAATGTTTACTGACTATGAAAGCTTAACTACAACGCAACTGAATCAAATGAGTAGTGAGCAGAAACATTCTATAGAGACATTAAATCGACAAGTGTCTATCATTAGCCGGAAAATCAAAACTGACGTTGATGTATCCCAACACTCAAATAACACCACTCCAGGCTCCCCATAAAACAGTTTCTCAATTACTCTTATAGTTAGTATACAAAATGGTGTCTATAGCGAAACATTCCAAGGAAAAAGTTCAGCTGGTTAAAGAGCTGCATCGTCCTGTGCGAAGAAAGTTTCCACGTCGCCGTGTGATAATCAAAGGTTTCGATGACTTGTGGCAGTCAGATCTCGCACAAATGGATCAGTATGCGAAATCCAATAGAAATTTCAAGTTTTTTCTCGTCGTAATCGATTGCTTTTCAAAGTATGTGTGGGCGAGACCGTTGAAAACGAAGTCAGGTGAAGAGGTGACTCGAGCCTTTGAGAGTATTCTCGGGGAACGGCAGCCGAAAAACCTTCAAACCGATCAGGGTAAAGAATATTTCAATAGTAATTTCCAGCAACTTATGAAATCCCACGGGATCAATCATTATAGCACATTTAGTGGTTTGAAAGCCGTAATAGCTGAAAGAACAATCAGAACGCTAAAAGAGCGTCTTTTCAAGTACTTTAGCTTGAATGGGACACACAAATGGATTGATATTTTACCGGAAATCGTCAAAGACTACAACCATCAAAAACATTCCAAGACAAAGATGAGACCTGTGGACATTAATAGAAACAACGCACGCGACATAAGCGTGTACAATAATCTAAAGATTGCTGGTTCTGGAAAACTTAAAGTTGGGGACGTAGTGCGAATCAGCAAGGTCAAGCACTTCTTTGACAAAGGTTATCTACCGAATTGGAGCACTGAATTGTTTAAAATAACTCGCAGAAATATAACTAACCCTGTTACGTACCTCTTGGAAGATATGTCTGGTACACCAATTCAGGGGGGTTTCTATGAACAAGAGCTACAAAAGGCAGTTTACCCGGATGTGTATCTCGTCGAGAAAGTACTGCAACGAAAAGGCAACAAGGTTAAAGTTCGCTGGCTCGGATTTAATCAGACTCATGATTCCTGGATTAATGCTAGCAACAAACTATAGATCTAATTTCTCATCTTGACGTGGGAAACCAATTAGGAGTAGGGATAAATCTATAAAACCGTGAAATATCCCAGACCAGATTTCAGTTTTTATGCATTAGTGACAATGGAATCAGATGAAGGGTATAAAAGTGACTGGAGTGTATACTCTGGTAGAACTGTGGCATTTTCACCCAGTATTCATGAGCACAGCAACAGCAGCAGTTTCGATGTTGAATTTGACAGGAACTGGGATTCCGGGAACAGCAGTGGTGCATCCAGTACGGATTATAGTGGCGACTTGGATCGGGTCCTACAGATGTACGAGAATGCAGCCAATAAGGAACAGTACTACTTATTGCACTCCAGAGTGCCCATGTTGAATTCCCAGTGCGAGGTTCAGTGTGCACTCAGCCCCGCTAGATCCTATACCCCGGTGGTTATATTGCAAAAAACATCCACCGTGGGAACACCTGTGAAAATTACAATGTCCGCCTTAGAATGGGGAGACGTCATATGTCAGCTCGAGTTTATGAAAAGAAACTTTTTCGAAAGCAACTCACCACCCGACTTTACCGAGCCAATAGCTTGCGGCGACTTTTTGCACTTGTCTGAAGTGCGGTATGAAGACGTGAAGCAGATTATGGTTATGAAACACATATCGATAATGTACCTAGACTATAGTGACGTGTGTGGACTTTTAGATATAGACTCTATAATTTTAAGTAAAGTGACATCTCTAGAAAAATTAAATTTTTGTAAATTTTATTACGAAATATTGGATGAAATTTCTACATGGACTTGTTTATTGCGTAAGTTACCTATTGAGAGAATAATAAGAGCATTTTGTTTAGATGACACCTCACAGTTGTGTATTGCATTAAAAGAGCAGTTGTGTTATTATAAAGATGTCATCTTACATGATTTAGAACTTAGAAAAATTAAATAAATGTATAAATTGATTGTTTTGTTTGATTTCATCAGTTGAGAATATGGAGAGTCGTGAGTACTATCGTTCATATCAAAATCGATTACGAACCTTTGATAGTTGGCAATCTGACTATCCTGCTGAAAAGCTAGCCCGAGCAGGCTTCATTTACAAACGCAATGGAATAAGTGACGATGTCGTTGCATGTCCTTTTTGTCAAACTGAGGGGTACAATTGGCAACCTGGTGACGACCCAATAGCCGACCATTTAGATTGGTCTCCGTATTGTAGTTTTTTTGATCTGGATGACGCTTATCGCATAAATAGACCTGCCATTTACCAGAGCAAAGTAACACTTGAGAGTCGACTTGCAACATACACCGACTGGCCCATTTCTCTAAGACAAACACCAGAGGAGCTCTCCAAGGCCGGCTTTTTCTACACGGGATATGGTGACAGGATAAAATGCTACTGTTGTGGGATAGAACTGAAGAATCTCTTACCTTACGATAACATTGATGAGCTTCATGCAAAAGCGTTCGATAATTGTTTGCTACTTAAAAATAACCCCCAAACCCCACGGGCTCTAACACTTGTAAAATTTGCCTCACTAATGACATGACAATTGTTTTTCTCCCTTGTAGGCACTTAGCTAGTTGCTTTGATTGCTCACTGAAGATCGATCACTGTTGCATATGCAGAAAACCTATAGCTGGGTATTTAAAAATCTTTGTATCTTAAATAATAAAATAAAAAGCTTATTTCAAAATATACTGTTTTATTTTAAAAAACTCTTGTTTGACATACTTATACAATATATGTACTTTTGGCTACAACCAATTACCAAAATTTTACTCTTTTAACAGAATGCAAGTCTTCAATACATTCGTCTTGATTTTTCAGCTCAAATAAAGGGCGCCAACAAATTGAGCACCAAGAACTTTTATCTGTATATAAAGTGTGCAACTCTCTTGATTCATACTTTATGTGACATCTTTTAATTTTAAACTCGAACATTTCTTTATTTCGGGATGCGAATGCTAATTGCAGCCCAAGTAAGCATACCTCACATAGGAATAGGTTATATTTATCAATCCTACTGTACATGAACCAGGCACAGTAGCTGTCATGATCACAGTATGGCTCAAGAAAGTTGTTATTTAACAAGGTAACCTTAAGTTCTAATGACATATCATATTTATCTACATATTCAAATTCACTTAGAATAATATCAATATCACCAGTTAAATTTAGATAGGTATCAGTTAAATATTTATATTTGTAAATGGGAAAAAAATGTATAACTTCCTCAATTAAAGACCATGGAAGCGGTGCAACATGTACAAATTTTGTTAGTTTTTTTATATTGGCGCAAATAGTTTTAAGACAAGCTAGTTGTAAAGTTGGAGTTGAGGTTGTAGCCATAATTTCTAACCCTATAAAGGAAAATACATATTTACAGATATGCTTAACAATGATCAAAATGAACTCAGAGAATAATACCCCCATGGTAATGTTTCAAAACGATCATTCAAGATATATCTCTTATCGTCGAAGGGGCTGAGGGCAATTTTTGTCTGTTCGATGCTAAAAACATTATGCGCGTAGGACCTAATGCATCGCTGGGATACAGTAGTTTGCTTTTTCTCTTGCAAACATGAGAGATAATCGTTAAAGGTAATTTTATTTTTAACAATATTATATTTTACGCCTTTAGATTTTTTTACGCATTTGCCTCCTAGAATTAAGTATGTATACATCTTTGACCTAAGGCCAACAAAATGGGAAATGATGTAACCCTTTGCCTCATCCTTCATTAAACCTAAGACCTTTTTGTTCACCAATGGAATACCATAAACATTGTTTGGAGCGTAATTTGAAGTATCAAATCTATGTAATTCAGACTTGATTACTTCCAGATATGCATCATCTGAAATTATTTCAAGGATGTAACTGTCGGTGTCCATGTACAAAAGTTTAACGCGATCTTGTGGAAATTTTTTATAGATGAAATTATATAGAAAGTCGTACATAATAATTTTAGAGAGTTCCAAAATTGCACATCCAATATACAAGGGTTTATTGAACAACAAATCAGTTTTGTTAAGTTCGATTGCTACTAGGTTCTCATCAAAAATAACTCGGCTATGAAAAGCTGGAGAAGCAATTAAATTTTTAGCACTATACCTGCCCTCCCATTCGCTCACGAGTTTGACAGATCGGTGTTTGCGAATATTTTCCATGGTTTTGCCGAAAACGGCATTATTCATTAATTTAAACAGGTTCACTTCGAAATCATTTTGGGCTTGCGCCCTTAGAGTGGTATTTAAATCAATATAAGGTTTTAGCCAGGCCGACTGCTGAAATTGTAAAACCCGATGAATTTTAGTGAGAATTAATCCATTCTCGAGAGCTTGTTTTAGATTGCGATAATGAATGATATATTTTTCTTTATTGTGAAGGGTGGTCAGAAGTTTCGGAAGTTTGGAGCCTGGAGGAATTCGTTTTTCGGAACAAAAAGGCAGATCTTTATGCTTGTCATGAAGGTGTTGAGGATATTCAAGATCAACTTCCAAGAAATAGCCAACCTCAGAATCATCTGGAATTTGGGTGACGTCAATATTGGGATCGGTCCATTGAAAGCTACCATAAGGAAGGGGTTGACTTTGGGACCATCCATATAAATTATTGGCGTCCACGTGTAGAATATATTTGGAGGGTTTGCTCGGATTAAAGTTAGGCATATACTTGTTATTAGCCTCGGAAAACCTGTTGGAACATTGTGAAATACCTCCACGAATACCCCGCTCAAGGAACATCAGCATATCAACATCTTGAATTGTTTCAAGTTTAACTTGGGTTTTATAAAGCATACAATCCCATGAGTATCCTGGGATTGTATAATAGTGAGCGAGATCGAGCCCATATATTTTATGTGCACTCTCCCTGAAATTTTCAAAGACATCGGTTAGGAGAAGAATGTCGGTTTTCAAATATAATTCCATGTAATCCCTGAGATTTCTACAATTGAACTTACGCCATATTGTTTGCGCGTGATCATAAGCTTCTTGACTGACATTTGAATCATATAGTTTGTTATAAAATTTTTCCAAGGGAGGTAACTGAGTTTCATTTAATTTAATATCGGAATCTATATAGTCATAAGGGAATATCCCCTTTCTCATAAGGAGCGCTAGTCTGTCAGAATCTAAGTCGGAAAATTCATTCTTGAGATTAGAAAACTGGTGAGGCTTTAAATATGATGCTAACTCCTCCAATGAAGAATCGAGGAACCTAAATGAATCAATAAAGCGGAATTTTATTTTGCTATTTTTATCATGCTTGGTAAACGATATATATTTCTCTTTATTGCATGGAAGTAGAGTTATATGATCATGCTTGGCTAGATCGCGAATAATAAAGTGGCTGTCATATCCACTTAGGTTGTGGAAGACCACTGGAACGAAAAAGGACTCCCTGTACCTGAGGTTGCAGGAATTATGTGAATAGCCTCTAAATGCGCCGGAAAGGTGACTATGTTCCCTAACTATCTTATCCTGAGGTAAAAAGGGTTTTTCACAAATATGACATTGACTAGAAGCGTCCCTCAAGCTAACCTCTACATTGAGAGGCACAACATCAGTTAATTTAGACTGAACGAATTTAGCTAAATCAGACATTTCTGAAGCAAACCACTCCATACAATCTAATCCAGAGTAATTCCTATAATACGATAGGCTATCGTCATAGAAACATTTAAAATAATAACCTGCAGCTACTGCAATATGTTTTTGATATTTACGGGTTTTGGATGCAGAAGTAGTATCGGAAACATGCTGAAGAATTGACTCAAAGTCCCCATAAACAACGAAGGGAAGTCTCTCCTTATGACTATAATTTTTAAACTCAATGTGATGATATTTTGGAAATGAAATTTTACAGTTATTCATATCTTTACAGTAAATTGAATGACTGTCAAGTTTACCTTGACTACTGAAGTAATTCAAGCAACGGTCACATATAAATTTTTTATTACGTTTCATTGTAAGTTGAGATGAAACAAGACGTGACAAATTTTTAATCAGACAAAAATGGTACTTTATTTCTTGCTCATCCTCATCAGCACCATTGGTCCTAGCGATTACCTCTATGTCATTACCAAATTCATTAGTTTTAGGAAAATATTTGTTTTGAATCATGAGTAAATTAACGTGATTTTCTAATTTATTCTTTGTGACTAAAACTGGGGCTGTTTGGAAATACTCTTTATCTTTGACTTTTAATAATTCTAAGACATATACATTTACAGAAATATGATTTAATTTTTCAAATTTGCTTACTTGCTTCAAAGTCATAGGAAATGTCAAATCTGTTAAATTTAGTACCGCTGATGGATGAGGATAAGATGATGTTCGATCAGGGTGGTGTCTATAGCCAATTGGATGCAAATGAGCAACAATACTCCAGGCAAAGCATAAATTGTCAGCATAATTTTTGATGTTAACTACGGCATGTTTTTTTACAATTTCTTCAGGGAGTTTTATAAAAGAGGAGGCCCCGTTACCCATTTCAACCTTATTTATGTTGATTTCTAAGTTTAAAATTTTATATAATGCCCATCCCGACATTTTCTCTGAAAATTCCTCTAATTTTCTTAAAATCTGTCCTTGAACATTTGTGAAAAACCACTCCTGTAAATTTATCCCACTATCAATATTTGCATTTTTCGTGTTAAAAAATTTATAATCTATCACTTCAGACATACCTGATTTCTTTATGAATTCTCCGCAGAATATAGCATTAACTTTAATGATACGCATTGCTTTTAAAGCATTATTAATCCTAGACTTAAATAGGAAAAACGCATCTTCCAAAAAGCGTAAAATATCAATATGTTCAATATTAATAATTACCCCGGTTCTAATTCTGGATGAAAAAGCAGACTCTAAATTTTCCCATTTTACACGACTACTCCGTTTATTGTGTATATTATTGCCCCCAGCCCCCTGTTTGCGGTTTGAATAAAGTTTAAGCTGATTTCTAAATCTTTTAATGTGAGCTAAGTGTGTTTGTAATTTATTCAAAGTACCAATATTTAAATTGCAATTTTTAATAGTTCTGTTGCATAAAATCAGTTGTTTTTTACTTAATTTTAACCAATGTGAAATTTGCTCTGGAGAACACGGTTTGTTTTCAATGAAAATTAAATTTGCTGCACATCTAAATTTTTTAACAATTTCATCGCTAATTTGGACTATTTGCTCAGAATTCATTTTGATCACCCTCACAATATAAAAATATTATACAAATATTTAACTAACTACTTACAACTAACTCGCACTAACCCTCTTGACTAATTTCGAATAGCACCCTGGGATGAAGTCCACCTCCAAGCTCCTGCAGTCCGATGAAATTAATATATAATTTCCCCTGAGATAATTGGGCTAGATAGGGCTTATACGTCTCCGTGACCCGTTTTGGCAAAAAGGCCACGTGATCCTCTAGCTCTATCAAGATGGTTTCCCCAAATTTCGGCTTGACCAGTTGGCAGAAATTATAAGATATTTTTTCCCTGGCTGCAGGTCTTGGATTTTGATGGTCGGCTTGTTTACAGCTTCTACGGAGGAGACGGCATTAATTTTTGATAGGAAATCCATTTCTATAACAAATACACACAACCTAATATTTGTTTATTTATAAAATCATTTGTGAAACTCACCTTTTAGTTTAGAATGCTGTGCGCTCCAAAGATGTCTCAACTACTATAAGGTATTGCAGGAAGAGTAGATTAAATCTGCAATTAAAAATACATGGATATGAGAAATATACTTTCACATTTCATAAAGCTATTTTAACATTTAATAAAGAAATTAAGAATTCAAAAATGTTAGGATTAATTTTATATATATATATATATATATATATACAATTACTTCAAATGAAAGTAGAAAACTCAAAAGGACACTTAAAACACCTAAAAAATGTGCGTATTATATTCAATAGGAACACTCGAACATTCAATTTAAAAAAGATGCAAAATTTGAAGATATAATTCACATTTCATAAAGATATTAAAATTAAGAATTCAAAAATGCTAGGATTAATTTTATTAATTCTTTCTATAACAAATACACACAATCTAATATTTGTTTATTTATAAAATCATTTGTGAAACTCACCTTTTAGTTTAGAATGCTGTGCGCTCCAAAGATGTCTCAACTACTATAAGGTATTGCAGGAAGAGTAGATTAAATCTGCAATTAAAAATACATGGATATGAGAAATATACTTTCACATTTCATAAAGCTATTTTAACATTTAATAAAGAAATTAAGAATTCAAAAATGTTAGGATTAATTTTATATACAATTACTTCAAATGAAAGTAGAAAACTCAAAAGGACGCTTAAAACACCTAAAAAATGTGCGTATTATATTCAATAGGAACACTCGAACATTCAATTTAAAAAAGATGCAAAATTTGAAGATATAATTCACATTACATAAAGATATTAAAAATTAAGAATTCAAAAATGCTAGGATTAATTTTATTAATTCTTTCTATAACAAATACACACAACCTAATATTTGTTTATTTATAAAATCATTTGTGAAACTCACCTTTTAGTTTAGAATGCTGTGCGCTCCAAAGATGTCTCAACTACTATAAGGTATTGCAGGAAGAGTAGATTAAATCTGCAATTAAAAATACATGGATATGAGAAATATACTTTCACATTTCTAATGTTATTTGAAAAATATATTTTCACATTTCATAAAGCTATTTTAACATTTAATAAAGAAATTAAGAATTCAAAAATGTTAGGATTAATTTTATATATACAATTACTTCAAATGAAAGTAGAAAACTCAAAAGGACGCTTAAAACACCTAAAAAATGTGCGTATTATATTCAATAGGAACACTCGAACATTCAATTTACAAAAGATGCAAAATTTGAAGATATAATTCACATTTCATAAAGATATTAAAAATTAAGAATTCAAAAATGCTAGGATTAATTTCATTAATTCAAATGAAAGTAGAAAACTCAAAAGATATAATGTTAAATAAATACTTACATATTTTATAAAATACACCCACTAAGAAACTGTACTTGTATCTTCGAACACTTGATAAAGAGTAATACTAATTTCCTAAAACTCGCTTATTTATTTAACCACAGTAACCGGGTCGATCGTTAATTAGATATTCTACTTTTTCAGATATTTTGTTTGTCTCCAAAACAACATTTCTTATCTTCTTTACGAAGTTTCGAAATATGCGTTAAAATGTTATGGTAATATATAATTAATCACATTCTCAGGGTCAGGTCAGTGCGATTAATTCCATATTTGGTCGAGCGCCCGGCGCAATCTTGTTTCGTCGTTCGGCAAAATGTTTCGTAATGACGGCGGGATATTTAACTAATTAGTGTTTATCGTTATTTGTCTTCAAAACAGCATTCTTATCTTTTTCGAAGTTTCGAAATATGCGTTAAAATGTTATGGTAATATATAGTTAAATATTGCTAATCGTATTCTCGGGGCCAGGTCAGTGCGATTAATTCCATATTTGGTTGAGCGCCCGGAGCAGTCTTGTTTCGTCGTTCGACAAAATGTTTCGTAATGACGTTGGGATATTTAACTAATTAGTGGTAATCGTATTTTTTAGGCTCCGAGGCCAATATATTTGTTTTGTATTTACCAAATAAGGTTCTGAAAGTGAATCGTTAATTATGTATATTACTGACTTGCGATATATTCTTGACTTCGAGGTCGACAGAATTATCGTTGTGATAATGATCTAATTACATATTGTTGATTTTCATTTAGTAAATTTGGATGGTTGGGAATAAATGATTTAAAATAAAAATTCGGATCTCAAGAATATCAGTTCTTCTAACACGATTATTTCAGTAATAAAATAATTAAATATAACTTCCTGTTCCAGGTAGTTGATTATTATTTGTGGATCTTAAGTTTAGGTGACATATTTATATCTGCACGTGTTTATCAAAGAACATTTTCTGTCAACTTTTCTAAAATATCGGTAATGAGTATTTTTTAGCGATATTCTACAAAGATCTGTGGTAGTGAAAAATATCTTTTATATATTATTTACAATCAAACTTTGCATATCGAGTTCAGTTTCAATTGTTCACTCAAAGCAAACGGTAGCTATGAATTTAGAAAAATTAATGACTGACACCAAGCGTTTTAAATTTGATGATCATTCGCTGGCAACTCGTAGAATACAGCCCAAAGATTTATCTGGAAAACTTAATCCCTCCGTTGGTTTCTATGAAGTACCTGACGTTTTATCAATTAATATTACGGAAAATCATGTTACTCTCAAATCTCCGAAAGCAACTATTGATCTAGCTCCCGAGAGCTTTAAAGTGTTCAAGACGTACTTGGAGTATGCTTATCGATTTGACAATGATCCTGAAATGGGAAAGGATGATCCTGAAAGCCTGTGGGATGAACAAGCACGATTACCAGATAGCTATATATCTCTCGGAATATGGTTCAATGATGGCTACCTTTCTGTATCGAACAGGACCAAACCTATGTCATGTATAAAATTATCAATACCTGATGCTATTAAAATTCACAAAGTCTTGTATTTAAAATAAATGTAGTTAAACACTGTTCTTGTTTTATTTATTTTTTATTTCCAGTAGAGATGCAACTATAAAGATATTCTAATTATTTCAGACTTTCACCGCAAAATCAATTTTTAAAATTATATAGTATTTACTTCTAAGTAATTACTATTTATATTCCAAACATTAGGTTCTCTATATTAATTTCGCAAAATTTTACAAGTCCCAAAATTTACGCTCGACCTGATGCAAACATATTAATATATACACACACAAATATTTTTATTCCTAGATCCCATATCCCGACTTCTAATATCCCGACTTTTACCCCTGAAATCCAATTTCCCGACTTTCACCCCCCGAAATCCAATTTCCCGTATTTTCACATCAAATAACATATTCCTACAAACAACACTCTGATAACCACCATTTAAAAAACAACCTTATCCAAATCACTCGCCCGCCATCGCAGAAACGAACAACCCACACGAGCCGACCCGCACATAGCCATCAACCAAAATACAACATTATTCAACTGGCTTGCCAGCCCATATAGTGGAAGCTTCAACGCACACGCCGCCGTCCCGGGCTCGAAACCCAACCAATGCTTTTTTCTATTTACTTACCACAACCGCCGCATGATGGCGCCATTTTTATTCAAACAGTCACGACCTGCGCGCGCCGCAACCCGCAACACAACAATTTCAATTTAAAATTTCAACAACCAACGTTCCCGCCGTTACGGCCCTCGTTTTGGCGTTGAAGTAACCTAGCTCATCTACTTACATGATGGTACAACTGGAGGACACCTGGGAGTGACGAAAACCCTGGGGAAGTTAAGAGAACGGTTCTATTGGGTGAACTGCCAAGCAGATGTTAAGGATTGGTACCGGAAAGGTACAGTTTGTGCAGCAAGTAATGGGCCTCAGAAGCGACCAAAAGCTCCGATGAAGCAATATAACGTGGGCAGTCCATTCGAAAGAATAGCCATTGATGTTGCCGGTCCATTTCCTGAATCCGACTGTGGAAATAAATACATTGTGGTGGTTATGGACTATTTTAGTAAATGGGCCGAAGCGTATGCCTCGCCGAATCAAGAAGCCTTGACCGTTGCTGATGTCGTTGTCAAGGAATGGATCAGTCGGTTTGGTGTTCCCTTGGAGTTGCACTCAGACCAAGGTAGAAATTTCGAGTCTACTCTTTTCCAAGATGTCTGCAAACTTCTGAAGATCAATAAAACACGGACGATAGCATTACACCCGCAATCCGATGGAATGGTAGAACGGATGAATAGAACTATTAACCGCCATTTGTCAAAGGTAGTCTCTGACCACCAAAGAGACTGGGACCAGTATCTGCACTTGTTTCTAATGGCATATCGTTCGTCTGTGCACGAGTCCACGGGTCAGACCCCGGCCAGTATTATCATGGGACGAGAATTAAGACTACCATGCGATTTGAAGTTTGGATGTCCCCCAGGAGAAGAGATCGCAGGTGAAGCCAGCTGCGTCAAAACATGAACGACATCCATGAACGAGTCCGGTTAAACATCGAGAATGCCAGTGCCCGAATGAAGGAAGCCTACGACATCAAAGCCGAGAGCGGAGAATTCCAAGTTGATGGTCTTGTTTGGTTGTATAACCCGCAACGTCGTCGTGGATATTCTCCCAAGCTACAGAGATCTTGGGAGGGGCCGTACCAAATTGTGAAGAAAATCAACGATGTCGTCTACAGAATAAAGAAGCTACCTTGGGGAAAACCAAAGGTCGTACATTTCAACAGGTTAGCCCCTTATGCCGGAAGTCATGACGGCGAAGATGACCAAGCCCAAGTCCGCAGCATCCAACCACCCGATAGCGAAATGACCTTCGAACAGTTTATGGCACTGTACTCTAATGGGCAGAAAGTACAGCACGCCCTGACCACAGAGGAACCCCGAGACCTGTTTGAGGTGCCCATAGAATATGCCCTGGCTCATTATGTAGCTCAAGATCTCCGGATGTCCAGAGGAATAGCTAAGGTGTTTGCGAAAAAGTTCGGCCAGTTCCAGAAGCTACGGGACTTCAGCTCTCGCGCATCACCGTATCCAAACAGGGCACTCTATCAACTTCGAGGACAGTAGGACTCATATCTCTCAATTCTCTTAGTGCATCCACTATTCGCGAAGCCATCGAAATAGAGAAAAGACCTCTCTGTCTAAATAGACGTGGAGTATTTAATAAATTCAGACGCGGTTCTCACCCGGAACCTAACTTAGTTCATAATAATGACCGCGGAAGCCTCTCAGGACATATATATATATATATATGTGTTTTTTTTTTTTTTTTTTTTATCCGAAGAGGGGGGAAATACATTGCGTACTTAGCTAGCACGTGCTAGCCGTCGTGCGGGACTCCCGATGCAATGACTTCAAAGCAAGAGTAAGTCGTTGCATTGAAACCAGTATACCGTATACCCGCTAAAACCCTAACCTCTTTCTCCTACAACCATGGTCCCTTGCGGCACTCTTACTCAATACTACTTCGCAAGGGTGGTTCATTGCAGATGTTTACTGCTCTTACATTGAAAGCTTCTAAAGCCTACTCCTCGAACGTATCGCGGAGTTCTTTGAGGATAGTCTCCGCGTAATCTGATACCAAGTTCCAGGCTTGGGGACCCTTCAGCATGGCTTCTACTAATTGTTCTGGGACGATATTAGTCTCCAGAATCCTCTCCACTTCAGCACGTTGATCCTGAAACCGGGGGCAGGAGAAGAACACGTGTTCCGCGTCCTCTATCACGTCCGTACAGTGTGGGCAGTTTGGGGAGTTTGCCCTCCTGAACCTGTGCAGGTATGCTCGAAAGCATCCATGTCCAGTCAGGAGTTGAGTGATGTAGAACCCAACCTCCCCATGCTGGCGGTTGACCCAACGACTGATGTTAGGTATCAATCGATATGTCCACCGGCCTTTAGTAGAGCTGTCCCACCTCTCCTGCCATTGCCCTAGACTCATGGCTCTTTCATCGCTGTTTCGTGTCGGTTGGTCTTTCTCTAACTTTCTGCGATAAAGCCGTCCCCTTTCTGCAGCCAGGATGTCGATTGGTAGGGTTGAGGCAATCACACTCACCGCCTCGTAAGACACAGTGCGGTAGGATGATGCCACTCGAATCGATGAGAGCCGCTGGACTGATTTCATTTTCCGGCGGTACGATGGTAGCTCGAGCGATTTCTCCCATACCGGTGCCCCGTACAACAAAACAGAAGTAGTTACTGTTGCCAGTAGCTGTCTTCTTATCTGTCTAGGGCCTCCGACATTCGGCATTATTCTAGATAATGCCCCCTGTACCCCAGCTGCTTTCTTGCTGGCCGCGATTAAGTGCTCTTTGAAGTTGAGCCGTGCGTCCAGGAGCACCCCCAAATAGCTGATGAAGGGCTGCGACTGTATGTAGGAGTCGCCTATTTTGAGGGTGATGGTTTCCCTTGCCTTCCGACTGCTAACAAGAAGTGTTTCGGTCTTTTGTTCTGCTAAACTCAACTCCGCTGCGAGCATCCAATGCTGAATTGTGGCTATATATATGTGTGTGTGTGTGTGTGTGTGTGTGTGTGTGTGTGTATAAAGGTATCGTTGTGACCTCAAAAGCAGGTATACGATATACGTTGTCACCTCATATATGAGGCCACTACCTCCGATTTTGGAGGTCACAACGATTTGCCTTTATTTGAGAATATTTATGAATTGTATGGTAACAGAATGTAAAATCAGCAAAATTTTAGTGGGGGCTTAAACGTATCTAAAGTATCCTCGAGTCGTCCATTTAGTTCAAGGGTTCACCACTGGAGCTAGCCTAAGACTGGTACAACAAGTGAGATCTGACCTCCGGATTGTACGTTCGTCGTTGTAACCTCTAAATTTTAGCAACGCTGGAAATTTGAACGTTAACACATGTTATCAGGTGTACTTCTTGTGAAATCGAAAATGTGTAACAGAGCATCTCTGTTACATCTCATATTGAAATTCGCAGTGGGTAAAGGTAAGCGTTATATTTTTTAATTCAATTTTACAAATTTTCGTAATAGTAATTTGTATTTTAGAGAACTCAATAATCAAATAAAATGTAAAATTATTGAATCTTTTATTAAGGTTTTGGGTCTTCACTGCAAATTGCGATTTCATGGGTTATGCTATTTATGAAAATATTCAACTTATTCGATTGGGTGGGATTTTAGATTGTAGATGGGTTAATTTTAGTTGTTAGGAATTTATTTATATAATTGGGAGCGTCTGAATATACCTAAGGGCGAAATCAAAGGAGGGTACATTGTGCAAACAAACATACTCTCGCTGTTTATTCACCCTGCTTAAATGAGCTTGGAAGATACTATTATTTATTTCTTAATAAATATCACTTTAAATCTTGAAATATAGTCGTAAATGTTTATCAAATCTATGTAACTACTACTTCCTCTTTCATAATTTATTGCAGAAATACATAACTTTCGTATAATAGCAAACCTAACATTTTTTTTTCAGATTTCAAATAGAAAATAAATATGACACGAATACTGAAAATATTACTTTAAAAAACCGAGGTAAACTATATTTCTACTATATGTGACTTTTCAAAATCCGATTTGAACAAATATTTATTATGACTTTTATAAATGTCAGAACATGGGTTTTTAGAGCAATCGCGATTTATATAGTAGCATTATTTAAAGTAAAGATATATTTAATATCTAAAAATTTCGTGATACGGTGTTTGTGATCGAACTTTTCAGGAACGGTTCGACCGATTTTCATGATTTTTTTATATATATTTGATAGGTATGACAATAGGCCGTAAAGGATATTTGATACCGTTAGATATCCATATCCAGAAAAAAAATGTTTGGTAAATATAATTTAAAAAAAGTCTAATGTCAAAATAAATTATAGTTATGAATTCAGTACAGTGACAATCATTAAATAATATAAGAGTAAAATTTTCTCAAAATCTAAAAATTTCATGTCAGGGTGTTTGTGGTCAAACTCCTTCGAAAGGGCTCGACCTATTTTTATGATTTTTTTTTGTATATTTGATAGGTATGAGAGTAGGTTGTAAAGTATATTTCATGTTGCCAGCTGATTAGATTGTCCCTATCCAGAAAAACAAGGCGGGAAAATTGGTGTATACACTCCTCTCTCCAAACAAATAATAATGAGTATTGTCATTCTGGAAAAATTTAATTAACTAATGAGGGACAGGTATGGAAATGTTTTTTTCCAACAATTTATATTTTTCAGGAACCTAAAGTAACGAATTAAAGGGTTGAGTCCTTTTTTAAATGAAGTAATACGTGAGTCGTCTTTTGTCAAAATTGATAAAAAGGGGGGTTACTATTGTTTTAGAAAGAGTTTAATATATCCGAAATAGAAAGTAATACTGGTGTGAATCTGGATATACATACTCTTCTAAAATCAACAGAAGCGAGTTTTATCAATTTGTGAACATTCAGGTATACGATAGGGGACAAGCGGTGAATGTTTTAAGAAAAAATTACTATTTCGTTAACCGAAAATAATACAGATATGAGAATTATAATATTAATTCCTTAAATTTATAGAGATTTGATGTGTCATTATATAAATACTCTGTTATTAAATGAGGACGATGGGTGTCACCAATTTTTAAGGAACAAAAAAGATGCAGGCGCGAAAGTTGGTATAAATGCTCTTCTCCTGAAATGACTAGAACTGAATTAAACACTTAGCGATCATCACGTAGCCGATAAATGGAATGTGGAGTATTTATTCATTGCATGAGAGTTGATAAATTGATTCTGTTCTTAAATGTTTGTCAGTAGTGAGGGGGTGGGGTCTGTAAACTAGACATCAGAGAAATGTGGAAAAAGGAATGGAGAAAATGGGTTAAAAATAAGGCTCTTTCTCTCACAACATTATAAATGAACTTCCAAGAAAACCATCGTTCATTTCTTTGGCGTATAAAAATAGAAGACATGTAACAACAGTTATCAGAATGAAATCGGGGCACTGTCTAGTTCCGTATCACTTATTCAAAATAGGAATCAGTGAATCAGCCTTTTGTGAATGCGGTCAGGTAGGGACATTAAATCATATAATGTTGGAATGCCCGATAAATATTCACCCTACATTTGATCTATATAGTGAATTAGCAAAAAGTGGAACAACTACTCCTATATCAATTTTTTCATTACTAAATTAACTAAACAATAATAGTATGGAATTAATCATGAGTTTCTTAAACTCATATAAAATCCAGTTATAACAATCACAAACCAATCCTTTATTCCAAAAATCTATAACCTAAACTCCTAAACTTTAAGTTCCAAATCCTAGACTAGAAGATTATTATTTATACCCATAGAAAGAAAGACAAACAAGAAACAAAGCTCAATAAGATCTCGCACAAGTAAGAAGAATCTGAAAGAGGGCTATTGCTCAGAGCAAGACTTGGTCCCTTTCACGGAGTTATACTGGCTAAATAATCTAAACAAGATTAAGGCCATAAAAGGAGAAAGAAGAAGAAGAAGTACTACATGGGTCACTCTGGCCTCTGTCAAGATATATGTGCAATTATCTAACATAAGCAACTGTTATTCCTTTGATCTTAATGTACATGTCGAGTGTTTTGCTATTTAATTCCTCAAAATAATTGCGACAGTGGGTCGAGGTAACAGATGATCGGAATAAATGCAACAATTATGTTCCTTCTAAAGCCCCAAATTTTAAGGAAACTCCTTTACAATGCTGAGTAAAGACTAGTAATGTTGAGATAGTCTCTAGATCCAGAATTTTCTATTTTTAGCGACCATAAACAAAATAAACAATCAGCTGATGAAAATTAAGTGAAATACAAGATGTTACCTTTGTTTACCAAAACTGGATTCGAAACATCTGCTGTGTAGTGGAATGTTAAAACCATGTACCTATTTAATGAATATTCTTCAAGTTTTATATTATTTTTAACAATAAGTTGAATAATATAATTAATAATAAATATTTCTCTCATTGAAATGGAAGACATTATTATATTGGGTATTTACATATTTGTAGTAATGAATTGCTGTGAAAATTTACAAATAAAAGTTTTGTGAACATAGTTCGTTGTATTAGACATGAATTTTAATAGTTTGTGTGGCTTTAGCAATAAGCTCAACATACTAAAATTTGGAAAGAAGACTAGAATATATATATATATATGGTCAATAAAAACAGGAATTAAACAATAAAATGTAATATTGCCTTTATTATAAATTATTAACAATTATAGATAGTTCCCTATATTTGGCTGAGATTTTAATAGTTTGTGTGATTTTAGCAATTTGCTCAACAAACTAAAATTTGGAAAGATGTGCCCATCCTGTCACCAAAGAAACATTGAAACAGCTGCTGAGTTTTGTTTTAACTGGCAAAACAAATTGTAATTTGGCCTCGTGACAGATCCTAGATGATAATTTAAAATTAGTAGTTTTATTGTAAATTATCTTATAAATATCATATTCTAGTCATATCCAGTACTCATTTTAAATTAATTCAGTCAATGATAATTAACAATTTAATGTGAGTTCTAGTGGTAGATATTGCATGTTTACTGAATTTTTATATATGCAAAGCACTCTGTGAAAAAGAGTGTAAATTTCTTAATTTTTATTTTTAAAACTGAAATTAAATAATTGTTTATAAATTAGTATGAAATCACAATGATGTTTTTTTAATTTTTGCAGTAAATTTAAAAATGTGTGTTTTAAAGTTTCATAAAATCTTGCTGAAAAATAAAATGGTTATAATTAAAAGAAAATGAAAGTATACTTTATTGAATAAATTTGGTCTATTACCTTGCACTTAAGAAAAGAGTATTGGAAGATTTAAAATTTTAAGTCTATTGAGATCTGTGTTCGTTTACCCCGAATCTTAAACGTTACAACGAGTATGGGTGTCGAATTTTGTCCTACCAGCTTATATTATATTAATTCATCCCCAACTACTTCTGATCCAGGTGTCATTTGTTTAATGTAAAGGGCATTCAAAATCACAATACCACTGTTTTTTTTCTTTTGTGTACAGTACCATTTCAAAGTGAGATGTCATTGTAGAATGTAGAATCAGATGTGTAGGTATTTAAAAATTATTGAATGTGATGAAACCAATTAAACTGGGCTTATATTTATTTTAATAAATTATTAAATGTAATGAAACAATTGGCAACTCAAGGATATTACTAAAAATAATTCAGTAATTTGATCGATTTGAAATTAAAAAATCATCCTTGCAAATAGAGTAATTTATTTAAATGTTCTGTTAGTTATTGTAAATTCATAAAATTGTACAGACCTACTTCATCTTCCAATTTTTTTTGCGAAAAAGCTGTTTTGTTACATCATTTTTAAATGCGCCCACGAATGCGCATGACCAATGCCATGTGTTTGGGCACTACTGTAGTTCGATTTGCATGGGCAACACATAGATTAAAATCTTGAAATATTTCTACCAAATAGGCTCTACACGCTGCTTGTAAAACTTGTATAGCTGCTGTTTGGCATTTGAATTCTGGTCTAATTGTTTGCAATATTTCCTTTACTAAACGCTGAAAAGCTAGTTTCCTCAAATCACGGCCATTCTCATATTTTCTAATTTCTTCCCGGGCTTCTGCATTAGGTCTATATCGTTTCCTTTCTTTCGCTACATCTTTTGGAAGAGGTCCTTTCCACAGTATCGGTACTCTATAACCATTTATCCATCTTTTTATAATGGTAATCTTGGTAAGAGTCACTTTAAAGATATAAAGTTTTTGGATTAAATTGCGAATTGTTTTTTTATAATTTTTGTTACAATAATAAAGATTTTATGTTGTTACACCCTGTGGAAGCTGTCATAATGATAGACCGGAACTTTTTTTGTAATGTCAAATCCATAATGCCCGAAAAAAAAAAACAACTAAAGGATAAAACTATTTCCTGAAACCACCATCACCAAAGGCGTCGAATATTTGTATAATATATTATAAGGGTCAGGCAAAAATTTTGTAAGGAAATAATTCCATAAATACATTTTTACTGCTTTGAGAACACATGAAACAATGACCATTGCTGGGGTGTTCAATAAGACAATATTTCCACTAATTTTTTTCTTTGCATATTAATGGAATCAGAAATGGTTTGCATAATTCTTATAAAAACACTTCTTCTTATGAATTGAGGATTCACATTTTGAGTAATTTATACTCTCGTCGAAATGATCAAATTCCATTTGGATAAATTTTAACTGGTTCATTAGAGCTTCTTCCAAGACAACCAAATTCGTGCCCTGAGAGCATCGCGAACACAATTTGCACTTTTTTGCTCGACATACATTTTACACATTGATAGAAAGCAAATCACACAAATACTAATCACATAGAACGGGTTATTGTCTCACGTGGGGCAATTTTAGATTAATGTACATGTAAAATTACAAGAAATAATTGTGCATAAATTGCCAATATATCTAATACGAATATGGAATTGTGCATAAAAATTCAAAAATGATTCATACAAATTTAAATGGAAAATACACTAACGCAAGCCTGGAAACGAAACAAAGAAATGAGCAATTTGCAACACTTTATCTTCTATGCCGTACATTAAAAAATTGAAATCTAGGATGGGAGAAAATTTAATGTCGTTTTGAACCCCGATAATACGATCATTAACTTTGCAGTTAATAGTTGTTTGATAAGCAGTTATCGATACTCGAAGGCAATTTGACCTGGAAAGGAAACAAAGAAATGAGCAATTTGCAACACTTTATCTTCTATGCATACATTAAAAAATTGAAATCTAGTACGGGGAAAAATTTAATGTCGTTTTGAACCCTTATAATACGATCATCCGTTAATAGTTGGTTGATTAGCAGTTCTCTTGATCCGGAAACGATACAGGGAAATGCATTAATTATTTTAATAACCAGGAAAGATTATGCACATTGGCGATATATTAAATGCACAATATAGTCCAGTCGTTAATGGCATTTTAAACCATCTTCGGAAAAATTCCTAATGATCTGAATTTTTGTATACACCTTCATTACGGTGTTGCAATGAAGATGTGAAAAATCGACATTGATATCAGTTTTTCGTAAATATCTCGCGAACTATTGCTCGGAGGTCAATAGAGGTTATCATAGAAATTGTTCATCTTGAAATTCTCTACGAAAATATCTCTTGCATTTTTGGTTAAATCAATCATTTTCAAATTAAAGCGCTAAGAAAGCGACTATGAGAATTCACTCGTTTCCTCACCACTTTCGAGGTAGAACTCTGGGCGCGTTTTTTTTAATTTCGGGGTGAATAATTTTTTATTTGAATACTGATAAATACAGAAAAAAATAGACTTCAATATAATTTTTTTTTTCATTAATTGTCGATATCTTGAGCTTCTGTATCATTAACAGTTGCTGAGAAAAAGTCGAGTGGACTTATTCCTATATTTAAATCGACATCTTCATCGTTTTCATCATTGGTTGACTATGTGTTACAGTATGACTGGCCACGGCAATGTTCACAAACTTTTGAACATCTTAATCCATTTTTTACATCCACATTTGCCACCACAACCCTTTTGTATGATTACAAAAGATTGTGTTCAGTAGATCATCGGGTGCTGGTGGTTGTTATTGGCTGTAGTGTATTATTTTTTAACTCCTAGGCCCACTATTCTTTTCCTAGCCAGGTTTGTATTTGATAATACACTCGATTGTGTTGTTGAGCTGCTGAAAAAGTAGGTGGTAATAATGGACCTTTCACAACTGTACTTTGTCTTGTTAGTTATCTATACCTAATTATCTAATCAATTTTTTGTGATTTTGAAGCACCATACATTGCTAGTAGAAAATGTGTTCCCGCATTGACAATGACATCTTGAGAGCAGTTTTCTTATTGAAATATTTCTGCAGAATTGTTTAAATCGGGTCTTTTTTCAAACATCTTCATAACTTTTGTTTTTCCTTTCCCAAGTAGTGCTGAAGTTGTATCACATCCGGTCATGGCATGAAGAAATAGAATATTTTTCGTGCAATATGGATACGTGTTGAGGCTATCGGTCGAGTATATTTTTGTTTCCTGGTTTCTTAAAGAAAATTGATGTAGGTTGATCGAGTATTTGTATGTGCTATGAGAAGTACCAACAGATCTATGTCTTAGCCAACGATAATTGAAGTATTATTTATTGATTTTTCAATCGCCGTTTCAACTATTAAGACGTCAGCATCATCACGTGATTGTACTGTAGCAACACCAACTTCTTCGAACTTCTCAATAAACATTTCAATTAAGTTTCTTTTGTTAAATCGATTAGATAAGAATTTTTCTTGACTGATAGGAACTTCAATTGATTTATTGAAGAGCACTTCACAAGATGTAGAAACCGCAACCCTATAATATATGTATATTTTTCACGAAACGACCAAGTATCATATAGAAGTTTTGAAGACATTTATAAACAAGAATAAAAAGCAATAGAGTGTTCGCCTCGATGTACGGTATGCAATACCGTATGTGAGTGCATTATAGTCACTTTCTAGGCGCTCTACTTCGAAAACGGTTGATTTTACCAAAAACCAAGAGAATTTCAAGATGACTTCTATTGACCTCCGAGCAATAGTTCGGGAGATATTTACGAAAAACTGATTTTCGTATCCTTTTGACCTTTATAACTTTTTTGTCCGGCACGATATCAATATCGATTTTTTACATCTTCATTGCAACATCGTAATGACATACAAAAATTCAGCTCACTAGGAATTTTTTCGCATATGAAACATTAAATGACCGGACTAAAAAAATTCAAATTACAACAAAGAAGGAAATGAGGCCATAAGTGTATTAATAAGGAGAACAAAGATAAAAATTTACTATAAAACCAGCGAAAGACTAGACATAGGCTTCAGTGGTTTATTTTTATGCAGCCAACTCCGTTGAGTACTCCTTTCTGTTTTTTTATATGTAAGGTTTTTATTATGATAGAGCTATATCAAATGTTATTTTTTATTTATAATTAAATTATTTCTTTTGGGAAATTAAATGTTTAATATTCTTAATGGGGGAATTACTTTTCTATAGGTTTTGGTCGAAAATTTGGTTTGGTTGAAAATTTTCATTATTGTATTTATTCAGTATCCTAGTCGTATTTTTCATCAAATTTTATTTAATAACAAAATAATTGATTGTGTTGTATTTTAAACTCGATAAACTTTATTCAAATTGCTTTCACCATATATAATTTTTATCGTATACTTACAACCTTACTACCTAAAGGTAGCCTGCAATGCCGTACTAAGACTGACAATACGGGACAATGGGGAAACCAACAGGCTATATCTCTTGATTGGGAGCTGCATTCAATCGAGTGATAGTTTCCACTTAATGTGGCCCGTTACCGTCTCTATTGTCCTATGTTTCTAGTCTTGTTAGATTTTGTGCATGGTGAGGTACGGATACATGATCTAAGCTGAATGATTCTATTGTACTGTTTCTACTATTTTAAATTATGATACTTTTTGTTTTAAAAGTTCACATTTTGAAAGTTTAATTGTTAAACCAGATTTTGTTTTGTTTTCGTCATCGCTTTGAATTTTTATTTCAAAATGTTAATAATAGTTTTCCAAGTATAATTTAAATAAAATACTGCTTGACTATGTTGCTAAGGCTCCTAATATGTGCTGCATTAATTTTGAAAAATAAAATGGAGCATTATTTAGTCTTGTAAATTCTCTATACCATCTCACGTAATAAATACATTTTACTTCTGACATCCTTTGACAAGGGTACTTTAAATTCAAATATCCAAAGAACATTTCAATCACTTAAATGTGTTATCTGACTTTTTAGTAAGATACAACAACTATATAAAATTACATATTAATACTGCAATGATATAATCCGATGTGTATCTTTCAAATAAAATATATATTAGGCTTTTTGTAAATATTATTAATAGATACTAACATATATTTTACTAAATATATGTTAGTATCTATTAATAATATTTAAGTGGTACTTTGTTTACATAAACTGTTTTCAAATACTTCTAGAATACGGCTGAACTATTTTAGACATAATTCTGCTGAATGTATTTGGAAAATATATTTATGTTTTCTCTCTGCAACCGAAACATCCTAATTCTCATTGTCTGATATAATCTTTTTATGTGTACCCAGATATTTGACGTCTTGGCTCCATCCGATGTGATTTCCTCCTACCATAAGTCTTCTAGTTAGTTGGCCAGGTATGTTCCTGAAGTCGCCCTCTTCCTTTAAAAATGTTTCTTGGACTAGTGCGACGTCTACGTCTACGTTTCTTCTAAGTCCATCGAGCTCATTCTTCCTATTTTTAATACTGTTGGCATTACAGTTCATTATTGTCAGTGCTGTTGAGGTCGTCTTATCCACTCAGGTTCGGAGTTAGTTTCGTTGCCACCTCCATGAATGATTGATACAATTTCTTCATTTCCTTCATCATAATGAGGAAGTTCTGTCCTGCTGTTTCTATGTTGTTACTCCTGTTCACTGCTGCTGCATAGTTGAGCCTTGTTTACCCTGTTGTTTTTGGTCTTCTTCCTTCTTTGGGAATTCTTTGCATTCCGTGTAGCTGGCAGGATGCACACCTCCGTAGTTTGCACACCTCGCTTCTTGTTCCCTCAGTCGCCTGCAGTCTCTTGACTCGTGGTTTCCTCCGCATTTTACGCAGCGAGATGGGGTATTTGTCAATCGCTTTTTATTATAATTTAAGCTGTAGGTACTCTAAAAGTTTCACTTTCTTGTTTGTCAAAAGCAATTGACTACTCCAGAGTTGGAGTTGATATGTGTCTAAACACATAAATATCATACAATATAGAAATCACAACTTCTATTTGACTAGCTTGTAATTTGGGCAATTTTACAAAATTGCCTTAGTACAATTTGTTCTCCATCTACAATTTTTAAGTACTTATCTTTAGTAGCAAAAAATCTGTGTAGAAAAAAACCCAATGAACGAGTAAAATAATTCATTTACTCTAAACTTCTGCATTTCTTTAAGAGTATTTGGGAGAATTCAGATTGTTTTATATTAGAGTAGCTTACTTTTCTCTCAAATTCAACTTTCTTGTCCTCTTCCCTTGTGAAACCTACAGCCAATAAACTACACACTGCACATAGCTCATTGGATGCAGCTCCCAATCAAGTAAAATAGCCTCTTACCCTTTCATTGCTTTCTCTTTCCCTCTTTGGCACGATATTTGTGCATAAGTCTTTTCATATTCGAAAAATTTTGCAAATTGCATAATTTTTGTAGAGAAACTGGCATTGCCAAAAAAACTTGGACGTCACGGGGTGTAGGAAATTCTCAAATATTAACTTTTTCTCCAGGTCTGCTCTTACCTTTTGAGATTTCAAATCACAAATATGACACATTTTATTTTTAAAAATCACATTTTGAAAGATCTTGATAATCTTTTTGTTCTATTTGACTAGCTTTGTATGGTTCTGCCAAATTAGCTACCTAGCTTCTCTATACCTTGGGTTGATACCTTTATTTATGTCAAATTCAACCTTCTCTAAAAGTTGTGTTCTTCCTTTGTGAAAATAAAATAATCTAATTTCATGCAATTATATGTGGAAGCTCTGTAAAACTTTTAGTTCAATCATAAACTTCTCACTAATTGTTAGTTTATATATACAGGGTATTCCATCTCAAATGAGCCACCTTGAATATCTTGGTTATTTTCAAAACTATTGCAATAAGAAAAAACAAGTCGATTTTTGTTTCGAGGGGGACATTTGTTGACCTTGAGATTTGAGATAGGAAACTAGGTGTGAATATCATCCTAATACAATTTTTTATTGCAATTTCTGTACATCTAATAATAAAAGAGTATTAAAAAAAACGAATTTACATTACAATGCAATGCCTCTAAAGCAAATGTTCAAAGCATTGACTTCCATACAATACTACAATCTTGACTGAAAGCTGTCTCTGACATGGTTCAGTATAGTCGGTGTTATCTGACGACACTCTGCTATAATTCGTTAGCGTAGTTCGTCCAAATTCTGAGTCATGAAAATTCTGGATTTAACATATCCCACGGAAAAAATCCAAAGGGTTCAGATCAGGTGATCGGGCAGGCTTTTATAGGACCTCTTCCAGCGATCGGGGTATTCCAAATCGAGGTATTGACGAACTGGTGCATACCTAGAATTTGAGACAGAATTATATAATGAAATACAACATGGGTACTCTGATTTGAAAAGTTGAAAATGATGAAATAACCCCCAAATGTATTATCAATATTATTTCTGTTTGTATCTTTTAGAAAATATTCTATTACAGCACTATTTGTTGGTCCTTGGTCAATACTGTGGCTATAGACTCGAAACCAACAGAATGACTTATTTCCTTTAAAATCCTTACTAAATCTACTATGGGATTACTATTTTAATAACAAATTGACTGTTTCCATTTCTTATAAATGCCTTGTAATATGAAAACTAATGCACAGTCTGTAAAGTGCATGTATCACAACAATTTACAATTTCTACCATATGAATTTTAAATGAATTCACATTTGACTTTACAAAAACATATTTAGTTGTGCTATTAATATTTTTAAAATACCTTTATTCATATTTCTTCTGGTGTAATAGCTGCAAAGGATGTTTGGTGTTTTTTCCATTTCAATAGTTCTATTCTAAGGTTCTGGCTATTTGTAATTGAGTTCTATCCTACCATCCTGCTGTAAAATATAACAAAATGTTAGGGCGGCTCCACACTTTGGCGCTAGCATTGGCAGGTTAGGTTAGCGACTAATTCTATCAATAGAGAACTAACATTACCGCCTATTGATTCTAGACCCCTTTTAGCCGGCGGCGAAATTTGGAAAACCTCCACGTTGGTATACATGTCTTTGAGTCGACTAGGAATTGGCACCGCAAATGTTTGTCATTTAAGCACATCGAATGATGACAATTCAATGAAAGATTTGGTCGGTTATTACAAGCATTTATTTGATATCGAATACGATTCTAGATTTTAATCTTTATAAGATGTACTGAAATGTATTGTAAAATTATAATTTTAGTTTTAACAGTAGTCACCGTCTACAACGGTACAGATGATCAAAATTATATTTTGTTTTATATGGAAGGCAATTATAATTGCACCAGACAATGCTTCATTCATATTCAATTGTTGAAAGATACAAATAAACTTTGTAATTGGAATGTCCTTAACAATGTATCCAAAATGGTAGAAAATATAAAAATAAACAAAACATCTATTATAGATAGCATCAATATTCCAGATTTGAAATAACTCGATCGTGTAGCTATTAAAATCTTGAAAATACCTATTATTCTGAATTTACGTTTTTAAAAACCAACTGTTTACGAATCGATCAATCGATTTTAGAGAATAACGATTCGAGATGTCGTTGGTGGAATATGCCGGGAATAGATTAGAGTACCGAAACCGCTTCTTGGATAGTACCGGTAGTCAGTAATTTCACGGGAGTAGCATTTATGGGCGCTGATATTCTAGTATGTATTTTATGCATCGGAAAAATAAAAAGAAAAGGAAAGGACAGTTACATTTGAAAAATAAAGTTTAGAAATTACAATCAATTAATGAACAATTAATATAATATCTATTATTTATGTATTGACATTTATTAATGTATTACTTTTACTGTTTCATCAATCATTAGATTTAAATTTTTATCAAAAAATAAATTATTTATTAATCAATCTCGTACACAAAACTGGATTTATGTTGATGTTTATGCTGAAACGAATAATATTACTAACGGTAGAGATAATAGATTGGCCATAGTACAACCGTTCAATTGGTATATTTTAAATTCGCATTCAAATATTTATGTCCATTCGGTTTTGGGGAAAAGCAATTGCGTCAACAACAGAAATACCTTTATAAAATTGAATAATCCCCACACTCGGTATTCTTTGCAAAATATCCATAAAGTTTGTTTACCTGAAACCATCTCTTCTTTAGCTACTTATTTTGCAAATAAAACCAAAACAAGGATCTTTGTTAATTTTACGAAATAACACATTAGTGCTATTGAAATTATAAATATGTTGTTGTTAAAAGCTGCTATAACAAATTCTGTTTTGTATAATGATGAAAATGTTTTGTAATTTAATAATAAGACAATAAACAAAATGTATAAATTTTTAGTTATTTGTTCTTTTGTTGTCATCAATTGTGAATTTAAGGTAGCTGGAAAAAACAATGGGTTATGTTGGGGACCAAATTAATTTAGCTAATCAACGAATATTTAATAATTTTAGTAAAGTTATAGAAAACACATTAGAAACGGAACGCAAAGATGTCTCCAAAACTATAAATGATTTATTTAAAGATTATACACAAACTATAGATAAACGAGTCAATGAATTATTCGAAAATAAAAGTACAGATATAAAGACAGGGCTGCAATTGAAATTGAATGAGGCAATATTACATGTCCAAGAAAATCAAACAGAAATCAAAAATAATTTGACTACTGCATTTCAATTGGCTGTTGGTGATGTAGTTAACGAATTGGAGAACAACGTAACTGTTTATATTTCACGACTTGATGATGTAAATGATTTAAATACAAAATTTAAAGATTTAATTGAAAAAAACATCGGAAAAAGATGATTATATAAAAAAATGAAATTGAAAATTTTACACAATTTAAAATTGATGAATGAATATTTCCCGCAGAAACGGATTTTAATAATTCTATCGTGGAGCGTTTTGAAAAAAAGTTAAACCAAATTAATAATTCTATAGAAAATATACAGGAAAAGACAACAGAATATTTGAACGAAAGAAATATTGAGTTACAAAAGAATAATATTCTTTTAAAATTCAAAATCAAAACGACATCAATAAAACATTTAATCGACGTGCATTTAGCTACCAGGATCCCGAGGTAAACTGCCAAGTCCGGTGTTTAGTACAACACGTAGTTTCGGTTAATTTTACACTATGTAATATAGATATAATTGAAAATGTTTCATTTGCACTTAGAGTGTTGAATGAGTCTCTATCTAAAGAGATTCCGTTTATTGCAAAATATCATTTTGACAATGTTAATCTTCTCTTTTTGGAAAACGGCCTTTACGAGTGTATTTTTTCATTTATACAAACAAATTGTTCTCGCTCGTACAGTAAAATTCCAACATGTCAATATGATTATAGAAAACGTTATTTTGTTAGTAATTTAAACGAATATCTTGTTCGCTTTGGTGTATTAATGAACATAATTACTGTAACAACTAATACGGTCTTTATCATTATTCTAGGATATTACATAATTAGCATTTTATCAAAACTGTTTAGAAGAAGATGAAAAAAATCAAATATTCAAATGAAAAATAAGAAGTTTTCACTTATTAAAAATTAATAATTGTATTAAGCAAACAAGATTACATTATTGCATGAATTATTATTCACTAGAGACATTTTTTATAAATATTCTGTATAAATATTTAATATATTTTATTTAAAAATATTGTAAAATTATTATATTAACATAAATATTTTGTTAGTTATTTAGATCTTTTTCGCTTTGAATTGATGAACATAATTTTTGTAATTACTAATATAGTCGTTATCATTATTGGATATTTAAATGAAAGGTTTTTGTTTCTTTTAAATTAATAAATCAAGTGAGATTATGTCTCTTTAGCCGCTTTAGATATTTATTGAATTAGTTATATATTTTCCATTGCATATTTTTTAAATTCTGTGTATATATGTTTAATATATTTTATTTAAAATATTATATATGTCAAAAAATTTCATAAATAAAAAAATATTTTAGCTAGTATTTTTATTAAAATTACACAACATAATTTATTATTCCACCGAATTTATATTTAATACAACCACAATAATAATTGTTTGATAATAATTCTAAAAATATAGATATGAAATAACAATTTATTATAACAATTTTGGAATCTGCATTACCGTCACTTGCACAAGCATACGCATACGGCTTAGAATTTCTTATAAATTTTACAAGACCGTAAATACAAAAAGCTGTGTATTTGTCATTCAAGTTGGTAGATCTTTTACTTTGAAACAATTTTCCATTTTGCAGGTAATATTGCATGCAAGAACTTTTCCAAGGGCAATTTATCACAAGGTTAATATAATCATCTTCGTGTTGTACCGCACCGAGTACAGATTTGAGTTCTTTCTTTTTTCTTCCTGGCATTTTAAACCCCAGTTTAAAATTATTATAATATTTTTATCGCCATCTTTTAATTGTTCTTCACACCCATTTTCAATATCAAATATATTCCAAGTTGTCGATAAATTACATAAATATCTAAGTAAGTAAAATTCATTTTTATCAAGAGTACTTTCAAAAATTGTTAAAACTGATTTAGCAAGCACAGAATTTTCCCGTTCTACTTTCTGTATCCAAGTATGTAAATTTTCTGCTATAGAATTGTTTGATTCAATAAATGGTTTACTGGTGCCATTTTCTTGATGGTTGTTTTGTATTTTTATACAGGTCGTCGATGGCTTTAAATAGTTATTTATATTATTTTGTGATAGTTGTAATAATGATGCTATAACGTTAGGTTGTTTTTGCTGCCGTTGTTTATTTGTTTTTTTTTTACATTTTTGGGAGCTTTTATAACTTCTTTTTTAATCTTTTTATTTGTAGTAGTCTTTTCGGTGTGGCTTCATTATTTTTCACAACATTAAATATTGTGTGCATTACGTGGGCATGTTAGTCATCGAAAGATACACCAACGTATGGTTTAAAACTACTGTTATTTAGACTTATATTACTTTCGTTAGCATCTCCAAACATTTGTTCTGGCTGAGTATTTATTTTATTGGTCGACATTTTTCCTATTTTCGGATGAATTAAATCAACCATTCCAAATTTAAATGAAGGAGCGTTTTTTCCTTTTGATACATTACTTCGAAACAGGGATTCAATTACAATCGTTGATAGTTTATCTAAATACAAAAGTGTTATATACTCAAAAACATTAAGAATGCGATTATTCGATGATCCGCCAGGTGGTTTTGGTACATTATTTTCAATCGATGGTGCTTCAACAGTGTTTGAATTATGTGTAATATTATCGTAAACAATTTGTAGTCTATTTGACTTTGACATTTCTAAACAACTTTTACATTTTTAGTTAAATTATCGCTTTGTTTGTAATTAAAAAATTGTTTATTTGTTGCAGGAATATTTTTAGAATGAATTTGAATGTCATCATATTCTGATTCCCTATCGACATACACGAGAAACGCTAATAGACGTTCCAGTTCTTTCATGTCGACAATTAATTTTAAAATATTTTCAGTTTTTTTGGGAAATTAAAATATGTGATTCTTCAGTAGAAGAAATACAACAATTATTTTTTGAAATTACTATCGTTCATAATATCAACATTTAAATTTACATAAGAATTTTTTAAATTGTCCATATATATCTTCGTTATAAATTTCAATACTATCTATATAACAACAATTACCCTGTCGTGTAGTCAAATATAACTTTATTTCCGTGCAAATGCATTCGATGATGGCAAACATTAAATCGCGGGGTTTGTTAAAAACAATATTTGGCTTTAAATTAATATAACGGGAAATCAACCATTTTATTAATACACTTTTTTCGAGTAATAAATCATCTACAGATATATTATCGAGTCCCAAGAAAATATCTTCAATTAATCTTTTTCCGTGTATTTTATCATGTTCATCGTTAACGGCATTAACTAGATCAAAACGAGAAAGACAAGAACCGGATGCACCGTGTACTGACTGAACACGTTTACAATTAATATTACGAATATCAGTATGCGTTTGTAAGGAATTTTTATTGTCAATAGAAACATTAGCAAAGTTTATCGGGGTAAACCACCGTTGATTGTTAAATCCATTTATCTTATTTATTACTTTTTTTTTGTTTGTTGTTTGATGTGAAAATAATTTTTTCTTCTTCGTCGACTACAAATTCATCAATAGGTGGCAAAACAAAATATTTTACATGTTTAGTATCTACAAAGGAAAACGATTCCAATTCGTCAGCATCTTCTTCTTCGCCGTTCGTAATGTTGATTACAACACCATCATCTTTTTGAATAACGTTGATTCGTTTTTTCTTGATCATTATCATTCAAGCGAGATTCCAAATGCCGAACTTTTTGAGTTGAAATTCCATCTTTGGAGAGAATGTTTCCATAGACGACTATTTTTTTTGAGATTTCACAATGGGTTGTTTATTGGTAGACAACACCTAATTTATAAAGTGAATATTAATTTTTTCATTTGACATTATATGTTTAACGATTTTTTGGTTCGACGCAGCTTCGATACTGTAACGACCGTTGGGTAATCGCCTGCCGACGAAACCTATAACTTTATCTACTGCATTATTAAAGATTGGAAGACCAGCCGGTAACGTAACGCTACATTCAAATGTGCATTGAAGAGAGATTTTTATGATATTGTTGTATTTAGTTACGGCAACGGTTTTAATTCTGTTATCAACCAACACCTGGCCCCAGGTTGTACCCATCGGTATAAATAATGTGTCATTCTCAAGAATTAAATATCGAAGAATGTTTGTAACCGATTGACTAAATATATTGTTTAAAGATGTGCCGTCAACATGCTCGTTCAGTTTTAAAAACTTACGATTAATGTTTTTTTTTTGTGATACGTCGTACATTCAAAAGATTCACCAGAATTTGGAGCAATAATCAATTTGTAGTCATCATGCAGGTATTCTGCGTATTTAGATCAATTGGTGTTGTAAACGAATTTATACATTTGTAGGATGCTCTATCGTCCATTAACGACATTATGTTCTTTATCTTATAAGAAAATAATATTTGCTTTCAATACTTCAATACTATGGAAAGAATATTCAAAGATTTTGTAGCATTTATTCGCAAACAATTTTCTCATGCATCCCATGACGATGTTTAAATAAAAGATTGTGGAAACTGGTTGAAGACGTTTTACGAATATTGTAATGATAATAATATTTCAATGTCACGTTTAATATTTGAATTCTATAAAAAAATTATAAACGAAATAAAAAGGTGTAAATTTTAAACAATCGAATTGAAAATAATTCAAAATTTACCTAGACATTTTCTAAGATTTTTGCAAGAATGTTGTAACTATATCATTCTGTTGAGAAACAATATCGACAACGATTCCAATTATTCAGTTCACATCATTATTATCGTTAATTTCTTCTGACCGTTTAAAAGAACTGGTACAATAACACAAATACCATAAAGCCATGGTGATTATAAATTCTCGTTGACAATTGTTTTCTGAAATTTCATTTTTATTATGTTGAAATTGTTCCCATTTATCAAAAAATAATGTCTCCACAACTCTATTCTGTACTCTCTGAAATACCATATTTATTAAATAACAATACACATATGTGATTAAAAATGTTATACTATCAATCCATTCTTCGATATCAATTTCTTCAGTGTTTGCTAATTTTTTCCAACCTTTTATACAAGTTTTCGTATTTTCTATAAGTTAATGTTTGCTGCAAGGTTTGAATTGATTTTCTAACGGTCGAAATGTTTGAAGTAGTTGTAATTAAACCGGGCACGTAATCGTCTCCATAGACGTTTAAAAACATCGTCATAAACAATTTTTTTAGTGAATCTTCCGTTGACCAATTTATTATTTTTGAATAATGACAACATACCATTTCTTTGTTGCTTCGTTTCCATATTATATTTACGTTTTTCTTTATTGGTAAACAATACGCTCCGACATAATATCAAAGTCATTTGCGAGAATATAATAAGCATTTATTTCTTCATCTGTCCAAATTTTTCTGATGCATTTCCACACGCCCTCACCCACACTACTAGTTTTGTCGTAGACAATCTGAGCATCGAGATTTCTATCATCTTTAAATTTTAATACTCTCAAATAAAACTGATCGGCTACTGCATCTCTTAAAGTTTTTGGAATTGCTATTTTATTTTTACTTCGTTTTCTTGTATTCGTAATTTCGCCAGTGGAGTCTCGTAATCGTGAGCTATAAATATAGACTTTAGCGATCGTACAAACGCAAGTGATTCATCGTTTGGTAGAAATTGAAAACTTTAGACTGAAAAATGTCATCAGTGATATTTTCTATCGATACATTTTCAAAAATCTTTTTTATATCTGCATACGATTCTTCTATAATATTTTTATCTTTATATTCTGAATGCTTGATTTCGTTTTCAATTTGACAACATAAAACACTGTATGCTATTCCCGTAAAATCGATATACAAAGCTTTGTTAATATTTTGAGCAATATCCTTTTCCCGAATCCAATCTCTGTATGCAGAACACGTTTCCAGAATATTTTTCAATTGCGGTAAACCCATTTTACCAAGAATAAAACGTTTTTGTTAAAATCGTATTTATATAAGAGAACAAATAATTAATAAATTATAAAATATATAATCACGTTTATATATAATTATGAATACTGAAAATTTACCATCGTCAAGTGGGGGAATGCCGGGCCAAGAATCTAACAATAAAAGGAAAACTTTTAAAGATGCTGTTAATTATGTCTTAGCACCCACGACTACTGATGAAATCAAAATTTGTTGTCTGTTGGTGTGTACGGCAATCGGTACGGCCGCAACATATTTAGTTCCCAATATTATTCCTACTATACTGATATCATTTAATTTGCTTGGCATTCTGCATATTTATTTCTACTTTTATATGGCTGTTTGCCGTATTACCTAGTTATAAACAGCAACAATTGATAGGACGTATTAAAGATGCCTTTAAAAAGGGTTTAAATTCATATTTAAGTACAACAGATGGTGTTGAACGAAAAAGCAGCCTTACTCATAAATTTTAAAATTTGTATTAGAAATAATGATACACACGATATTTTTTTATAAGTATACGATAGCTTTTGAGTGACAAATGTATAAATTATGTCGATGTAATAAAGTTCAGTTTGTGTATGGAATAAACTCAATAAAAATACATAAGGGACATACATTTTTTTTTCAAATAAAATTATCAATACTTATGATCCCAACGACGTTTATGTAGACAATACCTTCGTTATGATCATGTAAATAGGTACCTTAATTAGAAAATTTAATCTGCGATATTTAAATACTTTATATTCATATTTTGTTTGTGACTGTTTACCGATGTACTGTACATAAGAAACATATAAGATTGTTATAATGTTTAAAACATCATTATCAAATATTTATGTGGAATCTTGTATTCCTATCGATACATTCAACAAGGAAATTACTCAACAACTCTTACGAACCAATCTTGAAGAAAAAGTTAAACGTTATATTTTTGAACAAAAATATTTCGGCAGTTCAAGTATACCAATTGGTTATATAATATTACAAATTTCATCAGTAAAATTTAATATGATATTTAATTCGGCAGATATTAATTGTGGTTGGAAAGATTTAACAAAAATAAAAGATATATCTATAAACAGTTTATAAAATGGGGTTTTAAATAAAACTTAATAACTTGAAAGATTTTTTATTTGAATTTCTCTAACAAAACAAAAATATTTTATTTAAGTGGCTAGACGTATTTAGATATGCTTTCTTGGAAAGCTGTAAATAAATTTTTAGGGACGTTTGTTCACATAACAATAATTTTATTTGTTAAAATGTATTTTTATGCGATACTCCTTACACTAATAACACTAATTTGTACAGAACTTAAATTAATTTATCCATATCAACGCTAAGTGTAAACGAATTATCCTTTGCATTATATCGTCTTCCAAAGTCTTCTTCGAATGCATTCAAAAGTTGCTGTTGTACATTGTAATCGTTTCCCGAGTATTTTTTCAAAGAAGTTTTTATTAATTCAAATGTTATTTTTGTTTCGCAGTCATCTTCATTTTTAATTTTTTTGAATTAACCACTGTTGTCGCCATTTATTCGACAACGGTGGTAATTTTTTAATATCGATATCAACGGGCTTGTGTATATCCTTTACGAAACAGTCCAGTTTTGATAGCATTTTCATTAATCATTGATGAAATGAAAATTTTTGTTTCCTTTTGCAAAAACATAAACGGCAACGATCCTTCATTTTCCAAAATATCTTTAGAGCATATATTTTGTTTTAACTTTAGATTGTATTGATATATTCGTTGACGTTCAAGGTTGGAAAAGTATCGGAATTGCGCTACCTCTTTGTTGGTGATTTCTTCGTGCCAAAAATCAACCATAAAATGAAGTATTCGATCAATTACAGCAGCATCGTACGGACAATCTGGTAATCTGTTGCAGGTGTACCATAATTTTGATAGAGCGTATATGGAAGCAAAAACATTACTCATATTATTTCGAAAATCAATTTTGCTTTCGGATATAATTTTTTTGAAGATTTTTGAAAATGTTGAAATTTCGTCTTGGCTCAGCATTAAATTTGAAATGTATAAAAGAAACCCCGGTTGGTTTTCTTTACTAGACTCTGACGGCTCTCTAAAAGTCGAAGAAGAGATGCTGTATTCAGTTAAACTTGTCAAGTAATTTACTTTTGCCGGCGTGTCGATGACCACACAAAACGACGCACATCTTCAACCTTTGACCAGGAAATTCTATGCTTAAAATCAGTTTCAACAATAATATTAATGTTTCCATATCAAATGTATTCATGTAATAAAGATACATTAAAGTTAATAAAATTGATTCGTATTTTGTAGATTTTTCATTTTGAAATATTTCATGACATGTGGGAAATTTTTGCTCGTTTGATAAAATATAATTTTTTAAAATATTATCTCTGTATTCGTTTTGGAATCCTGTAAAAAAATCATATGGGGAACAATGTTGTGCTACTTGATATAATCCTTTTATTACTTCTACACGATTTTGTTTAATCAAATTGTACATTTTATCTGGTATAATATTAACGTTATCATCTGATATGTTTGTCATTATGTTTTTAAAACAAGGAATATCTTATATCTTTCAACGTCCAGTGGGGTTGACGTTTATAAAAATGCATAGTAATGAGAAAACTCATTCATTTTATTAGAAATGGTATATTTTTTTCTACATTTTCTTTCGCTCTTTCCCTAATAATTTCAATTTTCTCATCAGTCTCGAAATATTTTATTATTGCCACAAATTGTTTTTGAATCGTAGAATGTACCGTAAGCATGTTCATTTTATTCTGCATTAGAGTCTTTTGTGTTTTATCTGTTAATCGTATATTTAATTGTGGTAATGTATCTTTATTGGCATTATATAGAAATTGTTTCTCATCACAACATTCATTTTCTTTGGATTCGGTGTTATTGTTTTGTTTTCTACCACCCAAACGCTTTGAAAATTGCTTACTTAAGCAATAAACTACATTATCTATTGCTGGATTTTCCACATCAGTAATTAGCTCTGTATTATGCAAAACTTTTCTTTGGCGACTAAATATCCATCGTATTCGAGTCATTAAATCGACAACGTTTTTTAAATCGTTATTTTTCAAATCGAAAAACTTGACAATATCATTTGATGTTGTTTTGGTGATAAATTCGGTTTATCCACTGTTACGGTGCTTTTATCGAATGTTCTCCAACCAATTTGAGCAATCCCGTCTTTACCAAATAACACGTTTAAAATTTCTTGCACGTCTAAACAATCTTCATGAATATTTACGTTATTTATGATACTTACAATCATTATTTGGACGAAACAATTTATAATCGAAAAATGACAGGCCCAGTTTGGCGTTTTATTTTTTTGCGCAAAAATTATCTGATTTAATATAGTTTCAAACGTTTTACTATCTTTTGATTTTTCCAGGATATCGACGCACATATTATAGTCTTTATATTCAATGATATGAAGCCATATTCTTTGCTCAAAAATTTTTTTAACGTTTACATCTTCTTCAATTACTAAAGGCACGACTGGTTGAATCAATACAAATCTAAACGATGATTTATTTATATCGTTTTCCAAATCTTCCAGAGCATTTAGACCATCAACCAAAATATTGTAAATATTGGTATCACTTTTTACCGCGCCTTCAGTACATTGATATGTTCTGTTTAAAAGTGAATTTATACCCCCACATACTGTTTCTCGCAATTTTAAAACAACGTTTAATACTGCCGGAACTTTTATAGATGAATAATAAAAGTTTGTCCTGTAAAGGAAATTTCTTCCATGTTGTTCAATTTTTTTTGCATTGAATATCTCTTGAAATGTTGCATGATTAGATTTCAACGTGTCACAAATCATTTTGTACGTTGAGGTTGCATTTTCGTATTCATTTCCATTATACATATACGGTACACCGTTCAATGTAAAGGGTCTCCAAAAATATTTTTTTAGAGTCTTAATTAGTTCTTTTTTCTTATTTTTTTTAGTTCTTTTTGGTTTTCCTACAGTACCAGATGAAGAATGCTTTTGTTTTGTATGCAGGTCGAGAAAATCTTCCCAAGCTAATCCTTTGCTACTATTGTCTACATCGTCTGCATCTGAATTTTCGACATATTCAATTTCTGATTCATAAGCTATAGATCTAAATAAAGTTGTATACATTTCAGCAGGAGTGGTTAATATAATCTTTTCTTCTTTACAAAATTTTGCACAAGCTATTTGTAACATTAACGATATCGTAATATTCCTGTCCACGAATTCAGAAATAATTTTCTTTATCGTATCGTCATTTACATAATTATAACAGTATAAATAATTACATATTGCCCTTTCAGACATATATTGCCGGTGATAATAAATCAATGAAGCACAAAACGAAAAAATACTATAATTTTGTGTTTTTAGGCCATCATATTTTGAAAAATCCGTTTCAGTCCCATAAAACATTAAATTGTTTAATTTTTCTGTACTTGGTTCCCCATTTATAATATTACTTGTTACAATTATTGACGTGTCTGATATTTTCGTAATATTTTTTTAAATGTTGTAAAAATATCGTTAAAAACGCCAGTGAAAAAATCATAAGCAACACAATTTTTTATAATTTGTTGCATAATATGAATTTTTTCATCTTTGTGATAATATTTTTCTCCAAAAATAGAGCTTGCTGTTATGTAACCTATTAATGCAATGACCAACTTATTTTCTTCAATTTCTGAATGAAAATAATCCACTAAAATTAATTCCCAAATATCATTGGGAATTATGTCATTCTGATAAATAACTTTTCGCACATTGTTAAGGTTTTCGATTATAACATATTTTCTATTTGTGGTTTCCTTTCCATCATTATTGTATCGAACAAAAGAACCACCCATTACTTTATAAAATTCATAATTTTCCACTACATCATTATCGATAAATCCAATATTGGCATTATTTATGTCTGTTTCTTTATCGAAGTATTGAAATCGAGAATTTTGTTTTGAATTCCCATGACATTTTTCGAGGGGTGGTGGTGCATTTAAAACCCGACTTGGTATTTGAAGTGATTTTAATCTGTATGATATACCCACATACCATACGTTTTTTCCATTTTTAGCATTGCCCACGGTATAATACTATCGTTCAAATCATTCTTATAATATTCTAATGAATTTTTATCGTGAATGAGACGGCTGTTATTTACATAAAAGTAACTTTTCAAATTTGGTAAATTTTTCATTTTTAAATTTTCAATTTGATTATTATTCAATGTTGTAAACATTTCGCAAGATTGCAATTCGACATTTTGTTCATTTCTAATAACATACTTTAAAGAGTAAAACGGATATATTTTATCTGGGATTGGTGATAAATCGCTTACTGTTATTTGATCTTTAAAGAGTTGTCGCGCCTTTGTATAATCATTTGTGTATTGACAAATATTGATTTCGCCCAAATGGCAAAACAAATGATGTACACCCTTCGTCCAAACTAATTACTGTAGTGTTACGAAATGTACCCAAAGCCGACCCTGTTTCATTTCAGTACAACAATCGCTTTGAGATAAAAAAATGGTTCTCGAAATGACTCGACAGCTGTAGGAGTGATGACTGATTTTACTGGAGAATTCGACGCTGGTTTTATAAAGGAAGCAGGCCACTATCGCGAGTTCAGTTGATGAAGCGAAGAGCTTATATGTAAAATTGTTATTGTGATATTTGAATCAGCTGTTGTATATTCGATGTAAATAAAAGTTTCTACAAAAGTGAAAGTGAAGATTAGTCTTATAATTTTAAATTGAACCCACGGACTTTAAACAAATTTGGTGATCAGAAGTAAAGGATTAAGTGCAGTTAAAATCATAATTTGATTTATGAAAACCTGAAGAATGAAAAAAATGGACGAAACTACCAAAAAAATAGCCAAGCAGGTTACAGAGGGACTAGACGAAAAAATAGTCCAGATTCTAGACAAACGTGACAAGAAGGAAAAACAACATCAAGAAGAAATGCAACAAAGGTTAGTAAAATCTTTTGATGAAAAACGTAAAATAGAATTAGAAAATCTTGTCACTACGATGAAAACCGAACAACAAAATCTTGTTTCCACGATGAAAAATGAACAACATAATTTAATTGAAGGATTGTTCTCGAAATTTAAATTATTAGATGAACAGAGACAAAATAATTTTAAAATATTTGAACAAAAACAAGATCAAATTGAATTAAATCGACACGAAACTGAACAGAAAAGACAACTGCAATTCGAACAATTAATGCAAATAGTAGGACAAGTTAATGAAACAGTTAATGAAAGAATGCAAATAGTTGAGTCAGTAGATAAGCTATAGGCGTTCTAGCGCAAAATCGACCAAAAATACATGTAATTTCCCATAAGAGATTCTAAGGTCCCAAAACGCCGAAGTTGAACCAAACTTACCCCATCCACTTCCACTTTTGAGTCATGTGACGTCATAAGCCACGCCCCCATTGAAGCGCTCTCATTGGCCAGATAAACAAAGGGAGTTCTGGACCGGAAGTGGGCATAAAGGTAACCAGTCATCGAGTTCTCGCCGAGAGCTGCTGCCGAGCTGTTGGTAGTTGTTGTTTGGATAAGAAGAAGAAGCCATTGGGAAGAAGAAGACATTGGGGGTGGTCGTAGGGGTGCGCGAAAGACATTTGGGTGTGTCGCAGAGGTGCGCGCCATCTGTTGTTAATAAATGAAAGCCATTGTATTGTGGGTTGCGTGTGTTGCAGAGGTGCGCGCCATCTGTTGTTAATAATTGAAAGTCATTGTATTGTGGGTTGCAGGGTGCACGCCATCTGTTGTTAGTTGTGGTGGTTAGAGAGAAAAAAAGCTTGGCCAGGTATCGAACGCGGCTTGCCTGATTACAAAATCAGGTGTCCACCGAGCTGCGCTAATGCGGTTAATCGAGAAATATTTATTTGAAAAGGTATAGTACATGTCCGTTGTTTCGCGATTTTTACGAGTACAGACTTGTTTTTGCAAAGATCAAGGTGCTGGGTATGGGGTCAAGAGACTGCGATCATAGTCAAGGTTATTTATTGCATGTGTATGTATGAATAATGTGTATATTGTTTGGTAATGTATGTGTAATTAAAAATACACGTGTAATTGTTGAGATAACTATTATTATTATTTAGATAAAGACTGGCACCAGCGCATCCGCCATAATGTACGCGACACCTCCACATTTGGTCGCCTATGAACAGGGGTCATTAGCATTGGTATCCCATCAAGGTCAGCCGGCTGGATTCACGATTTTTGCAAGTAATGGCTTGTAAACGGTTGACGTCACTGTTGGAATCGCGTTTCGCGATTTTTACGAGTACAGACTTGTTTTTGCAAAGATCAAGGTGCTGGGTATGAGGTCAAGAGACTGCGATCATAGTCAAGGTTATTTATTGCATTTGTATGTATGAATAATGTGTGTATTGGTTGGTAATCTATGTGTAATTAAAAATACACGTGTAATTGTTGAGATAATTATTATTAAGTTAAAGACTGGCACCAGCGCATCCACCATAATATACGCGACACCTCCACATTTGGTCGCCTATGAACAGGGGTCATTAGCATTGGTATCCCATCAAGGTCAGCCGCCTGGATTCACGATTTTTGCAAGTAATGGCTTGTAAACGGTTGACGCCACTGTTGGAATCGCGTTTCGCGATTTTTACGAGTACAGACTTGTTTTTGCAAAGATCAAGGTGCTGGGTATGCGGTCAAGAGACTGCGATCATTTTGAAGGTCAATTAGTCGGATTCCGACCAGCCATTTGATTTTTTGCAACTTCAGGTGGATTATTGAAATTAGAGGGAACAAATAAACGAGAGTAAATAAACGAGAGTATTAGAAAGATTATGTTTTATTAAAATTATAAAAAAATTTGTACAATTTTTTTAAATCTATTCGAGCTACTAGTGATGGCTGTCAACGAAGGGGGCTGCGATTTAGGTTATGTTAGTGACGGCTGTCAACGAAGGGGGCCCACGATTTAGATTATGTTAGAAGAGTGACGGTAGTCTGGGGGCCGCGACTTAGGTTATGTTAGAGGTTCGCGGGTTTGCTTGACAGGTTACACAGGGGAGTGTTGGTTGCGGTGTCATCTTGCAGCGTTGATGTGTTGCGTGTGTCGCCATCTGTTGATGTTTGTGGTGGTTAGAAAGAAAAAAGCTGTGGTAGGGTTTTGAGTCCGGGACTCTCGCATGGGAGTGATCGTTCCGAGCATCTAAGCTATATGGTTATTAATATAACAGTTTCTTCGGGAGAATAGGTAACTGAGTGTTGAAGGTACATTTTTAATAGGTTGAAATTTAATCAATAGAGTATGCTATTAGGTTGTATGCTTGACATGTGTAGTGATGTTGTGTGACTGTAAACATGCGCAGTGATGTTATGTGACTGTTAGACATGTGCAGTGATGTTATGTAACTGTTAGACATGCGCAGTGATGTTGTGTGACTGTTAGACATGTGCAGTGATGTTGTGTGAGTGATAGACTTGCAAAAGGTTAAATTGTATATGAAAACGTATACAAATAAGCTATCGTCCCATAAATGAACAAAAATTTTGGCGGGAAGCTTAAAAATATGTACGAAAACGGTATTTAGATGTAGATTATCAGAGTGGTAGATTAACAGATTCAACTATCGAAAATAATAGTTGGTATCTTATTGAAGGAATAGAAGGAACAGTATAGTAGAAATGGGATAGTGGGAAACGAGATTACAGGCAACGAGATTGCTGGAACAGCATAGAGGAAACAGTAGGTATGTGCTTGAAGTTGGTTGGCAGAACGCAGGAAACGAAAATGGATGGAACGATATAGCGGAGCGGGATGTTTGAAGTTGGTTGACTGAACGCTGGAAACGGGAATGGTATGAATGACCTAGTGGGATCGGGAACAAAATAGCTGGAACAGGATAGTGGAAAGGAGCGCGCGGGATGGTTGGACCAGAGACGAAACAAATGGGTTGGAGCCACTACAAAAGCTAGAAACGGCTCGTAAAAACGACTCGAACCGTAGAAATCGCTGTTGGAAATGGTTGGAGTCACTAAAAATGCTAGAAACGGCCCATAGAAACGACTAGAACCATAGAAACGGCTGCTGGAAATGGTTGAAGCCACTACAAAAGCTAGAAACGACCCATAGAAACTACTGGGACAGTAGAAATGGTTGGTAGAATGGTCGGAGCCACTACAAAAACTAGAAACGTCCTGTAAAAACAACTGGAACAGTAGAAACGGCTGGTAGAATGGTTGGAGCCACTACAAAAGCTAGAAATGTCCCGCAGAAACGACTAGAAACTTAGAAATCCCTGGTAGAAAGGGTTGGAGCCACTACAAAAGCTAGAAATGTCCCGTAGAAACGACTGGAAACTTAGAAATCGCTGCTGGAAATGGTTGGAACCTCTACAAATGCTACAAACGGTCCGTGGAAACAACTGGAACCGTAGAAACGGATGGTAGAATGGTTGGAGCCACTACAAAAGCTAGAAATGTCCCGCAGAAACGACTAGAAACTTAGAAATCCCTGGTAGAAAGGGCTGGAGCCACTACAAAAGCTAGAAATGTCCCGTAGAAACGACTGGAAACTTAGAAATCGCTGCTGGAAATGGTTGGACCCTCTACAAATGCTACAAACGGTCCATGGAAACAACTGGAACCGTAGAAACGGATGGTAGAATGGTTGGAGCCACTACAAAAGCTAGAAATGTCCCGCAGAAACAACTAGAAACTTAGAAATCCCTGGTAGAAAGGGTTGGAGCCACTACAAAAGCTAGAAATGTCCCGTAGAAACGACTGGAAACTTAGAAATCGCTGCTGGAAATGGTTGGAACCTCTACAAATGCTACAAACGGTCCGTGGAAACAACTGGAACCGTAGAAACGGATGGTAGAATGGTTGGAGCCACTACAAAAGCTAGAAATGTCCCGTAGAAACGACTAGAAACTTAGAAATGGTTGGTAGAATGGTTGGTGCCGCTACAAAAGGAATTTCCCGCAGAAACGACTGGGATAGTAGAAACGGCTGGTAGAAATGGTTGAAGCCCCTACAAAAGCTAGAAACGTCCCGTACAAGTCATACAAATGTTGGAAATGGTAGGTTAGTTGGAAACGGGCAACAATTGCTAGAAACGGTAGGAAGGTTGAAGCAGGAACGTTAGAAAGGTCTTAATGAGAATGCTGAGAACGACGTAATAGAAAGTAGGAAATGAGAGGGTGGTTGGATCAGGAATGTTGGAAAAGACATAAAGTTGGATTGTTAGAACATGCGCTGTAGAGTTGTGATGGGAATGTGAGAAACAGGATGGTAGGAATACGAATTCTAGAAACGTGAATGCAGGATGTTTGAATAGAAATATCTGAAACAAACAGACTGAAGGGTAGTCAGCAGCAACTGTTACTAGATTGTTAGAAGGATAAAAGTTTGAATGTTGAGAAAATTGTTGGGAATGGCGGGATTTCTATTGAGTGATTAGAAGATTGCATCAACAGAGTTCCTAGTCAACCACAACTAAAAAGTGTTATTCAATTAATAGTTTTGTCACAGAATTTGTCACTGGAAAAGGTTACTAGACACAGACGCAACTGTCGTGAACTACAGTCAAATCAGTGTTATCAAAATGATATAGGGCTCAAAGTGATAAAGACTGTCCTAGGATAGATGGCTAGAACAAAGATTACAAATTCGGAATGAGTTAAGTCTAGTAGTTAGGTTCAGGTTCAGGGAGGTTGTAAATTTTACTTGAATCGTATTAAAACATAATACCTTTTAACTGACGCTGATATGTCTTAATATGTTGCTTGTTTGAAAATAATTCAAATTACAAGACATTGTTTTACTACCATAAACTTGTAAGTACTTGAAATTTACTTCTAATTAGAACGCTTGCTAAAACGAACCTTGTTATCCAGATCCGGCAATAGCTCTCTTGATTAGTAGCATAAATATGTAAGTAGTAGAAATTTACTTCTGACTAGAACGCTAGTGCGAACATTGTTATCTCTCCATAAAACTTGTCTGTGTTTTCAGAGATTTAGAGAAATATGGCAATGTTGCTCCATCACTTTAATCATATGACTAAAATGACACATTTTCCGGGATCTAGAGAAATATGGAAATCTGGCAATCATGGCCCCTCTTAGCGGGCCCCCCTCCCTTTTTCTGTGACGACACACGATACATCCTTTAGTTATGTTAACGAAGACATAAGTTTCAGTTCGTTTGTAATAATTGATTAGATGTATATGAAGCAACAAGACGTCCAACTACCTATCGAAAATTTCGACTTTGTTGAAGAATCGTTGTCATCAGCAAGTCGCACAGACAATTGTTACCAAATTCCCTACGAGCAGCATTCTACGGACCTAGTGGTTGCGGAAAGTTTCAAATTCGGAATGGTTGAAGTCTAGTAGTTAGGTTCTGGTAGGCCGTAAATTTTACTTGAAACGCATTATTTCTAAACATAAACGTCATAGAAATTAACACTGATATATTATAATATTTTTTGTTTGAAAATGAATTCTTAAAATAATATTGATTGTTGTACTATTTTTTATCGATTTAAGCGCTTCAACAGCGTCTTAATATTATACTATTATTAGTATTCGCTTTTGTAACGAACCAAAGCAGATAAAAGGAACTTGTGTGTGTGTGTTTTCAGAGATTTAGAGAAATATGGCAATGTTGCTCCATCACTTTAATTATATGACTAAAATGACGCATTTCCGAGATCTAGGGAAATATGGAAATCTGGCAATCATGGCCCCTCTTAGAGGGCTTTTCAGTCATGACATCACAACTAATTTCCAGAAGTACGTTGTAGCAAACAACCTCAAAACGGAGATAACAAAACTATCGTCTCATCAAAAGTTTCTCTGAAAAAAATGCAACTCAACAAACAAGGTAATTTGACATTTGGTACATATGAAACCTGGGAACAATTTGCTTGATTTATGAATTACTAATAAATTAAAAATATTCTTGACTGCTAATTTCATTTAAATACTAAACATAAAAAAGCTCACTTGACAAAGTTATTATATAACAAAGACGAAGCTCATACTTACAGCTCTGCCAGACCCAGAAGGCTTTCATGCAGGATTATGGGATGCTAGCGTTCGACATGTTGAAAGACAAAGCAACGAACCACCACACGCAGCCGAAACTGAGAATTTGTCACTGGAGAACGCTACTAGACCCAGTCACAACCAAAGCAACTCCGGTAGCAGAAAAAAGATAAGTTCAAATCATCATTCCACATGCTTATAACCCTGCTTTGATACACACAATCAAGATAAAACAGCCAAAGCATTCAAAAGTTTGTAAATGGAGCCACAACAAAATTCGTAGCATCAAATTAATATGTTTTCAGATAATTATACGTGTATTAAATAATCTATTGCAAGACTTAATGGTTGAGATTATTTCATTATTTATCATAGCTGAATATTTAGTTCAAAAGGCAGCCATTCAACATTGCACACAGACAACAACACACCACCGAAAAAGAAAATTATTTAAAAGAAATGTTGTAAAATACTGAGTAAAAATTCTTGTTAAATAGAAATTAATCATTCAAATATTGTAAAAATATACGATGTTTGTGCTTTATTGGATATCTGCATCACTATCAATTATTGCGGTTTTTTAACCTCGAGTGAAGATGTTAACGAAGGTTATAATTTGTCAAAACAGAAGTATCCATTAGGAATGAATTTATTCGTATCTTAGAGTATCAATCAATCATTTGAAATACTGTAAGGGTGTTTGATGTAACAATATTGTTCTTCCAATAACACTTTGCTTTGAATTAAATTACTGTTGGTGGAAAGAGTTGTGAATTTAAACTGTGAAATAAAAGTCTTATGGTTTAAATATTTTTTTGTTTTGAATCATGTAGATTTAGAATTTAACATGGAGGGTCTTTCACATTCAAGTGTCGTTTCACCTTGATGGAGTTAAGCTTCATTCAACAGGCCAGAAAATCTTGGTCAAGAATGGGTGGACTTCATTATGCAACAAACAAAAGCCCTTAAACCATGTGTTGGCATGTCATCCTTCAATATCAATGTGAATAACACGAATTTGTTTGTAAGGTGTACGAGTGTTAGATGAAATGAATAACATTTAAGAAAACGTAACCAACCTATTAAACTACACACATACAAATTTAAAACTAGCAACTCACAGGGTTATAATTGTGAACATACTAGAAGCAATATAAGACAAAAGAAAGCTGTAACCAGGCCTCGTGTTATCCAATTATAATTATCGGTCAGCATCGATCTCCATCACAACAAATAACGGAAACATAATCCATAAGTTTATAGGCATATTGTATGAAATTGAAAAGTTTACTCCAGGTATATATATATATATATATATATATATATATATATATATATATATATATATGAATCAAAAATGTGCTATTGAACAGCATTGTCATGAGTATCAATTTCTGTGACGTCATCACTGTCATTGTCTAGTTTATCAGCAGACCACCTGCCATTAGTATATATAACTCATATGTCTGCTTTTGGATTATAACATAGGCAGCATTTGCCACTTAAGATCAAAGCCATAATTTTCTGAGATCTAAGGAAATATGGTAATCTTTTTTTTCTGCGGCGTCATTAGTCGGTCATTTCCTCTATATAACAAGAAACATAACCTGTTCAAGGAATATGTTGTCTCACTCTGTCTCACTAAAAAACATGAAAGAAGAAATCGGTTATCAAATTACGCTTAAGTATCTATCAAAATGATTCCTCTCTCATTGGTTTATTCAAACAGACCACGAGACCTCAACATGTCAATCATTAGGGATGGAATGCGTACTAGGACTCTAACACACCCTAACCTATAATAAGAAACCTTATTCATATAAGGCATACAATATATGGAAAATGTCACTTACTCTCTTTAATGAACTGTCTCAAAATGATTGAAGACAATGAGAAATACATAAGGCTAAATCATTCTGCACTGATTATAAAAGCTTTCGATTCAGCTTAGTGAAAAGATTTCCACTGCACGAACGCCACTCTTTAAAACAATTCAAGTGAGATTGTTCTATTTAAATAATATAAAAATTAGACAGTTGAGTACTAGTTACCGAGAATATGTCTATAGCATTATAGTAACAGTGTTTCATTTGTAAAATTTTGAATGCAGTAAGATCATTATTCACAATTTAAGTAGTTTGTTGATACCAAACACAAACGTAAATAATTCGCTGGGGTCTGTAATAATTATGAAAAACCTTTTAAATAAGGAATCTGTCAAGGCATCGGAACGTCATCATGAGGTTCTGAACGTTGTTTCTAATAGAATACAGTCTCAGGTAGTGAAACGCTTGAGGAATGAAATAGTTCATCATGTAGCTCCCAAGTCCATCAACCACGAAAAGCAGAGATGTATGGTTCTGTTAGCTCTTAGTAATAATTAACCAACCAAGGAGGAACATGAGTAGCTTATCACGTCATAGTAAAAGGGGAGGGAGGTCTTTCAAACAGGGCAGTTAGATGGTATCAACTGAGGTTAGATTAGGATCGATTGAACGACCGAACCTAACCTACCCTAACCTTAAGTCGTTCAGAACCTCATGATGACGTTCCGATGCCTTGACAGATTCCTTATTTAAAAGGTTTTTCATAATTATTACAGACCCCAGCGAATTATTTACGTTTGTGTTTGGTATCAACAAACTACTTAAATTGTGAATAATGATCTTACTGCATTCAAAATTTTACAAATGAAACACTGTTACTATAATGCTATAGACATATTCTCGGTAACTAGTACTCAACTGTCTAATTTTTATATTATTTAAATAGAACAATCTCACTTCAATTGTTTTAAAGAGTGGCGTTCGTGCAGTGGAAATCTTTTCACTAAGCTGAATCGAAAGCTTTTATAATCAGTGCAGAATGATTTAGCCTTATGTATTTCTCATTGTCTTCAATCATTTTGAGACAGTTCATTAAAGAGAGTAAGTGACATTTTCCATATATTGTATGCCTTATATGAATAAGGTTTCTTATTATAGGTTAGGGTGTGTTAGAGTCCTAGTACGCATTCCATCCCTAATGATTGACATGTTGAGGTCTCGTGGTCTGTTTGAATAAACCAATGAGAGAGGAATCATTTTGATAGATACTTAAGCGTAATTTGATAACCGATTTCTTCTTTCATGTTTTTTAGTGAGACAGAGTGAGACAACATATTCCTTGAACAGGTTATGTTTCTTGTTATATAGAGGAAATGACCGACTAATGACGCCGCAGAAAAAAAAGATTACCATATTTCCTTAGATCTCAGAAAATTATGGCTTTGATCTTAAGTGGCAAATGCTGCCTATGTTATAATCCAAAAGCAGACATATGAGTTATATATACTAATGGCAGGTGGTCTGCTGATAAACTAGACAATGACAGTGATGACGTCACAGAAATTGATACTCATGACAATGCTGTTCAATAGCACATTTTTGATTCAATATATATATATATACCTGGAGTAAACTTTTCAATTTCATACAATATGCCTATAAACTTATGGATTATGTTTCCGTTATTTGTTGTGATGGAGATCGATGCTGACCGATAATTATAATTGGATAACACGAGGCCTGGTTACAGCTTTCTTTTGTCTTATATTGCTTCTAGTATGTTCACAATTATAACCCTGTGAGTTGCTAGTTTTAAATTTGTATGTGTGTAGTTTAATAGGTTGGTTACGTTTTCTTAAATGTTATTCATTTCATCTAACACTCGTACATCTTACAAACAAATTCGTGTTATTCACATTGATATTGAAGGATGACATGCCAACACATGGTTTAAGGGCTTTTGTTTGTTGCATAATGAAGTCCACCCATTCTTGACCAAGATTTTCTGGCCTGTTGAATGAAGCTTAACTCCATCAAGGTGAAACGACACTTGAATGTGAAAGACCCTCCATGTTAAATTCTAAATCTACATGATTCAAAACAAAAAAATATTTAAACCATAAGACTTTTATTTCACAGTTTAAATTCACAACTCTTTCCACCAACAGTAATTTAATTCAAAGCAAAGTGTTATTGGAAGAACAATATTGTTACATCAAACACCCTTACAGTATTTCAAATGATTGATTGATACTCTAAGATACGAATAAATTCATTCCTAATGGATACTTCTGTTTTGACAAATTATAACCTTCGTTAACATCTTCACTCGAGGTTAAAAAACCGCAATAATTGATAGTGATGCAGATATCCAATAAAGCACAAACATCGTATATTTTTACAATATTTGAATGATTAATTTCTATTTAACAAGAATTTTTACTCAGTATTTTACAACATTTCTTTTAAATAATTTTCTTTTTCGGTGGTGTGTTGTTGTCTGTGTGCAATGTTGAATGGCTGCCTTTTGAACTAAATATTCAGCTATGATAAATAATGAAATAATCTCAACCATTAAGTCTTGCAATAGATTATTTAATACACGTATAATTATCTGAAAACATATTAATTTGATGCTACGAATTTTGTTGTGGCTCCATTTACAAACTTTTGAATGCTTTGGCTGTTTTATCTTGATTGTGTATATCAAAGCAGGGTTATAAGCATGTGGAATGATGATTTGAACTTATCTTTTTTCTGCTACCGGAGTTGCTTTGGTTGTGACTGGGTCTAGTAGCGTTCTCCAGTGACAAATTCTCAGTTTCGGCTGCGTGTGGTGGTTCGTTGCTTTGTCTTTCAACATGTCGAACGCTAGCATCCCATAATCCTGCATGAAAGCCTTCTAGGGGTCTGGCAGAGCTGTAAGTATGAGCTTCGTCTTTGTTATATAATAACTTTGTCAAGTGAGCTTTTTTATGTTTAGTATTTAAATGAAATTAGCAGTCAAGAATATTTTTAATTTATTAGTAATTCATAAATCAAGCAAATTGTTCCCAGGTTTCATATGTACCAAATGTCAAATTACCTTGTTTGTTGAGTTGCATTTTTTTCAGAGAAACTTTTGATGAGACGATAGTTTTGTTATCTCCGTTTTGAGGTTGTTTGCTACAACGTACTTCTGGAAATTAGTTGTGATGTCATGACTGAAAAGCCCTCTAAGAGGGGCCATGATTGCCAGATTTCCATATTTCCCTAGATCTCGGAAATGCGTCATTTTAGTCATATAATTAAAGTGATGGAGCAACATTGCCATATTTCTCTAAATCTCTGAAAACACACACACACACAAGTTCCTTTTATCTGCTTTGGTTCGTTACAAAAGCGAATACTAATAATAGTATAATATTAAGACGCTGTTGAAGCGCTTAAATCGATAAAAAATACTACAACAATCAATATTATTTTAAGAATTCATTTTCAAACAAAAAATATTATAATATATCAGTGTTAATTTCTATGACGTTTATGTTTAGAAATAATGCGTTTCAAGTAAAATTTACGGCCTGCCAGAACCTAACTACTAGACTTCAACCATTCCGAATTTGAAACTTTCCGCAACCACTAGGTCCGTAGAATGCTGCTCGTAGGGAATTTGGTAACAATTGTCTGTGCGACTTGCTGATGACAACGATTCTTCAACAAAGTCGAAATTTTCGATAGGTAGTTGGACGTCTTGTTGCTTCATATACATCTAATCAATTATTGCAAACGAACTGAAACTTATGTCTTCGTTAACATAACTAAAGGATGTATCGTGTGTCGTCACAGAAAAAGGGAGGGGGGCCCGCTAAGAGGGGCCATGATTGCCAGATTTCCATATTTCTCTAGATCCCGGAAAATGCGTCATTTTAGTCATATGATTAAAGTGATGGAGCAACATTGCCATATTTCTCTAAATCTCTGAAAACTCAGACAAGTTTTATGGAGAGATAACAATGTTCGCACTAGCGTTCTAGTCAGAAGTAAATTTCTACTACTTACATATTTATGCTACTAATCAAGAGAGCTATTGCCGGATCTGGATAACACGGTTCGTTTTAGCAAGCGTTCTAATTAGAGGTAAATTTCAAGTACTTACAAGTTTATGGTAGTAAAACAATGTCTTGTAATTTGAATTATTTTCAAACAAGCAACATATTATGACATATCAGCGTCAGTTAAAAGGTATTATGTTTTAATACGATTCAAGTAAAATTTACAACCTCCCTGAACCTGAACCTAACTACTAGACTTCACCCATTCCGAATTTGTAATTTTTGTTCTAGCCATCTATCCTAGGACACTCTTTATCACTGTGAACCCTATATCATTTTGATAACACTGATTTGACTGTAGTTCACGACAGTTGCGTCTGTGTCTAGTAACCTTTTCCAGTGACAAATTCTGTGACAAAACTATTAATTGAATAACACTTTTTAGTTGTGGTTGACTAGTAACTCTGTTGATGCAATCTTCTAATCACTCAATAGAAATCCCGCCATTCCCAACAATTTTCTCAACATTCAAACTTTTATCTTTCTAACAATCTAGTAACAGTTGCTGCTGACTACCCTTCAGTCTGTTTGTTTCAGATATTTCTATTCAAACATCCTGCATTCACGTTTCTAGAATTCGTATTCCTACCATCCTGTTTCTCACATTCCCATCACAACTCTACAGCGCATGTTCTAACAATCCAACTTTATGTCTTTTCCAACATTCCTGATCCAACCACCCTCTCATTTCCTACTTTCTATTACGTCGTTCTCAGCATTCTCATTAAGACCTTTCTAACGTTCCTGCTTCAACCTTCCTACCGTTTCTAGCATTTGTTGCCCGTTTCCAACTAACCTACCATTTCCAACATTTGTATGACTTGTACGGGAGTTTCTAGCTTTTGTAGGGGCTTCAACCATTTCTACCAGCCGTTTATACTATCCCAGTCGTTTCTGCGGGAAGTTTCTAGCTTTTGTAGCGTCTCCAACCATTTCTACCAGCCGTTTCTACTGCCCTAGTCGTTTCTACGGAACGTTTCTAGCATTTGTGGTGGCTCCAACCATTATACCAGCTGTTTTTACTGCCCCAGTTGTTTTTATGGGACGTTTCTAGTTTTTGTAGCTGCACCAACCATTCTACCAACCATTTCTAAGTTTCTGGTCGTTTCTACGGGACATTTCTAGCTTTTGTAGTGGCTCCAACCATTCTACCATCCGTTTCTACGGTTCCAGTTATTTCCACGGACCGTTTGTAGCATTTGTAGAGGTTCCAACCATTTCCAGCAGCGATTTCTAAGTTTCCAGTCGTTTCTACGGGACATTTCTAGCTTTTGTAGTGGCTCCAACCCTTTCTACCTGGAATTTCTAAGTTTCTAGTCGTTTCTGCGGGACATTTCTAGCTTTTGTAGTGGCTCCAACCATTCTACCAGCCGTTTCTACTGTTCCAGTTGTTTTTACAGGACGTTTCTAGTTTTTGTAGTGGCTCCGACCATTCTACCAACCATTTCTACTGTCCCAGTCGTTTCTATGGGTCGTTTCTAGCTTTTGTAGTGGCTCCAACCATTCTACCATCCGTTTCTACGGTTCCAGTTGTTTCCACGGACCGTTTGTAGCATTTGTATAGGTTCCAACCATTTCCAGCAGCGATTTCGAAGTTTCCAGTCGTTTCTACGGGACATTTCTAGCTTTTGTAGTGGCTCCAACCCTTTCTACCAGGGATTTCTAAGTTTCTAGTCGTTTCTGCAGGACATTTCTAGCTTTTGTAGTGGCTCCAACCATTCTACCAGCCGTTTCTACTGTTCCAGTTGTTTTTACAGGACGTTTCTAGATTTTGTAGTGGCTCCGACCATTCTACCAACCATTTCTACTGTCCCAGTCGTTTCTATGGGTCGTTTCTAGCTTTTGTAGTGGCTCCAACCATTCTACCATCCGTTTCTACGGTTCCAGTTGTTTCCACGGACCGTTTGTAGCATTTGTATAGGTTCCAAACATTTCCAGCAGCGATTTCGAAGTTTCCAGTCGTTTCTACGGGACATTGCTAGCTTTTGTAGTGGCTCCAACCCTTTCTACCAGGGATTTCTAAGTTTCAAGTCGTTTCTGCGGGACATTTCTAGCTTTTGTAGTGGCTCCGACCATTCTACCAACCATTTCTACTGTCCCAGTCGTTTCTATGGGTCGTTTCTAGCTTTTGTAGTGGTTTCAACCATTTCCAGCAGCCGTTTCTATGGTTCTAGTCGTTTCTATGGGCCGTTTCTAGCATTTGTAGTGACTCCAACCATTTCCAACAGCGATTTCTACGGTTCGAGTCGTTTTTACGAGCCGTTTCTAGCTTTTGTAGTGGCTCCAACCCATTTGTTTCGTCTCTGGTCCAACCATCCCGCGCGCTCCTTTCCACTATCCTGTTCCAGCTATTTTGTTCCCGATCCCACTAGGTCATTCATACCATTCCCGTTTCCAGCGTTCAGTCAACCAACTTCAAACATCCCGCTCCGCTATATCGTTCCATCCATTTTCGTTTCCTGCGTTCTGCCAACAAACTTCAAGCATATACCTACTGTTTCCTCTATGCTGTTCCAGCAATCTCGTTGCCTGTAATCTCGTTTCCCACTATCCCATTTCTACTATACTGTTCCTTCTATTCCTTCTATAAGATATCAACTATTATTTTCGATAGTTGAATCTGTTAATCTACCACTTTGATAATCTACATCTAAATACCGTTTTCGTACATATTTTTAAGCTTCCCGCCAAAATTTCTGTTAATTTATGGGACGATAGCTTATTTGTATACGTTTTCATATACAATTTAACCTTTTGCAAGTCTTTCACTCACACAACATCACTGCACATGTCTAACAGTCACACAACATCACTGCGCATGTCTAACAGTTACATAACATCACTGCACATGTCTAACAGTCACATAACATCACTACACATGTCAAGCATACAACCTAATAGCATACTCTATTGATTAAATTTCAACCTAATAAAAATGTACCTTCAACACTCAGTTACCTATTCTCCCGAAGAAACTGTTATATTAATAACCATATAGCTTAGATGCTCGGAACGATCACTCCCATGCGAGAGTCCCGGACTCAAAACCCTACCACAGCTTTTTTCTTTCTAACCACCACAAACATCAACAGATGGCGACACATGCAACACATCAACGCTGCAAGATGACACCGCAACCAACACTCCCCTGTGTAACCTGTCAAGCAAACCCGCGAACCTCTAACATAACCTAAGTCGCGGCCCCCAGACTACCGTCACTCTTCTAACATAATCTAAATCGTGGGCCCCCTTCGTTGACAGCCGTCACTAACATAACCTAAATCGCGGCCCCCTTCGTTGACAGCCATCATTAGTAGCTCGAATAGATTTTAAAAAATTGTACAATTTTTTTTATAATTTTAATAAAACATAATCTTTCTAATACTCTCGTTTATTTGTTCCCTCTAATTTCAATAATCCACCTGAAATTGCAAAAAATCAAATGGCTGGTCGGAATCCGACTAATTGACCTTCAAAATGATCGCAGTCTCTTGACCGCATACCCAGCACCTTGATCTTTGCAAAAACAAGTCTGTACTCGTAAAAATCGCGAAACGCGATTCCAACAGTGACGTCAACCGTTTACAAGTCATTACTTGCAAAAATCGTGAATCCAGCCGGCTGACCTTGATGGGATACCAATGCTAATGACCCCTGTTCATAGGCGACCAAATGTGGAGGTGTCGCGTATATTATGGTGGATGCGCTGGTGCCAGTCTTTAACTAAATAATAATAATAGTTATCTCAACAATTACACGTGTATTTTTAATTACACATATTACCAAACAATACACACATTATTCATACATACACATGCAATAAATAACCTTGACTATGATCGCAGTCTCTTGACCCCATACCCAGCACCTTGATCTTTGCAAAAACAAGTCTGTACTCGTAAAAATCGCGAAACGCGATTCCAACAGTGACGTCAACCGTTTACAAGCCATTACTTGCAAAAATCGTGAATCCAGCCGGCTGACCTTGATGGGATACCAATGCTAATGACCCCTGTTCATAGGCGACCAAATGTGGAGGTGTCGCGTATATTATGGTGGATGCGCTGGTGCCAGTCTTTAACTAAATAATAATAATTATCTCAACAATTACACGTGTATTTTTAATTACACATAGATTACCAACCAATACACACATTATTCATACATACAAATGCAATAAATAACCTTGACTATGATCGCAGTCTCTTGACCTCATACCCAGCACCTTGATCTTTGCAAAAACAAGTCTGTACTCGTAAAAATCGCGAAACGCGATTCCAACAGTGACGTCAACCGTTTACAAGCCATTACTTGCAAAAATCGTGAATCCAGCCGGCTGACCTTGATGGGATACCAATGCTAATGACCCCTGTTCATAGGCGACCAAATGTGGAGGTGTCGCGTATATTATGGCGGATGCGCTGGTGCCAGTCTTTATCTAAATAATAATAATAGTTATCTCAACAATTACACGTGTATTTTTAATTACACATACATTACCAAACAATATACACATTATTCATACATACACATGCAATAAATAACCTTGACTATGATCGCAGTCTCTTGACCCCATACCCAGCACCTTGATCTTTGCAAAAACAAGTCTGTACTCGTAAAAATCGCGAAACAACGGGCATGTACTATACCTTTTCAAATAAACATTTCTCGATTAACCGCATTAGCGCAGCTCGATGGACACCTGACTTTGTAATCAGGCAAGCCGCGTTCGATACCCGGCCAAGCTTTTTTTTCTCTCTAACCACCACAACTAACAACAGATGGCGTGCACCCTGCAACCCATAATACAATGACTTTCAATTATTAACAACAGATGGCGCGCACCTCTGCAACACACGCAACCCACAATACAATGACTTTCATTTATTAACAACAGATGGCGCGCACCTCTGCGACACACCCAAATGTCTTTCGCGCACCCCTACGACCACCCCCAATGTCTTCTTCTTCCCAATGGCTTCTTCTTCTTATCCAAACAACAACTAACAACAGCTCGGCAGCAGCTCCCGGCGAGAACTCGATGACTGGTTACCTTTATGCCCACTTCCGGTCCAGAACTCTCTTTGTTTATCTGGCCAATGAGAGCGCTTCAATGGGGGCGTGGCTTATGACGTCACATGACTCAAAAGTGGAAGTGGAGGGGGTAAATTTGGTTCAATTTCGGCGTTTTGGGACCTTAGAATCTCTTATGGGAAATTACATGTATTTTTGGTCGATTTTGCGCTAGAACGCCTATAGCTTATCTACTTGAGTCAGATATAAAAGAGATAAATGATGACATTAAGACCATAAAAAATACCGTGGATACTCTTGAAACAAAAGTAGATGATCTCGAATCCATCCAAAGCCAGGTAAAATTTGAAATCAGTTCAATTCAAGACACAGTTCAAGATCAAATCAGTTCCATCAAGCAAACAGTACACAGTGAAGTACAAGATAAAATCAGTGCCATCCTAAATAAACTAGAAACAGAGATTTAAAAAATGCAAAAGGACTTACAGCGAGGAAAATACCAGAACACCGTGAGTACCAAAGGTTCCTTTAGTAAACCACCCACATTCGACGGCAGTTCATCTTGGCCCATGTATAAACGGAAATTTGAGGCCGTGGCTACAGCTAATGGATGGGATAATCATAAAAAATCTACTTCTCTAGTAATTTTTGTTAAGAGGTCCGGCCCTAGAACTCCTCCAAAGCATTCCAGTCGAGGAACAAGGCAATTTTGACAAGATCATCGCCATCCTGGATAAGCGATACGACAATCAATCCTTGTATACCAAGTCCAACTGAGTGGAAAGACGCAGAAATCCGGTGAAAGCCTCCAAGAATTCGAAGCAGAGATTAGACGGTTAGTACACTTGTCCTACCCAGACCTGCCAGAGGAAACGAAAGACCAGATGGCCACACAGAGTTTCATAAACGCCATCAGAGATGTGGAAGTACAACGAAACCTAAGAGGCGTTAAGAAAAGTAATGAAGCTCTACTTCGGGCTTTGGAAGTAGAGGCCGTCATGAACATTTCCAATCCGAGGGTCCGAGCAATTTCCTTTAACCAGGAAGAGTCAGAGTAACCATTTCAAGCGCTGCTGGCTGGTCTGAACAAAATATTAGAACGGTCACCAGAGGGGCATGTTACCGCTGCGGACGGACAGGACACTTCCAACGTGATTGTCGAGTAAGGCTACCTGAACGATCACCTACCAGGGGTAACCAACAGAACAGCCACATGTCCAGGGACCGTCAGCCAGTCAGCATAAGGGGGCGAATGCTGACTGACCCTCCACCAGCCCCCAAAACGTTATCCATCCGGGGATTTTGCCGAGATAGCGGCAGCCTAGTCATCAGAGGCACCATCAATGGGCGAGCAGTTACCATCACCATCGACACCGGGGCCGCTGTGTCCATTGCCAAGTCCAGGATTTTGAGAGCATCAGAAATTCGGCCAGTTACCAATAACATCCAGCTCAGAACAGTCACCGGCGAGTCCATGTCAATACAGGGTGAGGCAGATGTCGTGCTACAGATAGGGGACAACATGATCCGGCATAGGGTCCTGGTAGCGAATATTGAGGACGATTTTATACTGGGAATTGACCTAATTAGCCAGCATGGATTTATGTTCGACCCGAGATATGATGTTCTTCGGTTCCTGAATGAAGAATTTGTATTGACACGGCCCGTCAACAGTTCAGTCACCTCCATAAAAATTATGGCAAAGTATTCAGCTAGAATTCCCGGTCGAACGGAACAGATTATTCTTGGGCAGCTAGACACCAATCCTGGGAGCTGCGTTGGATTGGTGGAGCCCGTACACTCAGCTCATGACTACTTAGTTGGACGGGCTATAGTTAAAACCGGACGAGATATACCAATCAGAGTCCTGAATTTGTCCAACAACGACATCAGAATTGCCAATGGTCAAGAGATAGCTTGTTTCGAGCCAGTAGAGACCATCATCAATTACGAAGAAGAGTACCAGACGTCTGTGAAGGAGACAGGGCCCAGTAAAGAGTTTCTACAGTTTGCTGACCATTTGACACACCTGACACCAGAGAACCAGAAGAAAGCCAAGCAATTTATCACAAAGCACTGGCAAATTTTTAACAGTCAAGATGGAACCACCGGTCGCACCAACATCATCCAACATCGAATAGATACCGGAAAGGCTCAACCCATCAGAATACCACCGAGACGACTACCATTGGGTCAACAACAGGCAGTCGAGGAAAACATCGAGTCCATGTTACAAAATGGAGTTATTGAGCCATCCATCAGCCCATGGTCTGCTCCCGTCGTGCTAGTTAAAAAGAAGGATGGAACCACCCGATTTTTCGTGGATTATAGAAAGCTGAATGACGTCACGAAGAAAGACAGCTATCCACTACCCCGAATCGATGACACTTTGACCACACTAGCAGGCTCCCGTTGGTTCTCCACACTACACCTAAAAAGTGGATATTGGCAGGTTGGTCTACACGCAAACGACAGAGAGAAGACAGCGATCTCCACCAGTAAAGGGCTGTTTCAGTTCACGGTCATGCCCTTTGGGTCATGTAATGCACCCGCTACATTTGAGAGGCTAATGGAGTATGTACTGAGCGGGTTAACATGGAGGACGTGCTTAGTATACCTCGACGACATTCTAGTTATGGGTCAGACATTCGACGACCATCTGTAGAACCTGGACGAAGTATTCTCCAGAATTAATAATGCTAACCTGAGACTCAATCCGAAGAAGTGTTCCTTGTTCCAAAAAGAAGTAGAGCTTTTGGGTCACGTAGTGTCCGAGTCAGGAATCCGCACCAACGAAGACAAGATAGAAGCCATCCGTGATTGGCCAGTTCCAAGAGACAAACATGAACTCCGAAGCTTCTTGGGCCTTTGTTCATACTACCGGCGTTTTGTTGAGGGATTTGCCACCATCGCCGCCCCTCTACATCGGCAGACCACTGAGAAAGAGACCTTCCATTGGAATAAGGATTGCGAAACATCATTCAGGCGACTGAAGGCAGCACTATGTTTCAGCCCAATCCTAGCCTTTCCTACACAGTCCGGCAAGTTCATCTTAGACACCGACGCCAGCAACACAGGTTTGGGGGTCGTCCTATCCCAGGTGCAAGATGGTGAAGAGAGAGTGATCGAGTATTACAGCCGTGGATTCTCGAAACCGGAAAGAAATTATTGCGTCACCAGAAAAGAACTTCTTGCAATAATAAGGGCTGTAGACCATTTCCACAAATACCTCTATGGTCGTCATTTCTTAATCCGAACAGGACATGCCGCTCTCAAATGGCTGCTGGACATGAAGACACCGGAAGGACAACTGGCCAGATGAATGGAGAAGTTACAGCAATACGACTTCAAGGTGGAACACCGTGCCGGCCGTTTGCACAATAATGCCGATGCCCTATCCAGAAGACCCTGAAGAGCGGAATGCGGACATTGTCTGAAGACGGAACAGCGAGAGGGTATCTCCATCAGGCAGATCCGAGTGCAGGCCAATGAAGACTAGACAACGGAACAGTGCATCTAGGACCAAATGACTGATCCAGAAATCGAACCAATCCTGTCACTCAAAACGAGAGGGGCACCTAGGCCACGATGGGACGAGGTAGCTAGATACTCCGGTGTGCTGAAATCGTTATGGGCTCAATGGAACTCTCTAAGAGTAGACAATGGAATGCTCAAGCGAGTTTGGGAAATCGCTGAGGGACGAGAAACCAAGTCCCAACTGGTAGTTCCCAAGAAAAAGGTACCAGCCATCCTGACCGAAGTACATGATGGGATTACCGGAGGCCACCTGGGCATGAATAAAACCGTTGACAAAGTTCGCCAGCGGTATTACTGGGTGAATTACTTCGAAGACGTCAGAGCTTGGTGCCGCAAATGTGCCATCTGTGCAGCCAGTAAGGCCCCGAAGACCCGGACCAAGGGCAGAATGCAGCAGTACAATGTGGGCGTCCCATTTGAAAGAATTGCCATCGATGACGCCGGTCCGTTTCCCGGGTCTGAGAGGGGGAACAAATAAGTTCTGGTCGCAATGGATTACTTCAGCAAATGGCCTGAGGCATATGCGATACCCAACTAAGAGGCAAACACGGTAGCGACGGTGCTAGTAGAACAACTATTCAGCAGGTTTGGCGTCCCGAATGTATTCCAGAAGGTCTGCACGATGTTGGGGATCAAAAAAGAGAACAACACCATTACACCCACAGTCAGGCGGAATGGTGGAAAGATTCAACAGGACCTTGGAACAACACCTATCCAAGGTCGTCAGCAATAACCAGCGTTATTGGGATGAGCATATTCCCTTATTCCTGTTGGCATATCGCTCTGCTGTACATAATAGTACAGGCCTGACCCCAGCCAGGGTCCTATTCGGAAAGGAGCTGCGATTACCCTGCGATTCGGCATTTGGCTCCCCCGAAGAACCTCTCCAAGACATCGTCGATTATGCCGACCAGCTCCGACATAACATGCTGGCAATAGACGAATTAGCCCGAACGCAGATGTTGGCCACAAGTAACCGGATGAAGACGCGATACGACCTCAAGGCCAATTCAGTCGGGTTCCAGGAGAGGGACAAAGTCTGGCTGTACAACCCCCAACGGAGCAAGGGTAAATCCCTAAAGCTTACACCCGCCTGGGATGGTCCATACGAGGTGGTCAAGAATTAAAGGGGGGGGGGCAGTGTTACGAAATGTACCCAAAGCCGACCTTGTTTCATTTCAGTACGACACAATCGCTTTGAGATAAAAAAATGGTTCTCGAAATGACTCGACAGCTGTAGGAGTGATGACTGATTTTACTGAAGAATTCGACGCTGATTTTATAAAGGAAGCAGGCCACGATTGCGAGTTCAGTTGATGGAGCGAAGAGCTTATATGTAAAATTGTTATTGTGATATTTGAATCAGCTGTTGTATATTCGATGTAAATAAAAGTTTCTAGAAAAGTGAAAGTGAATATTAGTTTTATAATTTTAAATTGAACCCACGGACTTTACAACAGTATTATATAACAAGTTTCTCAATTCGGTTGCTTTGCCGATTTTGTGGCAAATATATTTAAACATACATCTATCCACGTTTATGTCGTTATCAATAACGTGGATGCCATGTGTTTTTCCTTGAGTAATTGTTACTTTACCAATAGTATTTATCCCCAAAGTTGTTTTGATATTTTTTCCCAAATATGCTAAAAATAGATAAATTAATTTTTTTCTTACATAATACGTTTTTATCATTTTTTTGTAGTTCGTTGCATCCAAGACAGTCAAAATCAAATACGAGTTTATGTACCAATTCATAAGTCAAACAAACGGAAAATCCATGAAGGTGTATTAATTCTTTAACTAGATTTTGAAAATCATTATGCCCAAAAACCTTTCTAGTGTTATATTCTATGTTATATCAAATGAATTCTATTTTCCTGAAGGTTGTAATTAAATTTTGCATTACTATTTAATACATTGACAAGCAAGTGTTGTTTTTCTTGTACCGGTGATAATGATTTAAATTTGTTTAATGCAGCTAAATTATACGCCATGGTCACCGGGCAAACAAATTCTGTTCACCCTAACAACTATTTTATATAACTGCTAACGCTGTAGAGAGGAGTGGAAAATCGTGGATTTAATACATTGTCCTACCGTTCGTTTGACTGTTGTCGCGTATTTGTTCGTGCACATATAGACATTATAGTTGGTTTGTAGCGTTTACATTTACAAAATGGAAGAAAAAAATTGTAATTTTATATTAACTATTGTAAAAATGCATTAGAGGACAAACGTTTAAAATCTATCGAAAAAGTATTAAATATAAATAAAGCCGTGGTAAAGCATAAAGGCGGACAGGGATTGACAGTTTTGCATCATGTTATTAGATTAGGGAAAGGAATAAAATTAATTAATTTACTAATAAAACATGGTGCTTTTATTTATGAAATGACAAACAACCGAAACAGTATTTTACATTTTGCCGTACAACACAAAAGATATGTTAAGCTCGTTAGTAAATTAATTGAATTAGGATTTAATGTTAATTCTAAAAATATATTTGGTGAAACATTTTTATATTTTGCTGTGGCAAAAGGCAATTGTCTGGAAATCGTCAAAATTTTAATTCAAAATACATCACAACTCGATGACGAGAATAACAGAAAGCAAACGGCATTACAAATAGCAATAGAAAAGAATTGCATAAAAATCGTGCATGAATTATTATTACATCGTGCATCTGTTTTTTCAAGAAATTCGTGTTCTGATGCATCCCTGCATTTAGTTATACAAAGAGGACATGTTGAAATAATTGAATTATTGTTACGAGAAGGCGCCGAGATTAATGAATGGGCATATAGATCTCTTGATACACCATTACATTGTGTTGTTTATTATATGCGCACCCATAATAGCGGAAAATTGTATAAAAATTATTCAAATGCTTCATAGCCATGGAGCATCAATTAATGAAAAAAACCATTACGGCCATACACCTCTCATGGAAATCATACATTATTTTGATAATCCGACAGTTATAGAGGTGTTTCTAAAATGTGGAGCATATATTAACACATGTGACAGTAGAGGACGAACAGTTTTACATGTGGCAATATGTTTTAAATTCAACATTAATACAATTAAATTACTTTTGGATTATGGAGCTTCAAATCATATCGTAGATGATAATAATTTAATACCGTTACATTACATTGATGTGCAACTGAACAATTCAAAAGAGATAAATAAAAGAAAATTATTAGAGAAATATTGTCTTCTTGAACATTGTGTTAGCAACCACTGTTTCATCTGTACCAATTTAACGAGTGAATATGCCAAAGAATGCAAAAATGAATTAAAAGAGATGCAAAAAGAATCGGCAACATTATATAATTGTATAATTCAAAGTCTAGAAAATGAAACATATTTTGATTGGAAACGGTACCACAGTCTTGACATGGAATTGGTGAAGAAATATCCAATTTATTGTGAGGTGATTCGCAACAAACTTAAAGCCAGAAATATATTTATTTTATAAATATATAAACAAAAAATGCATTTTAATTGCTAAATATCCATCCGTTTTCTCTATATAATATATATTTTTTTAAGTACATTATTATTATCCCAGATGCCAATACCTCTAATGCCATTCCATTTAGGAGCTATATATACGTTTTCCAGTAATCCGGTATTTTTATGCGTAATACTTAGTGATAGAAACTTTGTAAAATTATTCGTAAATTCCCTGATAAAATCATCCCGAAATATTTGTCGCAATCGATTTCCATACTCGACACAGAATTTTCCGGTACTAATTATGAGTTTTTCCAATAACAATGATGGTAGTAGTTTTAATGCAGATTGTGTAAATTTTTTTATTTCATATGTAAACTGACCACAATTTTTATTTATTCCTTCCTTTTCAAATTCTATATAATAATGTTGATTAATTGCACGACGCCCTTCCTGGGTTCCGCCAAAATTAAATCCCTTACCTGTCGATAGACGAATGCCTGTATGTTATATATCGTAAACACATATAGGAGTTTGACAAAAAGTTGGTACAAAAGATTTATCTGTATCGTTTACGTTATTTAAAACCACCGTACGAAAATCATTTTCAGATAAGTTGGTTTCTTTACTATATTTCCACGAGCACTGAATCAAAATACTCTTTTTACTGTCTAATATGAATAGCACGACGTCGGTTACTTGCTGTAAAGTTGTTTTTTTTATACATAATATTTTCAGTAAATTTTTTAATTAAAGAAAATTCTTCCTCTTTTTGTTCTGGTATAATGAATTCTTCAAACAGTTGTGGATTTTTGAGCACTCATTTTTAATTATAACTCTATATATATTTTGTATGATTTTTCATTGTTGTTCTGTTTAAGAATTTCTATCCTATTTAATGTTTTATCGTTATAACGAATAACAGATGCATAATTGAATTGATTCGTGTACTTTATTAAAAAATATTGTGATATCATATGAAATGCTTCAGCATCTATTATTAACAATATTGTATATTCCGACTCAAATTTTTCCATATTATGTTTTCATATAAGGCAATAATATGTATACTGTTAAATTCTTGAAGATTCTTGAATTTCAAAAACCAACTCCTCCAATTGAACTAGAAAACTATTTTGCAAAAGGACAAAAAATCGCATGTATAGACAACGCGAAAGTGTACGTTTTCGACTTGATAAATTATAAATCACCCGATACTCAACAAAGTGAATAGTGTAGGAAAATTCAAATTACTCGATACGAAGTTTGTGGAACAAACTATTGTAAAATGCAACATATTAAAAATTATATGTTTATTACATTCATTGATAGTATTTTTGGTAATTCAGTAAATGTACCTCGACAAATTTTAACAAATGAACTCAATTTTCTGAATGAAATCAATTCTTCAGATGTTTATTTAGATATTATTTGTAAATTCGTTGAACCATTTATTCTCATACATCAAAATGTTATATTTTTATCTTATGGTATTGCAATATAATTCGTGGGTTCAATTTAAAATTATAAAACTAATATTCACTTTCACTTTTCTAGAACTTTATTTACATTAAAACAGCTGATTGAAATATGACTATAACATTCCCATATATGCTAGTCGTCGCGGTATAACTGAACTCTCCATCGCGGCTGCTTCCTTTATAAGCCAGCATAGAAAATTCTCGTAAAAATCATCATCACTCCTACAGGTGCCGAGTCTTTTCGAGAATCATTTTTTTATCTCAAGGCGTTTGTTGTCGTACTGAAATGAAACAGGGTCGGCTTTGGGTAAATTTCGTAACACTGCCCCCCCTTTAATTCTGATCGTCCCGATCAGAAACATCCCCTCCATGGTAGGGAGCGAGTCGATCTAAATGAACCACCTTCAATTTAGCCTTGGGGTTTCGACGGATCCGGTAGACGACGTCATTAAGCCTCTTGACCACCTCGTATGGACCATCCCAGGCGAGTGTAAGCTTTGGGGATTTACCCTTGCTCCGTTGGGGGTTGTACAGCCAGACTTTGTCCCTCTCCTGGAACCCGACTGAATTGGCCTTGAGGTCGTATCGCGTCTTCATCCGGTTACTTGTGGCCAACATCTGCGTTCGGGCTAATTCGTCTATTGCCAGCATGTTATGTCGGAGCTGGTCGGCATAATCGACGATGTCTTGGAGAGGTTCTTCGGGGGAGCCAAATGCCGAATCGCAGGGTAATCGCAGCTCCTTTCCGAATAGGACCCTGGCTGGGGTCAGGCCTGTTTTATTATGTACGGCAGAGCGATATGCCAACAGGAATAGGGGAATATTCTCATCCCAATCACGCTGGTTACTGCTGACGACCTTGGATAGGTGTTGTTCCAAGGTCCTGTTGAATCTTTCCACCATTCCGTCTGACTGTGGGTGTAATGGTGTTGTTCTCGTTTTCCTGATCCCCAACATCGTGCAGACCTTCTGGAATACATTCGATTGGAAGTTACGCCCCTGGTCTGAATGTATTTCCATCGGGACGCCAAACCTGCTGAATAGTTGTTCTACTAGCACCGTCGCTACCGTGGTTGCCTCGTGGTTGGGTATCGCATATGCCTCAGACCATTTGCTGAAGTAATCCATTGCGACCAGAATGTATTTGTTCCCCCTCTCAGACTCGGGAAACGGACCGGCGACATCGATGGCAATTCTTTGAAATGGGACGCCCACATTGTACTGTTGCATTCTGCCCTTGGTCCGGGTCTTCGGGCCCTTACTGGCTGCACAGATGGCACATTTGCGGCACCAAGCTCTGACGTCTTCGAAATAATTCACCCAGTAGTACCGCTGGCGAACTTTGCAAGGTTTTTATTCATGCCCAGGTGGCCTCCGGTAATCCCATCATGTACTTCGGTCAGGATGGCTGGTACCTTTCTCTTCGGAACTACTAGTTGGAACTTGGTTTCTCGTCCATCAGCGCTTTCCCAGACTCGCTTGAGCATTCCATTGTCTACTCTTAGAGAGTCCCATTGAGCCCATAACGATTTCAGCACGCCGGAGTATCTAGCTACCTCGTCCCATCGTGGCCTGGGTGCCCCTCTCATTTTGAGTGACAAGATTGGTTCGATGTCTGGATCAGCCATTTGGTCCTGGATACACTGTCCCGTTGTCCAGTCTTCATTGGCCTGTTCTGTCTTCAGACAATGTCCGCATTCCGCTCTACAGGATCTTCTAGATAGGGCATCGGCATTATTGTGCAAACGGCCGGCACGGTGTTCCACCTTGAAGTCGTATTGCTGTAATTTCTCCATCCATCTGGCCAGTTGTCCTTCCGGTGTCTTCATGTCCAGCAGCCATTTGAGTGCGGCATGATCTGTTCGTATTAAGAAATGACGACCATAGAGGTATTTGTGGAAATGGTCTACAGCCCTTATTATTGCAAGAAGTTCGTTTCTGGTGACGCAATAATTTCTTGCCGGTTTCGAGAATCCACGGCTGTAAAACTCGATCACCCTCTCTTCACCATCTTGCACCTGGGATAGGACAGTCCCCTGTGTCTAAGAAGAACTTGCCGGACTGTGTAGGAAAGGCTAGGATTGAGCTGGAACATAGTGCTGCCTTCAGTCGCCTGAATGATGTTTCGCAATCCTGATTCCAGTGGAAGGTCTCTTTCTCAGTGGTCTGCCGATGTAGAGGGGCGGCGATGGTGGCAAATCCCTCAACAAAACGCCGGTAGTATGAACAGAAGCCCAAGAAGCTTCGGAGTTCATGCTTGTCTCTTGGGACTGGCCAATCACGGATGGCTTCTATCTTGTCTTTGTTGGTGCGGATTTCTGACTCGGACACTACGTGGCCCAAAAACTCTACTTCTTTTTGGAACAAGGAACACTTCTTCGGATTGAGTCTCAGGTTGGCGTTATTAATTCTGGAGAATACTTCGCCCAGGTTCTTCAGATGGTCGTCGAATATCTGGCCCATGACTAGAATGTCGTCGAGATATACTAAGCATGTCCTCCATGTTAACCCGCTCAGTACATACTCCATTAGCCTCTCAAATGTAGCGGGTGCATTACATAACCCAAAGGGCATGACCGTGAACTGAAACAGCCCTTTACTGGTGGAGATCGCTGTCTTCTCTCTGTCGTTTGCGTGTAGACCAACCTGCCAATATCCACTTTTTAGGTGTAGTGTGGAGAACCAACGGGAGCCTGCTAGTGTGGTCAAAGTGTCATCGATTCGGGGTAGTGGATAGCTGTCTTTCTTCGTGACGTCATTCAGCTTTCTATAATCCACGAAAAATCGGGTGGTTCCATCCTTCTTTTTAACTAGCACGACGGGAGCAGACCATGGGCTGATGGATGGCTCAATAACTCCATTTTGTAACATGGACTCGATGTTTTCCTCGACTGCCTGTTGTTGACCCAATGGTAGTCGTCTCGGTGGTATTCTGATGGGTTGAGCCTTTCCGGTATCTATTCGATGTTGGATGATGTTGGTGCGACCGGTGGTTCCATCTTGACTGTTAAAAATTTGCCAGTGCTTTGTGATAAATTGCTTGGCTTTCTTCTGGTTCTCTGGTGTCAGGTGTGTCAAATGGTCAGCAAACTGTTGTAAGAACTCTTTACTGGGCCCTGTCTCCTTCACCGACGTCTGGTACTCTTCTTCGCAATTGATGATGGTCTCTACTGGCTCGAAACAAGCTATCTCTTGACCATTGGCAGTTCTGATGTCCTTGTTGGACAAATTCAGGGCTCTGATTGGTATATCTCGTCCGGTTTTAACTACTGCCCGTCCAACTAAGTAGTCATGAGCTGAGTGTACGGGTTCCACCATTCCAACGCAGCTCCCAAGATTGCTGTCTAGTTGCCCATGAATAATCTGTTCCGTTCGACCAGGAATTCTAGCTGAAGACTTTGCCACAATTTTTATGGAGGTGACTGAACTGTTGGCGGTCCCTGTTAATACAAATTCCTCATTTAGGAACCGAAGAACATCATTCCTCGAACATAAATCCATGCTGGCTAATTAGGTCCATTCCCAGTATAAAATCATCCGCAATATTCGCTACCAGGATCCTATGCCGGATCATGTTGTCCCATATCTGTAGCACGACATCTGCCTCACCCTGTATTGACATGGACTCGCCGGTGACTGTTCTGAGCTGGATGTTATTGGTAACTGGCCGAATTTCTGATGCTCTCAAAACCCTGGACTTGGCAATGGACACAGCGGCGCCGGTATCGATAGTGACGGTAACTGCTCGCCCATTATGGTGCCTCTGATGACTAGGCTGCCGCTATCTCGGCAAAATCCCCGGATGGATACTGTCCTGGGGGCTGGTGGAGGGTGAGTCAGTATTCGCCCCCTTATGCTGACTGGTTGGAGTTTCCCTGGTTGGTAAGGTCGGTTTGTTGGCTACCCCTGGTTGGTGATCGTTCCGGTAGCCTTACTCGGCAGTCACGTTGGAAATGCCCTGTCCGTCCGCAGCGGTAACATGCCCCTCTGGTGCCAGTTCTTTGTGACCGTTCTAATATTTTGTTCAGACCAGCCAGCAGCGCTTCAAATGGTGACTCTGACTCTTCCTGGTTAAAGGAAACTGGTCGGACCCTCGGCTTGGACATGACGGCCTCTACTTCCAAAGCCCGAAGTAGAGCTTCATTACTCTTCTTGATGCCACTCAGTCTTAAATTTCTTTTAGCTTCCACATCTCTGATGCCGTTTATGAAACTCTGTGTCGCCAATTGGTCTTTCGTTTCCTCTGGCAGGTCTGGGTAGGACAAGTGAACTAACCGTCTAATCTCTGCTTCGAATTCTTGAAGGCTTTCACCGGATTTTTGCGTTTTCCCACTGAGTTGGACTTGGTATACCTGGCTCAAGTATTGATTGTCGTATCTCTTGTCCAGAATGGCGATGATCAGAGACGTGGATTTTTCTTGGTTATCCCATCCATTAGATGTAGCCACGGCCTCAAATTGTCGTTTATACATGGGCCAAGATGGACTGCCATCAAATGTGGGTGGTTTGCTAACGGAACCTTTGGTACTCACGGTGTGCTGGTATTTCCCTCTCTGCAAATCTTGTTGCAATTTTTTAATTGCTGTTTCCACTTTATCTTGTACTTCACTGTGAACTGCGTCTTTAATTGAACTGATTTCAACGTTTACCTGGCTTTGGATAGCACTTATTTCAAATTTCACCTGGTTCTGGATGGAATCGATGTCATCTACTTTGGTTTCAAGAGTATGGACGGTATTTTTTAGGACCTTTATGTCATCATTTATTTCTCTTATGTCTGATTCTACTATTTGCATTCGTTCATTAACTGTGTCAGTAACTTGCGATACTATTTGCATTAATTGTTCAAATTGCAGTTGTCTTTTCTCTTCAGTTACTTTAAAATCATTTTGTCGTTGTAGTTCAAGTTGATCTTGTTTTTCTACAAATTTCGAGAATAATCCTTAATGGAAGGATTATTATTTTGTTGTTTTTCTTCCATGGCAGTGACAAGATTTTGTTGTTCGCTTTTCATTGTAGAAACAAGATTTTCTAATTCTATTTTACGTTTTTCATCGATATTAGTGACAAGATTTCCTAACTCAACTTTAAGTTTATCATCAAAATATTTCACTAACTTTTGTTGGATTTCTTCTTGGTGTTGTTTCTCCTTCTTGTCACGTTTTTTTCCATGCTACGACTTTCCATAAATTAAATTACCATTTTAACTGCACTTAATCCTTCACTTCTGGTCACCAAATTGCAATATAGTCCGTGGGTTCAATATGACAATAACATTCCCATATACGCTAGTCGTCGCGGTATAACTGAACTCTCCATCGTGGCTGCTTCCTTTATAAGCCAGCATAGAAAATTCTCGTAAAAATCATCAGCACTCCTACAGGTGCTGAGTCTTTTCGAGAACCATTTTTTTTTCTCAAAGCGTTTGTTGTCGTACTGAAATGAAACAGGGTCGGTCTTGGGTAAATTTCGTAACAGTATCGTGGTGGCAGATTAAATAACAGAAACAGTCTCAAGAATTTTATTAATATTCAACCAATTAAATATTCGTTATATATTCGATAATAAAAAAAGCATCTATTTCGTAAATATAAGATCTTCAAAGGATTATCAAGAACCCGGAAGTGTTGTATTATTTGAAAAAAAATTACCAACTTGTATATTTTTTTCAATGTATATGTTGCAAAAATATTAATAAAGCTGTTAAGCATTTTGCGGACGACAAACAACTCAATGTGAATATACAAAAAAACACAATAAAGAAAATTAAATCAAATATTTAGAGTTAATTTATATTTTATATAATTAATGAACTCACTATCACTTTCCACATTTCTCCTTTAAAGATACATTTATGGATAACAAGTGAGTTGCGCCCGATAGAATAGTTGTTTATATATTGATTTTAATACCACGCATTCAATATCTACTAACTTCATGTGTAAAAGTACTTACATGTTTCCCCTTCCATTAAATATCATGAAAAGAAAATTGTGATAAGATAAGTAATTGTACATATTAATCCATTAAAAGATTAATAATCACTGTTAAATTACATCTTTTTTATTATTAAAAATAAAATAGTTTAACAATAATAAATGTTTTATTTTTTCATTTACAATTGTAATTTACTCACTGTTGATTTTAAATGAATTTTATAATCAATGTAATTACAGTCATGTCACGATTCAATCGTTATTACTTGCATATTTGTTTATTAAAACAATTGTAACGTTTTGAACATAACCTCAAACGACTTCCCTATTGAACACGGAATATTCAAATAAATTAAAAATTACCCCCTCTACTACAAATTGTCTGTAATTTTTAATGGAGGTGGAAGTTTTTGGGTATTTCTCCAATAAAATAGCTAATTTTCTATAACATGGTACTAAAATTACTATATGAACAACAATTCCTTCGCGCGCGACTCACTTCTTATCCATAAATATATCTTCAAAGAAGAAGTGAAGAGCTGAAGCGAAGTTCGTTGATTAATATGTATATATACATTATATAGTAATGGGCAAATGTGTAGAACCAAGTAAATATCTCTGGAATTATTAGAGATATCAAAATGAAATTTGGAAGGTGGATACTGCAGTAGATTACCTATTTGTTTCCAAATTTTTTTACAATTTTGAACTTCCTGTTTTACCGGAAGTAATGTCGATTTTGAAATTTGCAATGAAACACCCTGTATAGTATTTTAGTTTCTGATGAAACATTTTATTGCGAATACAAAAATATCGGGTTTGATATTGTTTACTTCAGTACCTACCGAGATATTAACAGAAAAGTAACTAAGGAAAGGAAAAATTCGATGTTAGTTAAACTCGGTTCAGATTTCATTTACCCCGGTATAAACAAACCGCTCGGTAAGGATTTGTATTTCTATTGGCCAAAGGGTGGCATTATACCGTCACAGCCAACAGCACTGCTTGTTCCATAGTCGAATACACGTGCGTCTGTTTAACTCAGGCGCAAATTAAATCTGAATCAAGTTTAGTAATGAAATTCATTGCAGAAGTGACAGTAGTTGTCAAAATAAGTTATTAATTTTTTTTATTGGAACGTAAAAAGAGTAAAGTATTGTTTTAATTTGATCGTAAAACGGCCGAATTAAGTGAAAGAGAAAGAACAGAAATATTAATGATGATTGGGTATGGGGAGAGGAAAAGGACGCATCAAGAAGTTTGTGACCTTTTTAACATTGTTCATCCGAATACGCAAATATCCCGTTCAGTAGTGACGAAAACTTTGCGAAGGTACGACACAAGTGGAACAGTTAGCAATTTACCAAAAAGTGGACGGTTAAAAAGGGCAAGTAATGAAGGTGTAGCTCAAAATGTTGCTATATCTTTGGAAGAAAATCCTCACTTATCCACTACCGACCTCGCCAATATGCATGGAATGAGCCGTCGTTCAGTAGGAAGGATATTAAGGCGAGAAAAATATCATCCCTACAAAATTCGCCTCGTTCAAGAACTCTCCGAAGACGATTTCGACAGACGTTTGCAATTTTGTGAAACGATGATGAATATTTCTAACCGTGCTAATAATTTTATAAGAAATGTGGTGTTTTCACTACATCCCCAAAAATTGAACGTTTGGGCCGGCATTTATAACAACAGAATCGTGGGACCCTTCTTCCTACAAGAAACTTTAAACGGAGATAGGTATTTACAGCTCTTGGAGACACAAGTTATTCCGGCATTGGAGGTAAATGGACAATTACCAAATAATATCTGGTTTCAGCAGGATGGAGCACCACCCCATTACGCTCGCATTGTTCGAGATCATTTAGATAGGACATTTCATCACAGATGTATTGCACGAAGTCCCGACATTAATCCACTAGACTATTTTCTGTGGCGTTACTTAAAGTCTAAGGTTTATGTTGATAGACTAAATAATTTGCAAGAATTAGCTGCAAGAATAATTCAAGACATCCAGAGAATTACACCAGAAGTAATAGCTAATGTTACTAGAGAATTTAAAAACCGACTTGCTTTTTGTCAAGAAGTAAACGGTGCTCAGTTTGAACATATAATAGATTAAATTTAATTAAGTTTCAATGTTTTGAAAATCACTGTTTTAGTTAATAATTATGATTATGTATTTCTTTAATGGATATTAGATTTCTTCTTTCCTTAATTACTTTTCTGTTAATATCTCGGTGGGTATTGAAGTAAACAATATCAAACCTTCTAGTTACTCGAATATTCGAGTAACTAGAAGCGAAAGCAGAAGGCTACGAGAATTATGCGAACCGACCTGAAGATGTGACTCTGCCGAAACGTCGTCATTTTACCATCGATCCCGGCAGGGATCAGTTATCAATTACGCGGATGAAATCCCGGAAACCACCAGTGCCCGCGAAAACTTAAAACAAATATATATATATATATATATATATATATATATATATTATATATATATATATATATATATATTGAAAACTTTAGATAAGAAATGAATATTAGAATTTCAAATAAATTTTATTTCTCTTTCTACGCCTGTAATTTATTTTTTACATTTCAAATTGTCCAAACGAAACGATTACAGAAATCTGATTCTTCTATTTGAAAATCGAACACTAAAAATAAAAAAATTAAACTTGAATGATTAATTTTAATAATCAATAGTTTAAAAAATTATCGACGATTTGGCGATCTTAAAAGTCGGTTATATAGAAAAAAATTTAGAAACCACAATAATTTCAGACGTTGAAGTATTAATTAACTCACCGGCACACAAAAAAATTGTCTGTACACCGGGCGCCACCCATCTACAGGCATGTTTTTCGACCCGCTGAATACGAATTTCAAGTCCGTTTAGGCCATCCAGCCTTCAGTTTCGAGTAAATTTGCAAAAAAACCCAAAAAATAGCGAAAATTCGATGTTTTGACAAGAAAAAAATTTTAGGCTCTAAGAAAAGCATGATTATTATGTATTTTGATCTGTCAAACACTAATTTTAATTGTGCTCCAATCATAAGCTGTTTTAAATCGAATAAAGTTGGAAAAATCCTTAAAAATTGCAAAAATCGCGAACAATTGGGACTATCTTGGTATAAAAAATTTGTGGACGCGGATTGACGAAAATTTTGATGTTATTTAATCTTTTTGATCTGATCCTGCAATAAATTTGGCTAATAATGCCCTCAAACATTCATAGAACGATAAAAAAATTGATAAAATAGCAGAAAATTGCTGCTGAAAAAATAGAAAAAAATCTTTTAAACACAATTAAATAAACTTCTTGTATTTTTTATTTATAAAATACAACATAAAAATGTGAAAATGCAAAAAATGTAAAATCTATAAAAATGACGTATAAACAGAATAAGAAGAATGATTTTTCCAACTTTTAAACTGTTTTCCGGTGATATCGAACTCTTTTATTTTCAAATGATCTTCTTTTGGGATATCCCTTTTGAGTGTCCAGCAATAATCTGTCATCACTAATATCTTGATGAAAACGTTCTCCCTGTTCTTCACTGCAGTCCCCAAGATTCTCAGGAAAGTGGTCGATGTGAGAATTTAGGAAGTGTAATTTCAGATTCATTAAGCATCCTAAATTTTTGTAATTTGTCACTAATTCTTCGACTATTGTCCTGTAATTTTCACTTTTATTATTTTCTAAAAAAATTTAACACACATTTTTAAAACTGACCCAAGCTGCTCTCTCCTTATCATTCATTGTACCTGGTAAATTAGTATCCTGAAATAGGGTTCGAATTTGAGGTCCATTAAAAATTCCCTCTTTTAATTTGGCATCACTTATCGCCGGAAACTTTCCTCTCAAGTACTGAAAACAATCACCATCCTTGTCCAGAGCTTTGACATGTTGTTTTATGAGACCTAGTTTGATGTGAAGTGGCGGTAGCAGATAGTTTGAAGGCTGAATTAATGGTGTTCGTATTGCATTATGACGACCGACATTTAATTGCACTCTCGTAGGCCATTCTTTTTTCACATAGTGATTTTTTCTGTCTGAGAAGAGGAATTCCGAAAGTTTTTCACAAAAGATGATGAAAACTCGGTGGTGTACTGTTCCAACGTTTAAAGGCCTGGTTGATGAATTGAAACCAGATACCTATAAAGACGATGAGTCTCTTTATAGATTCATCAACTAGAGGTCTTAAAGCTGTCTTGCTTCACATTAGTAACATATTAGCACCAATTCCAATAACCCATTCGACGAAGCTTAAAGAGACCTATGAAAATTTGGGAATTGTCCTGGATAATATAAAGCACCAATGGCGAATTTGTGGGGATCTCAAAATTGCAACGCTTCTTCTAGGCCAACAATCAGGATTCACCAAATATCCTTGCTATCTATGTTTGTGGGATAGCAGAGACAGAAAAAATCACTATGTGAAAAAAGAATGGCCTACGAGAGTGCAATTAAATGTCGGTCGTCATAATGCAATACGAACACCATTAATTCAGCCTTCAAACTATCTGCTACCGCCACTTCACATCAAACTAGGTCTCATAAAACAACATGTCAAAGCTCTGGACAAGGATGGTGATTGTTTTCAGTACTTGAGAGGAAAGTTTCTGGCGATAAGTGATGCCAAATTAAAAGAGGGAATTTTTAATGGACCTCAAATTCGAACCCTATTTCAGGATACTAATTTACCAGGTACAATGAATGATAAGGAGAGAGCAGCTTGGGTCAGTTTTAAAAATGTGTGTTAAATTTTTTTAGAAAATAATAAAAGTGAAAATTACAGGACAATAGTCGAAGAATTAGTGACAAATTACAAAAATTTAGGATGCTTAATGAATCTGAAATTACACTTCCTAGATTCTCACATCGACCACTTTCCTGCGAATCTTGGGGACTACAGTGAAGAACAGGGAGAACGTTTTCATCAAGATATTAGTGAAATGGAGACTAGGTATCAGGAAAATTGGAATATCAACATGATGACAGATTATTACTGGACACGCAAAAGGGATATCCCAAAAGAAGATCATTTGAAAATAAAGGAGTTCGATATCACCGGAAAACAGTTTAAAAGTTGGAAAAATCATTCTTCTTATTCTATTTATACGTCATTTTTATAGATTTTACATTTTTTTGCATTTTCACATTTTTATGTTGTATTTTATAGATAAAAAATACAAGAAGTTTATTTAATTGTGTTTAAAAGATTTTTTTCTATTTTTTCAGCAGCAATTTTCTGCTATTTTATCAATTTTTTGTCGTTCTATGAATGTTTGAGGGCATTATGAGCCAAATTTATTGCAGAATCAGATCAAAAAGATTAAATAACATCAAAATTTTCGCGTCCACAATTTTTTTATACCAAGATAATCCCAATTGTTCGCGATTTTTGCAATTTTTAAGAATTTTTCCAACTTTATTCGATTTAAAACAGCTTATGATTGGATCACAATTAAAATTAGTGTTTGACAGATCAAAATACATAATAATCATGCTTTTCTTAGAGCCTCAAATTTTTTTTCTTGTCAAAACATCGAATTTTCGCTATTTTTTGGATTTTTTTTTGCAATTTACTCGAAACTGAAGGCTGGACGGCCTAAACGGACTTGAAATTCGTATTCAGCGGGTCGAAAAACATGCCTGTAGATGGGTGGCGCCCGGTGTACAGACAATTTTTTTTGTGTGCCGGTGAGTAATTAAAATATGGAGGCATATAAATTGAAAATTTTAAACAAGAGTTGATCATTACAATTTATAATACATTTTATTTGTTTCTACGCCGGTAATTATTTGTACAATTCAAATCAATTATACGAAATAACTAATGAATTTCGAAACTTGGATTTAAAAATTGAAGGATAAAAATAAAATCTAGATGAATAATTTTGTTCAATGGTTTCGAAAATTATCCGGGGATTTGGCGATCTCGGGGGTCGATTAGATAGCAATAAATTCTAGAAACTACATCCCAGAAACAGTACCGTGTCGTGGAAACTAGTTCCAATAATTTTAGATGTTGAAATATTGATTAACCAATCATTAGAATATAGAAGAAATTTTATTTATGTCTTTGTGCAGTTGTGTTTTATTGTATTTTATATTTTCTAATGACAAATTGCTGAAAAACAAATGATTTGATATCGTGGTCTAGGAATTAGATGACAAAAATAAAATAACATCAAACAATAAATAGCTACTTGGTAATTTATTTATTTCTAAACAAATTTACGATTAAGTTTTAAATGCTAAAACTTTTTTTTATCAATTATATGGCTGTGGTAGGAGACCTAATTCTTCACAGTTAATTCCATAATTCCGTTGTTGCCTTCAATGTCTTTTTATCTGGCAATTATTATGATGCTCTTCTAATTTACGGTTCGGGTAACACTATTTTCTAGTTTGGTAGTTTCATAAAATGTAAATTTTCAGAGAATAATCTTGTGACATGTGTAATACCAAAGATTACAAAAGGTGTATAGTAATTTTCCTGCACTTTATACAATACACCATTTATTCATTGATTCGACATTCGTTCTCTTTCATACATTCACTACAAAACAACCAATTCATATTTTCGTAGCAGTACAAATTAATTTGAGGATTTTCTACTAAAACATTTTCATAAAACTGTTCAATATACCAAGAGTTATCATAATCCATGAAGTCAACTTTATGTTGGAAAACTTTTTAACACACTACTTTCTTAGAAACTACTAAAATTAGAAAGTGTATTTTTTAAACATTTTCCAATTCGGTTAGAATTATTGTCGTTAATCATTTTCTCATTGCTTCATCACCGTTTTTCATCTGAATATTTATCATTTAGTAATTTTCAGGCACTCTGTTTTGAATCACCAACAATTGTAAAATTTAATTGTATTTATGAACATAATGTTTGTATACTAAATATATAAGTAGTATGCACATGAGAATACTAGCTCACTTTTCTTATGGGACTAAAATCATTTTTTTGAAATCGAGGTGGTACGCGGTGGAATCGCCTCTGGCGGGTGATTTATTGCTTGTGTATGTATGAATAATGTGTGTATTGTTTGGTAATGTATGTGTAATTAAAAATACACGTGTAATTGTTGAGATAATTAGTATTATTTAGTTTAAGACTGGTACTAGCGCATTCACCATAATATACGCGACACCTGCACACTTGGTCGTCGGTAAACACGGGTCATCAGCTTTGGTTCCCCGTCAAGGTCGGCCGGCTGGATTCACGATTTTTGCAAGTAATGACTTGTAAAAAGGTTGACGTCACGGTTGGTTATTGCGAAGACGGTATGTGATGATATTACCAGAGAGAGGAATATCTGGTTTTCATACAGGGAATTAACCTACAAGAGCCTCTTATTAGTATTGATTTTGGAAGTATATACTTGTAAAATATTCACAAGTCATGGCTCTCATCATCGGTGTGCTGGTGAAGGTCAACTAGTCGAATTCCGGCAAACCATTTGATTTTTGCAATTTTTTTAAATTTAATCTAGCAACTACATTAAGAGGAATTATAATTTCATAATTATAACTTTTATTTTTTTCAATAAATAAGTGGTTTTCCCCATCCTCTGCCCATATGGTGACCCATAAATTGTTGTCGTAATCTTCGGAAACCAGTACGTTGTTGTCGTCTCTGTATTCACTGATAAAATTTAGAAATCGATCGAACCCCCGTGATGTAAAAGTGACAGAAGATATTTTGTCTTTTGGAAAGGGATTCGGTTCATTGTACTCATCTTGAAGAACAGCTTCATGATTATTTGAACGCAGGAGTACTTTTTCATCACTAAATACTATTTCCAGAAAATTTTCCAATTTGTAGTGGGCTACTAAGTAGTTGGGTGTAATTCTCGTGTTAGTTTTTCTGTTAGTAAAATTACAGCGATGGTTGTTTGACATAAGGTCACTGTAAGACATCTTACTCACTTCAAGAGATAATGCGGGGATACGTGTTTGCGTTGAAATGTATGTTTTTCACTACCACTACCACGAATGCGGTTGACTCTCCCACCAGAGATAAATTAAATATTAAAAAAAAATTGCCCAGAAATGTTAGCCGAGAAATGGGATCGAACCGGGGACCTGTAATGGGGAATATACTTACCTTTGTGATTAACTCGGCGCTCTTTCTACTCAGCCATTTCTGGGTGAATACAAAACAGGGTGTAAAGGTATAAGTGTTGCATTATAAAATTGTTAACTGAAGAATAAAGACGTATACATCATTTTCAATAATGATATTAGTGAAAGCTACTATTACTACTGGTTTTGTGATATTGACTTTTAAATCACAAAACATTCTATACACAAATATACCACAGGGGGTGGAAAATGTAGCAGTGTGATTTTCTCTGAACTGCTCAAATAGATCTGATTATTCCCTAATGAGGCTAAATGATGGACTACTACCCGCATATTTTGCAGAATTTCCAAAAAATGGAACCATATTACGCTACAAACTTAAAATTTTCTTTTACATTGGCACTGTGGAGAATTTTGATGGATTAACAGCAAATTATGATTGTCAGCAGGAAGCCGAAGCAACAGCAACGACTAGTAGACAACAGCTACCAAATTCCCTTCAGAGGGAACTCAATAACTTATTAATATTATTATGCTTTGCTGTTATATCTTTGATATTATTGTTAGTTAAAGTTATGTTAAAATGCATAAGATCTATACACTTGATAATAAAATAATTTTTGGAAATAAAAATACGTGTTATATTTCATTCATTTATTAAGGTAAAGTCTTATTGAGTAACCAATCATAAATATCATTGCAATTTTTTATAGCACATTTGTATTCTGCGTATTCTTCATTAGAATCTTCATAGTGATAGCCGCAGACTATAGGATATTTACTTGTCCTTCTTAGTTACATCTCTCAACTTTACGGCGTTGATTGTATGCTCCAAATCTACTACCTTCACATGATTGAGCCCAAGCTCATTCTTACACTTTCTAACTAGTAAGTCATATTTTTGGTGACCTCTGACGTAGACATGAGTACATCTGGAGAGAAGAAAATTCAAAATCCTATTCAACTGGCTTACATCCCAGATTCCACCATTGTAGCTAAGACCATGAAGAAAATTCTCACAATATCTCACGGTTCGTCGATCTTCCTTGCACAGCGTTTCAAAGGGCTGAAGAGGCTTAAACAGGTAATGTATGACACCGTTGCATGTGTCTTGATAGCCAATTCTTTGGGAACAAATTCCCCGTTAAGAATGAAGCTTTGAATGTCAACGATTGCGATTTCCATGGTGAACTGAAGCTGTAATGTGCAGATGTGCTCTTTTATGATAGGGTACGAACAATTTCGCTGAGTGGGAGAAACTCCATCAATCAATCGTGGATGATTATACAGAAGGCACGTGTTTTGTCAGGAAAACCTGTTTGAGATTCAATATCCAGGCGTACATCCACAGTGGAGGATTTCATGCTGTCTTCACGTCGGGAACAATCGATTACGAAGAGAGTGCGATTCTTGAAGGTGAGATAGTCTAGGAGCGGGTGTCTTTTGTCGGCAAAACTGGGATAAAAGTCCGTGTAGCGTTTGTAGGCTTCTCCGTATTCGTTTCTGGGGAAATCCAACTGCATTCTTTCGTTCGGCCAAAATTCTCCATTAAGAGTTAGACGAATATTAGATATGTGGATATGATCAAATTCCGTGGGATCAGCCGCTATGTTGCTGTGCTTATTGGTCTGGAAGGCAACGATGACGTATCGAGGTCTCTCTATAGCAGCACAAGTTTTCACAGCCCAAATTCTCGTGTCTTCGAGCAGGTCTTCAGAGCAAATCATGAAGTTCCCATTTACGAAAGGGAATAATAATGCCAGTATCCTGTTTAACGGCTTGCGGCAGTTCAAGTTTCATATCATCGTTGGGGAAAATATGCTGGACTTTGAGTTCAATGCTGTCAATCGTCACGCTTGCTTTTGTAGATTTATCAGTAATAATGAGACAATCTTCATCATTTCTTGCTCGCACTAAACGTATTGTTTGCTTTCCGCAGGTCACACGCTGGTAGTCGTTGAAGAGGGAAAACAAATGCTTGAGTGGGATGTACATTCGGAAAGATCTATCTGCTGCATTCACAATTGGTTTACCGGGAAAATTCCAGCCAGCAATAGCTAATTCTCTTGAACTGGTAGGATCATAGCACAGATAACCTCGTATGGTACTTACGCGACCGGGATCGCGAACCGATTCCATTTCTTTACCGCACTGTTCGTAAACCATATTATCGAAGAAAAATGCTCCTACATTAGGGGATAGGGAAACTTCACCTGCACCTGCCGTTACATTAATTTGACCCTTAACGTTATCCATGGATAACCAGGAGTCAGCTTGGTTCACAGTAATCTCCACTATGTCGTTGTTCCCAAATTACTTTACATAGGGATAGTAGGTTCTGACTTCCATTCTGCGAATGCTGTCATCGAAACTGGGCTTTCGGAAGATATCGAATGCTTGAGTTGACATGATAGCCTAGCGATTGTAAAAATAGTTTATTGGAGAACGTAAGTGATCTCTTCAAAGGTTTCGTTGATTTCTGACTTTGACTGTGGTATGTTTGTACTTTTATCAGGATGCTCAAATATGAGTAAGCGTCCCATTATTGCTGCAATAGCTGTTTCAGTTCCAGTCTCACAATGATTTCCTCCCCTCGGAAATTGACGAGTTCAGATTCCTGATTGAGAATTCTCAAAGTTATGTTGTGTATTTCTCTTCGGTTGATAGGTAGGTAGATAAGATTTTGAGGTGTTTCGGCAAATTCGTATATCGTATGTGACGGTCTGTCGTTGTAGAATGCTCCCGATGTGATGTTACTATCGAGATGGATTGTTCGCACTTTTATGATATTCACTGGTAAATCAGAGCTGTGCACTTGACGAGGTGTGAGCAGTCTCTTGGAAAAACCCAGTATGACACCGTTTCTGTTTTCCGGTTGAAAGTCTATTGCGTATTTACTGCTGTATATTTCACAATTGAGTGTATTATTGTTGGGTTTCAATGAGAAAATCTCATCTACATTCTTTGAATGCTGCACACCCAATACTTTTCTAATGTGCGCTTCAATATCACCAATTTCGTAGCTGCCTTCAGGTAATTCGATGGTGGTTGGTTTCTTTTTCGAGTCGATTAAAGCACTTTGCTACCCTTCTCTTGTTGGGGATGCTGTTGTAGGAGTGGAAACTCAGCAAGGCTAGACCGTAATTGTAGTCAGGATGTAGTTGAATAGGTGGTTGAAAATCAATGGACAGTATTGAACTGCGTCCTTTCAGCATTAATATCAAAGACATGACTGAAGATTTCCCTCAATGTTAGATGTTATTATAGAGAAATTGCAGACACAAATGGCCGCAATTAGATTGATTATAATTTTGGTAGGAGTTGTTGTTGTAGAGTATCGATACATTACTTCCTAAATACTCAGCCAATTCACGAGGCGGTTTCAAATTACCAAAACTATCGAAATATTGCGCAACGTTTCCATTTTTAATGTAAGCTACCCAGTGTGTGCCTTTGTTGCGATTAGAATCCAAGTTGATGATTGCCGACTCGGTTCTTGATGGTTGTTTGTTTTTAGGTAAGGCATCACGCATAAATACACCTTTAAAATTTGGTATTTACAATTTTTTGGCGTATTCAACAAGCTCACTGGTGTAAAGTGCTAGACTGGGTAGCTTTATCGGGAGTTTTTTTGTTGTTTCTTCAAATAGAGACCGAAGCCTCCTTTGCGGGACTTTTTCAGGTAGAGCCTGGACCCTTTCTTTCCAATCTACTCCATAGCTTGATTGTGTCGTCTGTCCTCTTCGAGTTTTTTTTATCATTTTTTGCGTCTATTAGTGTTTTACCCAAAGCTGCAGCTCCACCGGTAAGGGTTTCAAGGGCTGAGAGTCCTGCAAATAGCGGGAGTAATGGGAGAATTCCACCAACTTTCGACTCGAAAGGTATCACACGAGGAACTCGAATTTTCTTACGACCGCCAGCTTTCTTAATTGCCATCCTAGCCGCTCTCAAAGCCATCAGCGATGACTGTCGTAGACTTTGTCCTGCAGGAGAGTTAGCGATAGCTTTATTCGTAGGTAGCATGACATGCTTTCGAAATGGTAAAAGGATTTTGCGTGTTGAAGATTTTCGCTTACGGGAAGATTTTTTCACACCTCTACTCCTCTTCCGGTTTTGAGATTTCATGCAAAGACCGAGTTTCTGTTTGGTTTTCATAGTCGTTGTTATGAGCCAAGCAGCTGCGTTTTCACCGAGTGAAGCTTCCTTAGATTTGAATCTCTCCCAAGCCCTATTCTCCAACTCAAAATCTGCCTTATGACGGTCTGCTAGAGAAGTGCTTTTACTGTAAGCAATATCGTGATCCCGACAAGCTGCGTCAGTTTTGTTTATACCTCGCTGTCCTAGAGCTAAGCATTTTTCGAGTTTCGTACCCGTGCACAAAATTGATAGCCAGGAAGGTGAATTTCAAAGGGTAACTTGTTGATTAGAGTGTTCACTACACTTCCACTACCTTCAGCGGTTAACATAATACTGAGTGACTGACGCCCAGAAAGTAAATTTTATATTTAAACGTCCACCCAAAACCCTTGTACATCAGTTTACTTTGAGATGCACATAAAGCAGCAAGATATTCAATTGCCTATAGAAAATCTAGATTTTGTGGCAAAAGGGGGTGGCAATGGTAGTGTGCCATCGAAAAATGGGAACCTATGGCCAAATTCCGTCCGAGTGGCGTTCTGCGGCCCCAGTGGGTGCGGGAAAACCAATGCGCTGCTTTCGCTTTTGTTCAACGAAAACGGATTGCGATTTAAAAATGTCTACGTGTACTCGAAATCTTTGTACGAACCAAAATACCAACTACTACAAGAGGTTCTCAAGAGCGTTAAAGGTGTGTAATATTTCCCTTTCAGCGAAAACGGAAATGTAATTGATCCATCAGACGCCTGTGAGTATTCAGTATTTATTTTTGATAATGTGGCTGGTGATAAACAGAAAAAGATTCAGAATTTCTTTTCCATGGGACGACACCGACACATCGATTCAATTTATTTGTTACAGACGTACAGTAAAATGCCTAAACAACTAATACGAGACAATTGTAATGTGATTGTGCTATTCAAACAAGATGAAATCAATTTAAAGCACGCCTATTATGAACACGTATCTCCGGATATGTCATTCGAACAGTTTAAAGACTTGTGTTCAAAGTGTTGGCAGGATCGCTACGGGTTCGTGGTTATTGTTACAGAATTCAATTTAAATGAAGGGCGATATCGCAAAGGTTTCGATAAATATATAAGACTACAAAGCGAAAAATAATCAGCCAGTCAACAAACATGTCTTCAGTGAGCAGCAACAGCATTGCAGAAGCTTTTCACAAGAAAAAAATCAAACAACTAGCACGGTCCATTCGCAAGAAGTACCTCAGTCTGAAACTGGGTAAATCGGAAAACGATGAGACCCTCAATAAGCTCTTTGAACCGGTGGTCGGACCTTTGAAACAAATAGTTTCGACTGCATCCAAAGTTCTCACCAAGATACCACCAGTGCCAACAAAATCACCTTCAGTGTTGCCATCTATCAAACGAGAAACAATTGTGAAAAAAGAAAAACTAGAGCCGTTAACACCAAAATCCAGTCTATTCCTCGAAGAAGAACCAGTCGCAGAGACTAGTTTTTATACCGATGCTGAAGCCGAGGAAACGGAAGAACAGAATGATGATCCGACTAATTACTCTGACAAAAAAGTATCCAGCAATGGTGCAAAAGTATGTAACCGAATATTTCCACAAGAGTGATAAAATTGAAAACATTTATGGACCCTCATACAATTCGAAAACCTCCAAGTGGTATCTCGGAAACAAAGAAATCAACTTTGATATGAGGACAGGACGTCTTACTGTTGGAGACGCTGTGTTTCGAGGATCACCTGGTCTTTACCAACTGATATTCTACAAGGACCCCGCATACTCTCCAGATGACAAAATCGTATACCAAAAAGTTTTGGAATGGGCATTAGTACACCGGAATGTAAAAGGACATTTGAAACCCTCAGGAATATCCAAATACAAGGATGTCATTAAACCTATGTTTATAAAACCAATTAAACCAAGCAGCAGCAGCGAAGGAAGAGGTATGAAGTTGAAATATAATACAAAGCCTATGGAATACGTCTACTGGGACGATCCCAATGAATTGGTAGATCGTTTAAGGTTACTTGTTGTATCGAAAGAGGCCGGCAACACATCCCACGACAACGAAATTGTGGCGATAATAAATGAGCTTAAAGAAGCCAATATTATACGCGACAAATAACCAAAGTAGTCATTAGTAAAATGTCTCTCGATAAATTTGGTCGAAGTGCTGTTCAACAACAGCAACCAAGTGATTATGAGCGCGCAAAAATACCATTTTCCTTCACAGCCGATGGAAATATCGATGTAGAGAAAGTGATAATTTCTTATGTTGGAGATCCCCAGGAGGATATGGATGCCGCCAATAAACTCTATGTCGATTACAGAGTACGTGATAAGTTGTCTCTTATTAAAAAGGACTTTCAAGTGGCATTCAATGATTTCAGCGATAAGGTTTACAGCAGTATGCGAAAACTTGAGAAAAATCAACATACGATTGATAGTAGATTAAGGGTTAATCAACAGACCTTTCTGGAATTTCAGTCGAATACCAACGTCCAGCTTAACCAGCTTACTAAATTGCCACAGCAAATTGAAGAGAATCTAAGACAGACTATAAGTGATGAAATTTTGCAATTGAAAAACGATATTGATGAAGTGAAGGCCCTCAAAGAGAAAATGCTTAAAGTTGTACCCGAAGTATATGTGGATATGCAAAAATTACATGATGAAATGAATGATAAAGTTAATAAGATGAACTTAGAGATGAAAAAATTGTCAACAATCAACTAAAAGATGATTAACCCAAAAATTGTAGCCATTCAACAGCAACAGCAGCAGCAACAGCTGCTCTAAAGACTAAATAAAAAGTCATCAGCCATGTTAAATTATAGTGGTCATCATGAATTATTCCAAGGAAAGAGTTCAAGTTGTAAAGGGGCTGCATCGACCTGTGAGAAAAAAATTTCCACGACGTCACACCGTCATTAAGTATATCTTAGTGGTAATTGATTGTTTTTCCAAGTACGTTTGGACAAGGCCGCTGAAATCATAATCAGGAGAGGAGGTGACAAAGGCTTTCGAGAGTATTCTCACTGCTAATGGCGGGCGCCGGCCGAAAAACTTGCAGACAGATCAAGGAAAAGAATTCTACAACAGCCATTTTACTAAACTGATGCAAAAATATTCGATTAACCACTATAGCACATTTAGTGGAATGAAAGCAGCTATTTGCGAGCGCGTGATAAGGACACTAAAGGAAAAGTTATTCAAATATTTCAGTTTAAATGGTAGCTACAAGTGGATTGACATTTTGCCTGATATCGTTCAGTCTTATAATAATCAAAAACATACAACGAAAATGCGTCCTAGCGACGTAACTGCTGGTAATGCTAAAGACATTAAAGAATTCAATAGGTTGAAAATCGCGGGACCTAGGAAACTCAAAGCAGGTGATGTGGTGCGAATAAGTAAAGTGAAACACGTCTTTGAAAAAGGACAAACCAGGAATTGGACTACAGAGCTATTCACAGTACGTCAATATCAGTTAACGAATCCCATTACCTACCTGTTGGAAAACATGAGTGGTAGACCAATTGAGGGGGGATTTTATGAGGAAGAATTGCAAAAGACCGCCAACCCTGACGTTTATCTCGTGGAAAAAGTGTTACAGAAAAAAGGTAATAAAGTCAAAGCTCGATGGTTAGGTTTTGATAAAAGTCACGACAGCTGGATTGATTCCAGCAACAGGTTATAACTTATAAAGCAGGAGTAGGAGGGAAGACAACGGCGGAGAAGTTATAAAACCCTTCTGAATTTACCATTACCTTCAGTAAGAGCAGTTCAATTTGGTGAGCAGCAGTATGAGTGATACTAGTTTTGAAGAAATTGACTACAACGCCGACCTGGATAGAATCTTAAACATGTACGAAGAAGCAGTTAAAACAGAACCGTTTTACCTGTTACACACCAAATATCCTCTCATCAATTCTGAGTTGGAAATCCAATGTGCATTAAGTCCAGCTCGAACGTTTGCACCAGTAATTATTCTACAAAAAAATAATGTGAAATTGTCTTGAACAGCTTCGAATGGGCGGATGTTTTGTGCGTTCTGAAGTTGATGAATCAGAATTATTTAGAAAACTCAAATATTGCTAGTCACGAGGTTGCAGCACCAATTTCCTGTGGAGAATTTCTACATATAACCCAAACAAGATCTGAGGATGACGAGAAACTAATCTTGTTGATGCAAAATATTATTGCGTTATATTTCTCTCATAGTGATGTAGTGGAACTTTTTAGAATTGATCATATAATTTCTAGTCGAGTAGAAGCATATTTAGAAATGAACTTTTGTAAATACTATTTCAAAGTTTTAAATGAAGTTTGTTCATGGAAACATTTAATTTGTTCGCAACCAGTTGAACGACTACTATCATCTTTTTGTTTTGATAATACATCTCAACTGGGTATTGCTTTAAGGGAATATCTTTATTATTACAGAGAAAAAATTGTAGCCGATATTGTAGCGAGAAAACCTCAATAAAATGTATAAAAATCATCCCGTTTTTAATTTTCCCTCAGTTGATATATTACAATCATGGAGTGTAGAGATTGGTATCAAGTATACGAACACAGATTACGTACCTTTGAAAACTGGCCATCAGAATTCCCAGCTTCCAGACTAGCAAGGGCTGGCTTTATTTATTTTGGTCAAAATGATGTAGTAAAATGTGCATTTTGTGGGACTGAAGGATTCAACTGGCAAATGACAGACGATCCTGTAGCTGACCATTTAGATTGGAATCCAAATTGTTCCTTCTTCGATACAGATAGCGTATACTTAATAAATAGGATAGATTTATACCTTGCATGAGATTTCCTAATCTTATATCTAAATTCTTTATTTTTAAATTTAAAGGCATCACTTAAACACAGTATGCATGATTTACACACAAAAAGGTTGTAATCAATAATTTGAAAGTATTTAAACCACATACAATATTGGTCATGGTTACAATAAGGTTCTAGGTGACTGTAATTTAGTAGGACCAATTTCAAATTATGGGGGAAATTAAATTCATTTTGGTATTCAAAATTGTACAATACAGCATCGCAGTCAATTGTTAAGTTAGCATATTCAGCCATTAACTGCTCGTATTTATAAAATGGAAACTTTTTTAAATTTTTTTCAGTTAATCCCCATGGTAAAGGAGACAGGCGAATAAATATAGTTGCACTTTTAAGATTTTGACAAATTGTCCTGATGCTTGCATCTTGCAGTGTTGTAGTCATGTTACCTACAAGAAAAAATAAAATCAGATTAAAATTACCTGATGTTGTAATGCCCCCATGGCAAAATGTCAAAACTATTACGGAGCAGATAACGCTTATCGTCGAAGGGATTGAGGGCAATTTTTGTTTGCTCAACGCTATAAACTTCATGAAGATTTGATTGAACACAGTGTTGAGTCTTGTTAAGAATGCAATTTTGTGTGGAATCTTTTGTAAAATTTTTTAAACAATCTAAATAATCCTCAAATTTTTTTTGACGTTTAACCACATTTTTCTTTACTGCATCTTATAGGTATACTGTTTCGAGCGTAACCCTACAAAGAATAATAGAATTTTTCCTTTTGCCTCATCTTTCATGAGACCAGGTACTTTGCCATTTATTAAAGGTATATTCCAGCGATTATCTGATGGATAATCGCTGTTATCGAAACGATAGATGTCAGCTTTCACCACTTCCTCGTAGAGATCTTCACAGCAGATTTCATACACTAAGCTGTCAGTGTCTGTGTACAATAGTTTACACATTTCCACTGGGAATTTGTTCAACATATAATCGTAATGAAATTCATATATGAGAATTTTAGATATATCGAGGATACACATTCCGACGTACAAGGGCTTATCAAACAAAATATTGTGCTTTTTTAACTCTATCGCCATTAGATCTTCATCAAAGAGCGTTCTGCTGTGGAAACTGGGGCTTGAAATTAAATTCCTTGCCCCAGATTTGCCATCCCAAGCTCTGACCAGTTTCACGTTGCGATGTTTCCGAACGTTTTGCATGGTCTTCCCAAACACGGCATTTATCATAAGTTTGTAAAGATTCTGCTCAAACTTTTTCTTGGCTTGACTTCGCAATTGTGTATTCAAATCGATGTATGATTTTAGCCAAGCAAACTGCTGAAATTGCAAAACTCTATGTACTTTTGTTAATTTTAAGCCATGCGACAGAGCTTGTTTCAGATTTCTATAATGAATTATATAATGTTTCTTGTTATCTAGTGTAGTCAGCAGTTTTTCAATTTTGGAGTTTTTTGGTTTTTTATGCTCGGCGCAGAAGGGTAAATCTTTGTGAAGATCGTGGAGGCTTTCAGGGTACTCCAAATCTACTTCTAGGATGTACCCTGTGGGCGAATCATCGGGGATGCTGGTTATGTCGATATTTGTGCAAGTCCATTTAAACCCTCCATAGGGGAGGAACTGACTCATTCCCCAATCGTACATGTTGTTCACGTCACAATAAAAAAGGTATTTTGAGGGTTTAGAGGGATCGTAACCCTCTACATATTTGTTATTTGCCTCCCCATAGCGGTTGCAACACATCGAGATACCTTCACGTATACCACGTTCAATAAAAAGCAGGACGTCTACATCCTGAACTGTTTCCAGCCTACTGTTCGTGTATTTTAGCATACAATCCCATGTGTATCCTGGTATGGTATAGTAATGAGCTGGGTCTAAACCATATGTCTTGTGGCAAGTATTCCGGAACGTTTCGAAAACACAAGCTAGTAGCAATATATCGGTTTTCATATATAAGTCGCTATAGTCTCCAAGAGTTTTCAAATTGAACTGCGTCCAAATTAATTTAGCGTGTTCATAATCTTCATAGTTGATATGTTCATCTGTAAGTCTGTTGTAAAATTTTATCTTCTTAGGTAATTCCACCTCTTGTAATCGTTCTATCCTGTCTAGGTAATCATAGAAAAATACACCTTTTCTATGTAATAATTTTAAATTTTCTTCAGAAATATCCTTAAATTCTCTATGTAAAATTTCAAAATTATTATTAGCGAGTGTGGAAACCAAAGAGTCCAATGAACTCCCCATAAACCTAAAGGAGTTAATATATCTAAACTTTATTTTAGTTTCTTGATCATGTACGGTGAAACTAATGTATTTTTCTTTATTTAAAGGTAATAAAGAAACATTATTGCGCTTAGCCAAATCTCTAATGATAAAGTGACTGTCATAGCCAGTTAAATTATGAAAAACTATGGGTACTACAAAAGATTTACGATACAAAATGTTGCATATATTATGTGAAAACCCTCTAAATTTTCCTGAAAGATGGTCATGGTCTCTAACCACTTTATCTCCAGAGCTAAAGGGTTTCCGACAAATATGACAATCCCTACTAGCATCCTTTAAGTTCACTTCGGTGTTCATTGGCTCCACATTAATAAGTTTTGATTCAACAATTCTGGCGACATTTTCCATTTCTATCGCAAACCAAGACATACAATCTAGACCTCTGTTACTTCTATAAAATGAATATTTATCATTGTAGTTGCATTTGAAATAATACCCCGCACTGTAAGCTCTATGCTTTTGATACCTCTCACTTTTGCTGCTGGTATTTCTGTCGTTATATGGTTCTAAGAGAGACTCGAAGTCGGCATAACAATGAAAGGAACCTTTTCTTTGAACATCAAATTTTTGAATTCAACATGTGAATATTTAGGGAATTCTATTTTGCACTCATTTAACTGGGTGCAGTAAACTTCATGTTCTGTTAACTTTTGCTGTGAGTGAAAGTAATTTAAACATCTATCACAAACATACTTTTTCCCATGGTGTTTTGAAACTAGGTTATTTAAAAGACGTGAAATATCTTTTAACCAGGTATAATAATCAAATTTCATGATTGTTATCATTTTCATTCTCATCATGATTACCATCACATTCATCTTCATAAATACAATCAAAATCATTCTTTTTAGGAAAATATTTATCCTGAACTACTAATAAATTAATATGGTTTTCTCTCTTTTCTTTGTGAGGCGTACGGGGACTACTGAAAACTTAGAATGTGTATCCATTTCTAGCCCAAAAACATTGACAGATATTCTTTCGTTGTTCCTCTCGAACACAGGAATTTGATTTATTTTCACAGGAAAGGATAACCCTTTCATATTTAATACATTTTTATAATGAGGGTAGGAACTGATTCGATCTGAGTTACTCTCTGCCGGAAATAAAGCTGACACTATCGCCCACATAAAACAAGCTTCATCATGTAGGTTTTTGACGTTAATACAGGATTTTGATGATTTAATTTTTTCAGGTAAATCAATGAAAGATGAGGCAGATATTCCAGCCCCCACAGCATACCTATTTATGTTAACTTCTAACGAAATTATTTCCTTTAAACACCAGCCCGACCCTTCACTAGCAAACTCTGAAAGCTTATTTAAAATACGATCAGTTACGTAAGTTTCAAACCAATATTGCAAATTTGTACCAAAATCAATTATTTCATGCTTTGTGCCGAAATACTTTTTATCCAGGATCTCTTCATCACCAGACATCTTGGAGAATTCTCCACAGAAATTTACGTTAACTTTTAACATGCTCATCTTTTTTAATATATTTTTTATCCTAATTGTAAAAAGCTGCTCACAATCCTTAAGAAAGTCAAAAATATCCTTATGGGATTTATTTTCTATGAGACCAGTCCTAACTCTGCTTTTAAATGCCGTAACCACATCTTCCCATTTCACCCTACTATGAATATTTTTACTAGGTCTCGAAAGCCCCATGCCAGTAGCATTATAATTTTGTAGCAACAATTTAAATCTTTTAAGATGACCTATATTAGTTTGTAATTTACGTAACGTTCCCATTGTTAAATCCGCTTTTCGTATAGCTGCATTGCAAAGAAAAATGTGTTTCTTAACGTTTTTCAACCAAGACTCAACATCCCTTTGAGATAGCGGTTTAGATTTTTCTACCAAAATGCCTTCTACTTCCCTAATTTTTAAAACAATTTCATCACTAACACAGGCAATTTCATCTAAATTAATTTTTCCTCGGTACAAAGTAAAATAAAAAATTAATTAAAAGCTTACTGTTGTTGTTGTTATTGTGTGTTATTGGTGGTGTTTACTCCGCCTCTTCGATGGTGAACAGCGTTCTTGGGTGCTAAGTTCCCAATTCTTGTAAGCCGGTGAATGTTAGGTGGAATTTGCCCGTGGAGAATTTCTCAATGCTACAGCGTCCTCTAACTCCACAAGTACACTTTCCCCGAAACGTGTTTTGACCACTTTTGCAGACAGCACCCTCCTTTTTTCGTTCAGCGGTAGGTGTTGCACCTTTACCACAGGTTTATTGACCACCTCTGTGGAGGAAACACTGTTAATATCGTTAAGAAAACTCATCTGAAACAATACAATAACGCTATATAGCAATTCTATGGAAAATAATAGATAACTCACTTTTAAGCCTTTGTTGATACTTTTGACCGCTTCTACTTTTGGGTGTCTGGCTTTTGATTTTCTAGCTTCAGCTGGAAACCAAATCTTAATATTTCGTTACCGGTTCTGCTGCTGTTAGTGTAGGAGCCTGGCTTTTTGTTTTTCTGAGCTTCAACTAGAACCAAATAGTGTAGTGTGTAAATCATAAATAAAGCAACAACAGAAATTATCAAAAGTAATTTGCAGCAATGTACACTGATTATAAAATTGGCTTAAAATATTACATTGAGAGATATGAAAACTTAGTGAAAACTTATGTGTGCAATGACAGCTTCAACAACAATCTGAGGTAACAAGCATGACCAAATAACATAAGCAATAATTTGGAAGAAACAAAAAAATGTTCAACAATGTATACCACATATAAAATCGAAATAGTATTAGACCGCTTTCTAAAGAACACAAAACAACAAAAAACAAATATATATATATATATATATATATATATATATATATATAATTAGGTTGAAATATTACATTGAGAGATATGAAAACCTAGTGAAAACTTGTGTGAGCAATGACAGCTTCACTAACAAGTTAAGGTAACTAGCATAACCAAAAAATAATTATCATAAGTAATAATTTGGAAGAAACAAATTTATTTTTCAACAATGTATACAACATATAAAATCGAAATAGTATTAGACCGCGTTCTAAAGAACACAATACAACAAAAGAACAAATAGTTAAAATTAGGTTAAACTATTACATTGAGAGATATGAAAACCTAGTGAAAACTTGTGTGAGCAATGACAGCTTCACCAACAAGTTGAGGTAACTAACATAACCAAACAATAATTTTCATAAGTAATAATTTGGAAGAAAAAAAATTTTTTTCAACAATGTATACAACATATAAAATCGAAATAGCATTAGACCTCTTTCCAAAGAACAAAAAAAAACAGCAAAAGAAAAAATATTTAAAATAATATTAACCAAAAAATAACTTACCTTATAATTCACTGCAACACTATACAACTAGTATTCACAAGTTAAGCAGATTTGCAATTGACTACTTTTCGAAATTGCGTCTGCTTTTATACAATTTCGTTCACCACATCGAGTGTGCACAAGCCCGCAGACCAAGCTGTTGGCTTACGAAAGATTTTTTACCTATTGCATCACCCAGACAAGGTAATTAATTCCTACGCGAATTTGCTTTTGCGAACACTAGATCCGTGCAAATTCCTCCGATATACTTTTATGGCTTGGTTGTACCGTGAGATTTTAACATAAAGTTAATTCGCGTGTTATAGCTTAAATAATTTTACAGGGTGAAAATAAGTAATCAATATAAATGATTTCTAGATTTTAGGAAATTCTGTCAATATTTTAACATTTCCCTTATTTTCGGAGAGGAATTATATTCTAACATGTACATATATTTAAAAAAACCCTATCAAGATATCAGTGATTTTAGTAGATGCTTTGAAGTCAACCATATTTTTAAACAAATTGTTTTCTGTTGCCTTTCTTTTCACCGTACTACCCCGTTAAATTTTTATTCCTAGTTCTCGTCTGTGGTTTTAGGTTTGGTTCATACTCGCATTTCTTTGTTCGATTGAAATTGCTGGTTACAAATAAATTTCAACAAGAAGGTATCTTTCTCTCTCTCATACCTAGTCGATAAATACTAAAACTGGGCTCATGCAAATGCTGTGAAATTAGTTTCCACGGGCTCATCTTGGAAATCAGTTGAAAATAATACGCACATTTAAGTAATTTGTTATTAATTTATATTTTCTCTAGCCAAAATTCTAGTCAACAATTCTCTCAGTTGTTCGAACAATGTCAAATCGGGACATTTAATATTAAATAAATCTAATGTTAACTTATTAGTTTGTACAAGAATATTTGAAAATTCATTATACTCAAAATACCCATCCTTTTCAAAAAAATAGATACATCCGTCGGTATACCGAAATGCACCTCTAATATTTTCTGGTATACCGATAAAGTCTCTGCTTATACAACCATAATTTTTCCCTTCAAGAGAACATTCATTGATTTCGGCGTACATATTATTTGAAAGGAAAAAAATAGTTCGTCCTGAATAACTGGTAACAGTGGCAATAATTTCATTAGCTGGTATTGAGAGCTTGAAATCGTTAATGTTGAGACTTTTCAGTAGTTTAAAGTTCTCATCTGATATGTAGAATACTCTTTTCTTATCTCCAATCACAACTATTTCACCAGACGGTCTTTGATATATTGAAGTTATTTCAGCGACATCCGATGGAAGAAAATGTAGGACCTTGCGTAGATCTACGTTTTTTGATGTTATGTTTCGACTCTCCATATCCATGATCCATAGCCTGTGTTTATATATAATATACAGATTGCTTCTTAATACTAAAAACTGCAATCCCGAAACATCTACTTGACATAAGTCTATTGCTTTCTCTTCTGTACCTTTTACAGTGGTACTAGTAGTAGTAGTGGAAATAATATTTTTTGTGTGCTCGAAGGAATCTCATGAATATATTTCTGTGTTGTCTTTGAGGTGCTTTTTACCGTCGCACTTTCAGGGATTTTTTTCGTCGTCTTTGGAATGCTTTTTACTGTCGTACTTGGAGGAATTTTTTTCGCTCCATACAAAAATTGAATTCCTCGGATATCTTCTTCATCGAGTTCGGAGCGTCCGTAATATGGATACATCACAGACTTGTAAAAACGGGAATGGTCCATCCCCAAAGAATGACCGACCTCATGAATCAAAACAGACAGCATACTTGTCTGGTTTGCTGGAATATCTTCTATTTTATCCAGTCCTAAATACCACATCTCACTTCGGTCTAAATGGATTTCACGACACGTATCGTTATTGGGTAGATATGCATGTCCTAATGCACCAGAAGGTCCGTCAAATAGATAATAACAATTTCCCGCATCTTGACACCTTCTGTTGTTTGAGTGCCGGAACTGCCCGTCGGCATAGGAAATTACTATATCCGGCGTGGTAGCTGAATAGGTGAATTGTAAGTTAGACACATTTTGCCATACTTTAAAAGCTTTTTCTGCCACTAATTTCCTTTCCGAATCAGCAAATACAAAGTACCACTTTAATTTAGTTTTTTGCCATTTTTGGGAGGTTGTACGAAAACTCAAAGGGAAATCAGGTAAACCACGACGTGGTTTATTCATTAAATTTAAAGTTTCTTCATTTGCAGTACCGTCTACTTTCAAATTATATAGTTATTGAAAATTAATCAATCCCTCTTTTACGTCTGATACAGATGTTCCATTAGGTTCCGTTAAAAATCCATATCGCTTTAAATAGTCCTGGAAATTCACTTCACCCATTACCAGTGAAAAATAACACGTCATAAAAAAGACCGCTAACATTGTTTTTGCTTCTGTTCTCTTTGAATACTAAAATAAAACTGAACTTTTAATCATCTAAATTTATAATTTAACCCCTTAGTAAAAAGAAAAATCTCTTATTTTTCTTTTTGTTTCAATATATACAATCTCTTAACTTTAGTTATTATGAAAATTGAACTTTTAATCATCTAAATTTATAATTTAACCCCGTAGTAAAAAGAAAAAATCTCTGATTTTTCTTTTTGTTTCAATTAATACAATCTCTTCACTTTGGCTATCATGAAAAATTGTAGCAATAGTAATCTACCCTGTATGTTCAACTGAGACTCTCAACGTTTAACCTTTAGTTGGATGTCCACCGATACCGGAGATATTTGAATATGTATTGACGTCAGCCGCGAGTTAAGTATTCGTATTTAATTTAATCCGCTTAGATATATGGGTTTTTTATTTTCACTATCAATTTAATAAATCTTATTATAATGCCAGCTGTCGTATGACATTTGCAATTTAAGATACCTTTGAGGATATTCGTAGATAAAATTTATTGCATTAAAAAAAGAAATCCGGCTAGTGTTTTTGAATATTAAGAAACAAGCTGTGTTCGCGACGACAATGATCTCATCGCTTGCAGCCGAGAATCCGGATAGTGGTCAACATTCGCTGGTACAAATGCCGATAGCCGTTTTATTTTTTGCCAACGACTAGGTATACAGGTGTCGCGTATATTATGGTGAATGCGATGATACCAGTCTTGAACTAAATAATAATAATTATCTCAACAATTACACGTGTATTTTTAATTACACATACATTACCAAACAATACACACATTATTCATACATACACAAGCAATAAATCACCCGCCAGAGGCGATTCCACCGCGTACCACCTCGATTTCAAAAAATGATTTTAGTCCCATAAGAAAAATGAGCCAGTATTCTCATGTGCATACTACTTATATAAATAAAGGATTATTTTTTATATATTTATTTATTTTTTTAAACACAAAACAATATAAAAATTATTATAACATAGCAAAATCAAACCCATTCACTATTTTGAAATCTCATATCTTCTATTTCTTTTAGTAAATAATTAATGTCTTCTTGACTTTCTTTATTGATTGCAGCTTTTTGTTTATTTTTTGTGTCCAAATTTGCAAATCTTACTCTTTCCATATTTCTAAATTCACGTCGTTTGCTTTTTGTTAGGTTTGCATATTTTCGCAAAACGGCCTTATTTCCAATAAATTCTGTGGGATCGTAACTATTCTAATTACAATCATCCCACGATTCTGTTGTCGGTACATGCCTATTATAAATGGGGTATTTTGTTGGTTGCTCATCTTCTTCTCGTGACAGTGGATATCTGCTTTGTTTTTGTAAATATAATACATCGTCCCTTTTTTCAGGGCAATTTTTATGATGTTCTTCCAATTTATCTTCCGGAATTACATGCCTCATATTGAATACTTGTAAATTTACATTTAAATCAAGTTTACCATATTGTTGTTATTTTACATCATTAAATAAATTATTTAATAAAATATACCGGTAATTTTAAAATGTAAGACTGCGGCAAAAAAATAATCTAATACATTTGTTCAACCTAGTGCGAAACTATCGTATGTCACAAGATTATTCTCTCAAATTCACATTTTATGATATACACTGAGATGAAAATTTTCAACTTTATTTTTAAACTTTTCTAGTTATTTTGTTTTATCAGTTTAAAATGTAAAAAGATAAAATCAATATCGGTAAATTTCATTTCAGTACAACAGTATCATATATCAAATGTGAATTTTTAAAACAATACGAATTATTGTCGTTAATCATTTTCTCAGTTTCGAATATTTTGAATATTTTCACGCACTCCATTTTGAATCACCAACAATTATCAAATTATTTATGAGCATAATGTTTGTATACTAAATATATAAATAAAATATTATTTTTTCTATATTTTATTTATTTTAAAAATCACAAGCCTTAAGAAATGTATAAATACAATATTACATGTTTTATTATTTACACTTATAATTTTATTCATTTAATATTTTGGAATATATTCTGTATTTTTTCCTATATGTATTTGTCTTAATAAATTGTTGATATCTTCAGAACATTCATTGTTTTGCAATTGTTGTTTGCGGTTGGTTTCCAATTTTGCATATCTTATTCGGTCCATATTTCTAAATTCACGTCGTTTGCTTTTTGATAGATTTATATACTTTCAATTTTTTTTATTTTCAATGAATTTTGTGGTATCGTAACTAGTGTAATTACAATATCCCACGATTCTGTAGTCAGTACATGCATATTAAAAATTGGAAATTTATTTGTTGGTTCATCTTCTCCCCGAAATAATGCCTTTTCAATGTTTCTTTTATCTGGGCAATTATTATGATGCATTTCCAGTTCATGTTTCGGTATTTTGTGAAACGCATTGAAGTCACACGTTTCAAGACCAATATTGGGGTGATTTTTCTTGCATTTTGATAAATGTACTGCTAAACGTGATTGTCGCATCTCGTGATTTGAATCGTATGGACAAATTACATTTTTATCTTTCAAACATTCCATAATGATTACGAGATTGTGTATATATAATTATAATAAACAAATATTCTCTTGGAATTGAGCACCGCAAATGCTAACTTGTTTGAAAATATGTATAAGAATGAATTACATTCGATAGTTGATATTTATATGATAATCCCCACTTTAACAATTATCGATTGATTTTCATTCTTTTAATATTTAACTTATCTATATTTTTCAGAATTGTGGGGGGTGAAAAACACAAGTGACGACCATCCAAAATATTTGACATCTCATTGTCAGTGTGAATCGTACTCGGAATGGTTCGTACTCAGCATACTCCATGTAAATTAACCGGCGGTGATAAAGTATCTAGGAAACAATTGCCAACAAATCTGGCACGTAAAAATGCACCCGCCTCGAGTGGTGTTAAAAAGCCATATCGTCACAGACCCGGTACAAACGCTATTCGTGAAATTATTCATTATCAGAAAAGTACCGATTTATTAATAAATAAACTTTCATTCCATCGACTTGTTCGGGAAATTGCGCAAAATTTTAAATATGACTTAAAATTTCAAAGTGCGGCAATAATGGCTTTACAAGAAGCTAGTGAAGACTACTTGATTGGTCTTTTCCAAGATACCAATTTGTGTGCTATTCATGCCAAACGAGTGACAATTACTCGCCAGGACCTATAATTGGCAAGACGTATTCGTGGCGACTGAAGTATGCTGTAATCAAAGATTTAACTAATTGATATTTGTAATCAACCGATTTTTTTTCGTATAGTGTAATTGTTTTGCATAGTTTGGAATTGTTTAATTCTAGTTTAGATATAGATAGAGTTATTTTTTTCAAGACTTACAAATAAAGGCATTATAATTAAAAAGACCCCAATAAATATGAAAATACTCCACGCAGAATGGGCTTCTTCCATTAACGTATATTCACGTTTTATTAAGAGTTTTTTAAATGCATTGGGTATATTTGAAATAGTAGCAGCATAAGATTCTATTCGAGCTGTTTGAACAAATGAATCTTTTTCGATGAATTTTTTTAAATTTTTTATATCGTCTATAGTCATATTTTCAATATTATGTTGACATTTGAACAGTCAATGAGACCAGAACATATTATTTAGATTTCGAGCATTCGTCTCTGAAATAATTTTATTTTTGGTCATAATAAAATCTAGTTCATGTATTATTCTCTTAATTGAACTACCGGTATAAATTTAACATTGTGTTTTTTAAATGTTTGCTCATAAATAATAGAAAAAATATTACAGTTAACAGAACAGCACGCCGATGCCATAGTGACTTATATAAAGAAATCTTTTGAAGAAAGTCCCACTGAAAGTTAGCACGTTTTGTAGTTTTTAATAAAATGGTAAAAATGAATGCGATATAATACAGGAATTTGAATTTTTTTATTTGTGCGTTATAGAGAATTGTTGTAAGCTTGTCTTAAAATTATTAATGACTTTTAAGTAGAAATTTCGATTGACTTTTATTTTAATAAATATGATTAATTGGAGGGAGTTAAATAATTTAAAGCTTTATATTGTATTATAAATATCTAGTATACTTAGAGCTTTAGTAAAGTTAACATCAGAAGAAAAAACATGATATTCATTAAAGAAATTCCCATAAAAGATAATATATTAAACAAAAAATATTGCATAACGGAAAAATTAGATGGCAGTAATTCTGTTTTTACATATTTCATTTCTAGTGATGTAAACCTACTAATTAACGAAATTAAATACTGTATAGAAAAATTATCAAAACCCAAATTATTGGTTTATTTTGAACTATTGCAAAAAAATTTTCATCATTTGAATATTTTTCCTAGTGAGGTTACACTCTTCTCTGAAAATCTTGAATTTCTAAAAGAAATTTTAAATTACATATATGAGGGGGATGTCGTGTTTTTAACTTCTTCAAAACATATAATTTTAATACCATTTCATACAAATAATGGATCTTTGGACCATTTTTTAAATATGAATTGGGAAATTTGGAAAACCGCCATTGAAATAATTTGGTCAAGTGCGAGTTGGACTCGCATACTTAGGGTTCCGTACCACCTTCAAGATTCGAATATTCCAGTTTCAGACAAGCAGGGAATGAATGCATTTTCTTATACTTACCCTTATAACTTTTAAATGAAGCGTTTTAAATTTATAAAAAATATACACTTTGATTTTCCACACATAGACTTTTTATTTTATCTGCTTTAGGATTCGCTTGATTTTTATCACAATACATATGTATTTAATTTTCTAATTTGGCCCCCAAAAAGTAACATTAGAGTTTTATTTTACTAATAAACTTTCAGAAATGCCTTTTATAATCTACTGTCTGAGTTTTGAGGCTCTGTAGATTGGAAGAAAAACGGCAAAATAGGTAAAAGTTTAAATTATAAATTATTAAATCTGTTATTCAAATTATTTAAAAATATAAATAAAATATATTTTCGAAATTTTAAATAGTGTAGTTTCTAAAGTGGGAATTAAGTCGATGTTTAATATTTTTAATATCTTTTAAACAAATGATTTAAAAATATGATATATTTGTAATTCACATAATGAGCCTTTTATCTGATATATTACATGATGCGTTTGAAAATTGAATCTTTATTTTCCATTTAATTGTATAATTTGTCCCTAAAATTACTATGAGGGTTTTCTAGTAATTTATTTTCCGTTTAATTCCATTATTTGGAGGCCAAATAATAGAATTAGGTATTAGAGTTTGGGAAATAACGGGGAGAATGGATAATTTTTTTAAAATATTTTTTTAATATATTTTAAAATATTCATTTTAAAAAAATTAAAAAAATATATTTGTACCTATTCGTCATAATGAGCCCTGGGATTTGATATATTATATGACCTGTGAGAAACAATTATAATTTTTTATTTTCCATTTAATTCTATAATTTGCCCCCCAAAATGAATATTAAGGGTTTTTTCTTATTTTTCCAGTAAAGTTCAGGTGAGGGGCTATACTTCCAGTTTTTTAAAATTTTTCAGCTTATGGTTTCGGAGATAAGTGGGGGAATGGATAACATTTTTATATTTCTGTTAATATCTTTTAATTAATTTATTTTATAAATATGGAAAAATATATTTGTTTTCTTCATCATGAGCCCTTTTATTTGATATATGACATGCTGGGTTAGAAACAATTTTAATTTTATATTTTCCATTTAATTCTATAATTTGCCCCCCAAAATGAATATTAGGGGTTTCTCCTTATTTTTCCAGTAAAGTTCAGGTGAGGGGCTATACCACCATTGTTTTTTCAAAATTTTCCAGCTTATGGTTTCGGAGATAGGGGGGGATGGGTAATTTTTTTATATTTTTAATATCTTTTTAATTATGTTATTTTAAAAATATGAAAAAAATATATTTGTTTTCGTCATAATGAGCCCTTTCATTTGATATATAACATGATGGGTTAGAAACAATTTTAATTTTAAATTTCCATTTAATTCTATAATTTGCCCCCCCCCCCAAATAAATATTAGGGGTTTCTCCTTAATTTTCCAGTAAAGTTCAGGTGAGGGGCTATACATCCATTTTTTTTCAAAATTTTCCAGCTTATGGTTTTGGAGATAAGGGGGGGAATGGGTAATTTTTTTATATTTTGGTTAATATCTTTTAATTAATTTATTTTAAAAATATGAAAAAAATATATTTGTTTTCGTCGTAATGAGCCCTTTCATTTGATATATAACATGATGGGTTAGAAACAATTTTAATTTTATATTTTCCATTTAATTCTGTAATTGCCCCCCCCAAATTAAAAGTAGAGGTTTCTCCTTATTTTTCCAGTAAACTTCAGGTCAGAACCTATACATCTATTTTTTTCGAAACTTTACGTTTTATAGTTTCGGAGATAAGGGAGGGGGATGGGTAAATTTTGGTATATTTTCGTTAATATCTTTTTAAATAATTTTTTTTTAAATATGAAAAAAATATATTTGTGTTCCTCTGAATGAGACCTTTCATTTGATATATTACATGATGCGTTTGAAAAAAAAATTATTTTAAAATTTTTATTTAATTCTATAATTTGCCCCCCAAAATTAGCATTAATGGTTTCTCCTTAATTTTCCTGTAAAGTTCGGGCAATGCTCTATATTTCCTATTTTTTTCAAAATTTTAGGCTCAGTAGTTTCAGAGATCAGGGGGGGGACGGTCGATTTTTTTAGCTTTCCCCCCCAGAAGTACCCCTAAAATCAAATTTTTTTCTTTTACAATATGTACTCCTGATCGGGTCACCAAACTATACATTGATACCAAATTTCAACCTGTTCCGTCCAGTAGTTTAGGAGAAAATGGCTGTGATGTGACAGAGGCAGAAATCCTGAGTGATATTATAAGGGTATCCGTATATTGTATATACGGAACCCTAAAAAATGGAAAATTTTCTTTATTTGCTCAATGGACTGTTAAACATCAAATAGATTATAAATGTAAGCCGCATTTTAGATGTATAGGAATTATTGTGTATAATAAAACATTTTTAATAAAAATATAACCGACTTCTACCTACAACTAAAAAGCTAAAAATAATTATAACAAAATACAACTCTAGCAAATAAATAACACATTCAATGTTGTAAGGTACCTACCCAGGAAGTAAAAAATGTAAACATTAAAAGGTGCTCATTCTATACAAATTAATTACCTACCAATCTAGTATATGTTTGAAGTCGGTGCCAAGCAACAATCAAGTTTGATGAATTAGTAGATAAGTACGCAATGAAGGATTTTAGATTTGATTGGCACCGACTTCAAAAATATACTAGATTGGTAGGTAATTAATTTGTATAGAATGAGCACCTTTTAATGTTACATTTTTTACTTCCTGGGTAGGTACCTTACAACATTGAATGTGTTATTTATTTGCTAGAGTTGTATTTTGTTATAATTATTTTTAGCTTTTTAGTTGTAGGTAGAAGTCGGTTATATTTTTTTTAAAAATGTTTTATTTTCAACTTTTTAGTTTTTTTTAACTCAGGTAGTTTTCATTCTTTATTTTTTATTTTGTATGTATAACCTTAATAGACAGAACCAGGTAACATCGAAAGCCTCAATATAACACAATGATACTTTATCATTTAAATTGACAGGTAAATCTTTACGAACAAAATGTACTAGTACGCGTTGACTTAATAAGCCCTAAATATATTTATGCCTTATGGACTACGCCATGTAACCTTTTTCAACTTTTTTTGACAACCCTGTATAACCAGATAATTCCACTCCAACCTATGTACCAACCAGCCTCTACATACGACTGCCCACGGACAAGCATAAATTTGTTAGCTGCCTTCTGTAAACTATAGGACGGAGTAGAATCCATCGTATATTTACGGAGTCAAATCTGTGCTATATTTCAACCATAATATATAACTCCTTGTGGGCTACCCCATAAATTATTTCCTTTTTAATATTTTATGTTATCGCCTTGTGTAACATTAATTCCTCTCCACACTTTATTCAACTTCTTATGGGCTATAAAAGAAAAAAAATTTAATCACACTGTATAAATATAATTCAACTCCAGCATATATTTGAACCATCCTGTATATGATTTGCTTATGTTCACATCATATAACAGTTTTTTAATAACCCTATATAATTTTAATTTCACATTTTTTTCAACATTTTTATACCACCAAACGTCCAGTCCACCCTACATTCCAACCATCCTGTATATACGGCTGCCTACGGACCACTATCATTCTAGTCCGTCTTATATTTCAATCTCCATATAAATGAAACTCCTTCTAAAACTTTACTTTGTGATTTTGTTTGCTATAACTAAACACCCTGTCTATAAGCCACCAAGTAACAGTTTAAAGTTTGACATGTGTTGTCACTGAATTTTCTATTAGGCCGGGAGAATGTAACAACCAAAAGTAAAGTCTTCGCAAAATGGAAAAATTTGCATTTAAATAGGTATTTACCTGGTATACAAACAAAACGAGCTTGGTACTCATTAATTTAAGGAGCCGAAAATACTATGCTTTACTACCTATAAGCTTGAGATGTACATAGAAAATTTTCAAATTCGCAATTAAAACTTCCAGTGCCTAAAATTCCCGCACTATTACGTTGGAATTAAAATATTTATGAGGAACTGTCCGTTATGTCATTTCGATGAAATTTTTGATAAGAATTTTGGATTTTTTGGCGATTTTCTGTAAAACTGCAAGTTGCACGTCACAGAAAAGTATATGAGATCACCTAAGGATCTTCCTTAATAGATTAAACGTTAAAAAACTATACACATCCATAAGGAGTTATCGAAAAATTGACTAAAATATTAGGGATATTGGTCGATTTCCATTCACGCATGTGTTCATTCACAAATTTTATCACTTTACCAATATAATTCTTTTCCAAAATTTGAAGTTTCACCAATCCGGATGTATACTCTATTAAACAAGACCATATTCGTTCAATACGGTGCACCACAGGAGAAGAAATCAGGTAACATACATACAAAAAAAAGCGAAAAAAAAATACGCGACGAATTGATAACCTCCTCCTTTTTGGAAGTCGGTTAAAAAGCAAGATTTATGGGCAACGCGATCAGAAGTTGAATGAGTTAAATGAGGAATGGGATGATTTAAAATTTATAAATATGAAGTCAAATTTAAATAATAATACTGCTATAGAGGGTGTTGTTTTTCTGCTGGACGAGAACGTACCCGTTATAATGACCAAAAATGGGTTAACGGTAAATAATTCTAATGTTAAATTAGCCATTAAAATGACAAGAGATTTTCAAGCTCTAAAATATCATAATGATGAATTAAAAATTGATCAACAAGTATTACAGAGTTTTACAGAATTTAGAAAAAGTCCAAATTTAACTGTTAAAAAAGTATTTGAAAAATCACAAGTCCCTATATCGATCACGTGACCATTCTTATATTTGACGAGTGGGGTGGGTAAATACTATAAAAGCCTGGTATCCATGACATATAATTAGTGTTTTGTTACCAGAAAAGATAAAACCATAAAAAACCATGAAATTCACGGGGTTCATTAACAACATGCTCAAAGAAGATTATATTAATATATCTCTTTTTAACAGACGGTATTGTGTAACAGAAAAATTAACAGGTGTTAATACCATTTTCACATTTTTTCCCCTGGTGATGTAAATTTATTAATTCAGGATATTAAAAACAGTGTGGTTAAATTAACCGGACCAAAATTGATCATTTATACTGAACCACTGCAAAAAGGATCCGAATACAATTGTTAAAAAAATATTTGAAAAAGCAAACGTTCCTGTGGATAAAACAACTTATGACATTGTAATAATTTTGTTGAATAATACAATGTTTGGTTAAAATAAATATTAATTTTTGAAACTTAGAATTTTATTTAATAATTCCTTACTCATCAAAGTAATAAATTTGTTTATTTTTTAGATTAATTTAATATTATATATTTATAATTATGTAGGTAGTAGGTAATGTGTTTAAAAAACGAATTACAACAAAAATGGGTATAATATTTAATTTAGAAATTATGTATATGGTACACATATTCAACGTGGGATTACTACCAAAATAAACAATTATTAATTTAATAACTTTTATATTCAATTAAAAAATATATATGAAAAAAATACTAGCTGTTTAGCTTTGTTTGATAGCATAATTACTAAACTCATTTAAAATTAAATGTATAAATTTATAAGTTTAAGGACAGTTTTAGATGCATGTCAAATAGTGATACTCAATTAGTTAAATTATTGTTTATTCAAAACGTGCGATTAATATTTTTAGCCCATAATGCCATACTTTCGCCTTAGTCGCCTTTTTGTTTGCCTTTTTAAGCAAGAGATGTTTAAAAGTCACCATATCGCCGACTGTTATGAAACTTTCTTCAGGGTTTTTTTTATTTTGTAAAATTTCCATTTTCGTTTCTTGTCCCGGTTTACCATTTTGATATGTTTTATAACAGATTTATAACAGATTACACCTTCCTGTGTAACATTTACCTTTAGATTGTCTTTAAACATTTGAACAATTTTATCAACCAAGTCTTCTTTCATACCATGTATCTGAGAGGATTTTCTTTTAATGTTCTGATTTAATTTTGCTATTTCATCCACCAAATGGGCATTTATGTTTTTTTGAGCGTCCACCACTTCCATTATCTGATTCATTATTTGATCGCTGATATTTTGTCCAACTCGACTGGAAATTGAAAGGGTAAATTTTTCATTATTGAATAATTCGTTTATGGTGTCTATAGTTATCATTTTAATGTCACTAGTTTGCCTTCTAGTGACCGGCATATTGGATCACCCAATTATAAATTACTCCAATGAGTGTAAAACACTTTTTAACAAAACGCTTTTCGGCCCCTAAAACTTATTAAGTTTTGAATTTTAATTAAATCTTTTCCGTTTTATTTCTTGAAATTTCTCAAACATTTGATTCTGAAAAAGAACCGGCAATAAATGTGAATTGTCCAAAATGTGTTTCGGGGATGAATATATGATATCAAAATTTTTATACAGGTATGGAAAACGTTTGACTGGGGTCGGAGAATGCTAACGTTAAACAAGGACGGAACTGCTATTATATGCATGAGACGAGGATTGTCGTTTTAAGTACGTCTGTTTCACGAGCATTCAAGGTAAAGCACGAGAATATCGTATCGTATGGGGGCGGGGCATCGATCGTCACAGTCACAGAGCGACCTTCCGTCGTCCATCTCTTTCCTCGTCAGTAAGGTTTTATCAACGAAGGAGTATGATTATTTACGCAAATAATACGGATTTCCGAGAATTTTTCCTTTTCATGATTTTTGCGATGAAAAATTAATTGTCCGCTATTACGCCAGAACTTAACATTTTTTCTGTTTTAAAAATTAAATAAAATAGATACTCTTAAAAATAAAATAAATTAGTAACTGTTAAAAAAATTGTCAATAAGAAATTAATCATTAACCTTATTATTTATTATTTACAACATATCGTATTTTATTTTTAAGCGATTGGAATCGTCGGAATGTGGTGATAAGAAAAAAAGTATTTACCGCCCGAATACGTCCGAACTCGCGTCACACCGACTTCATTCTCCTGGTGCGTATTGCGTTGATTGATTCAAAATCGCATGGGATTCTACCCGACCCCAGAGAACGAATTTCCACACCTGTATATAAAGTTATAAACGTTGGATGTAAAATCACAAAACTTAAATTTAAAGAAGAAAACTTATATATATATATATATATATATATATATATATATATATATAAAATTTATATAAGGGGGGATGGATAATAATGGGCGATATATATAAATTACGGTGTCTACTATGTTTATAAAAACTTAAAGTATTCATATTATAAACTATTACAACCTCATCTAGGTCAGCGGGAATTTATTAACCAGTTCCCACTAGCTGTTATCTTCAAGCATGGCAATATATGGTAGTATTTGTTTATAATAATGACAACTGCAATTGGACCTATTCAGTTGATATTGTATTCAGATTATAAACCACTGCAAGCTACATCTAGAGCAGCGGGAATAGATGTACGAGCTCTCATTAGTTGTTGTCTTCAAGCGGTATATGGTAGTTGATTTAGCAATTCAGTGTGAACTACCCGATAATTATTGTGGACGACTTGCTTCCAAATCGGATTTATCACTACGTTGTGGTATCGAAATTGACAGTTGTTATATTGATAAAGTAGACACAATAAAGGTTGTAGTCTATAATTTTTCCAGTACAGATTGTTACTTCCATAAAGAAGATCAAATAGCTGTTAATTTTTGAGAAAATGACATCCCCACAAGTAGAAAAAATTGATGCCATATCAAGAGAATGTACTAATGTTTTGAAGTATTGGAAATTATCCGATCAGGCATACGATATTGAAAAACCCATAAAATCTTATTCCGTTTGAATTTTTATTAAGAACTCCTATTGATATTGTATTGAAGGCAAAGGACAGATTTTTGTTATGGAAGGATATCAAGTATCGAAACAAATTCTCGAAAATTTGGTATCGAAATTGGTGGTGGAGTTATTGATGAAGATTATCGAGGTAACTTGGGAATTTTATTATATTGTTACGAAATTTACCCAAAGCCGACCCTGTTTCATTTCAGTACGACAACAATCGCTTTGAGATAAAAAATGGTTCTCGAAAAGACTCGGCACCTGTAGGAGTGATGACTGATTTTACTGGAGAATTCGACGCTGCTGTTATAAAGGAAGCATAAAATTGTTATTGTGATATTTGAATCAGCTGTTCTATATTCGATGTCAATAAAAGTTTCTAGAAAAGTTAAAGTGAATATTAGTTTTATAATTTTAAATTGAACCCACGGACTTTACAACAAATTTGGTGATCAGAAGTAAAGGATTAAGTGCCGTTAAAATCGTAATTTGATTTATGGAAACACGGAGCATGGAAAAGATGGAAACTGCCAAAAAAATAGTCAAGCAAGTTACCGAGGGACTAGACGAAAAAATAGTCCAGATTCTAGAAAAACGTGACAAGAAGAAAAAACAACATCAAGAAGAAATTCAACAAAGGTTAGTAAAATCTTTTGATGAAAAACGTAAAATAGAATTAGAAAATCTTGTCACTACGATGAAAAGCGAACAACAAAATCTAGTTTCCACGATGAAAAGTGAACAACAAAATCTAGTTTCCACGATGAAAAGTGAACAACATAATTTAATTCAAGGATTGTTCTCGAAATTTGAAGAAAAACAAGGCAAAACGGAAGAAAAAAGACAATTGCAATTTGAACAATTAATGCAAATAGTATCGCTAGTTAATGAAACAGTTAATGAAAGAATGCAAATAGTTGAATCGGACATAAAATAAATAAACGACGACATAAAGATCCTAAAAAGTAATGTGGAGACTCTTGAAATCAAAGTAGATGACATCGATTCCATCTAGAGCCAGGTGAAATTTGAAATCAGTTCCATTAAAAACACCTTACAAAGTGAAGTAAGTGAAGTACAAGATAAAATCAGTGCCATCCAAAACCAGGTAGAAACAGAAATCAAAAAATGAAACAGGACTTACAGCGAGGAAAATACCAGCACACCGTGAGTACCAAAGTTTCCTTTAGTAAACCACCCACATTCGACGGCAGTTCATCTTGGCCCATGTATAAACGACAATTTGAGGCCGTGGCTACAGCTAATGGATGGGATAATCAAGAAAAATCTACTTCTCTGGTAATTTCGTTAAGAGGTCCGGCCCTAGAACTCCTCCAAAGCATTCCAATCGATGAACAAGGCAATTTCGACAAGATTATCGCCATTCTGGACAAACGTTACGACAATCAATCCTTGAGTCAGGTATACCAAGTCCAACTGAGTGGAAAAACGCAAAAATCCGGTGAAAGCCTCCAAGAATTCGAAGCAGAGATTAGACGGTTAGTACACTTGTCCTACCCAGACCTGCCAGAGGGAACGAAAGACCAGTTGGCCACACAGAGTTTCATAAACGGCATCAGAGATGTGGAAGTACAAAGAAATTTAAGACCGAGTGGCGTCAAGAAAAGTAATGAAGCTCTACTTCGGGCTTTGGAAGTAGAGGCTGTCATGAACATGTCCAAGCCGAGGGTCCGAGCAGTTTCCTTTAACCAGGAAGATTCAGAGTCACCATTTGAAGCACTGCTGGCTGGTCTGAACAAAATATTAGAACGGTCACTAAGAACTGGCGCCAGAGGGGCATGTTACCGCTGCGGACGGACAGGACACTTTCAACGTGAGGCCACCTGAACGATCACCGACCAGGGGTAACCAACAGAACAGCCACATGTCCAGGGACCGTCAGCCAGTCAGCATAAGGGGGCGAATGCTGACTAACCCTCCACCAGCCTCCAAAACGTTATCCATCCGGGGATTTTGCCGAGATAGCGGCAGCCTAGTCATCAGAGGCACCATCAATGGGCGAGCAGTTACCATCACAATCGATACGGCGCCGCTGTGTCCATTGCTAAGTCTAGGGTTTTGAGAGCATCAGAAATTCGGCCAGTTACCAATAACATCCAGCTCAGAACAGTCACCGGCGAGTCCATGTCAATACAGGGTGAGGCAGATGTCGTGCTACAGATAGGGGACAACATGATCCGGCATAGGGTCCTGGTAGCGAATATTGAGGACGATTTTATACTGGGAATGGACCTAATTAGCCAGCATAGATTTGTGTTCGACCCGAGATATGATGTTCTTCGATTCCTAAATGAGGAAATTTTATTGACACGGCCCGTCAACACATCAGTCACCCCCATAAAAATTGTGGCAAAGTCGAACGGAACTCAGCTCATGACTACTTAGTTGGACGGGCTATAGTGAAAACAGGACGAGATATACCAATTAGAGTCCTGAATTTGTCCAACAACGACATCATAATTGCTTGTTTCGAGCCAGTAGAGACCATCATCAATTGCGAAGAAGAGTACCAGACGTCGGTGAAGGAGACAGGGCCCAGTAAAGAGTTCCTACAACAGTTTGCTGACCATTTGACACACCTGACACCAGAGAACCAGAAGAAAGCCAAGCAATTTATCACAAAGCACTGGCAAATTTTTAACAGTCAAGATGGAACCACCGGCCGCACCAACATCATCCAGCATCGAATAGATACCGGAGAGGCTCAACCCATCAGAATACCACCTAGACGACTACCATTGGGGCAACAACAGGCAGTCGATGAAAACATCGAGTCCATGTTACAGAGTGGAGTTATTGAGCCATTCATCAGCCCATGGTCTGCTCCCGTCATGCTAGTTAAAAAGAAGGATGGAACCACCCGATTTTGTGTGGATTACAGAGAGCTGAATGACGTCACGAAGAAAGACAGCTATCCACTACCCCGAATCGATGACACTTTGACCACACTAGCAGGCTCCCGTTGGTTCTCCACACTAGACCTAAAAAGTGGATATTGGCAGGTTGGTCTACACGCAAACGACAGAGAAAACAGCGTTCTCCACCAGTAAAGGGCTGTTTCAGTTCACGGTCATGCCCTTTGGGTTTTGTAATGCACCCGCTACATTTGAGAGGCTAATGGAGTATGTACTGAGCGGGTTAACATGGAGGACGTGCTTAGTATACCTCGACGACATTCTAGTCATGGGTCAGACATTCGACGACCATCTGTAGAACCTGGACGAAGTATTCTCCAGAATTAATAATGCTAACCTGAGACTCAATCCGAAGAAGTGTTCCTTGTTCCAAAAAGAAGTAGAGTTTTTGGGCCACGTCGTTTCCGAGTCAGGAATCCGCACCAACGAAGACAAGATAGAAGCCATCCGTGATTGGCCAGTCCCAAGAGACAAGCATAAACTCCGAAGCTTCTTGGGCCTCTGTTCATACTACCGGCGTTTTGTTGAGAGATTTGCCACCATCGCCGCCCCTCTACATCGGCAGACCACTGAGAAAGAGACCTTCCATTGGAATCAGGATTGCGAAACATCATTCAGACGACTGAAGGCAGCACTATGTTCCAGCCCAATCCTAGCCTGTCCTACACAGTCCGGCAAGTTCATCTGAGACACCGACGCCAGCAACACCGGTTTGGGGGCCGTCCTATCCCAGGTGCAAGATGGTGAAGAGAGGGTGATCGAGTACTACAGCCGTGGATACCAGAAAGACATTATTGCGTCACCAGAAAACAAATCCGAACAGATCATGCCGCACTCAAATGGCTGCTGGACATGAAGACACCGGAAGGACAACTGGCCAGATGGATGGAGAAATTACAGCAATACGACTTCAAGGTGGAACACCGTGCCGGCCGTTTGCACAATAATGCCGAAGCCCTGTCCAGAAGACCCTGTAGAGCGGAATGCGGACATTGTCTGAAGACGGAACAGCGAGAGGGTATCTCCATCAGGCAGATCCGAGTGCAGACCAATGAAGACTGGACAACGGAACAGTGCATCCAGGATCAAATGGCTGATCCAGACATCGAACCAATCTTGTCACTCAAAACGAGAGGGGCACCCAGGCCACGACGGGACGAAGTAGCTAGACACTCAGGCGTGCTGCGTTATGGGCTCAATAGGACTCTCTAAGAGTATACAGTGGAATGCTCAAGCGAGTTTGGGAAAGCGCTGATGGACGAGAAACCAAGTCCCAACTGGTAGTACCGAAGAAAAAGGTACCAGCCATCCTGACCGAAGTACATGATGGGATTATCGGAGGCCACCTGGGTATGAATAAAACCCTAGACAAAGTTCGCCAGCGGTACTACTGGGTGAATTCCTTACTTGGTGCCGCAAATGTGCCACCTGTGCAGCCAGTAAGGGCCCGAAGACCCGGACCAAGGGCAGAATGCAGCAGTACAATGTGGGCGTCCCATTTGAGAGAATCGCCATCGATGTCGCCGGTCCGTTTCCCGAGTCAGAGAGGGAACAAATACATTCTGGTCGCAATGGATTACTTCAGCAAATGGCCTGAGGCATATGCGATACCCAACCAAGCGACGGTGCTAGTAGAACAACTATTCAGCAGATTTGGCGTCCCGATGGAATTACATTCAGACCAGGGGCGTAACTTCGAATCGAATGTCTTTCAGAAGATCTGCACGATGTTGGGGATCAGGAAAACGAGAACAACACCATTACACCCACAGCCAGACGGAATGGTGGAAAGATTTAACAGGACCTTGGAACAACACCTATCCAAGGTCGTCAGCAATAACCAGCGTGATTGGGATGAGCATATTCCCCTATTCCTGTTGGCATATCGCTCTGCCGTACATAATAGTACAGGCCTGACCCCAGCCAGGGTCCTATTCGGAAAGGAGCTGCGATTACCCTGCGATTTGGCATTTTGCTCCTCCGAAGAACCTCCCCAAGACATCGACGATTATGCCGACCAGCTCCGACATAACATGCTGGCAATACACGAATTAGCCCGAACGCAGATGTTGACCACCAGTGACGGGATGAAGACGCGATACGACCTCAAGGCCAATTCAGTCGGGTTCCAGGACAGGGACAAAGTCTGGCTGTACAACCCCCAACGGAGCAAGGGTAAATCCCCAAAGCTTACACCCGCCTGGGATGGTCCATATGAGGTGGTCAAGGGGCTTAATGACGTCGTCTACCGGATTCGTCGAAACCCCAAGGCTAAATTGAAGGTGGTTCATTTAGATCGACTCGCTCCCTACCATGGAGAGGATGTTTCTGATCGGGACGATCAGAATTAAAGGGGGGGCAGTGTTACGAAATTTACCTAAAGCCGACCCTGTTTCATTTCAGTACGACAACAATCGCTTGAAAAGACTCGCACCTGTAGGAGTGATGACTGATTTTACTGGAGAATTCGACGCTGCTGTTATAAAGGAAACAGGCCACGATCGCGAGTTCAGTTGATGGAGCGAAGAGTTTATATGTAAAATTGTTATTGTGATATTTGAATCAGCTGTTGTATATTCGATGTAAATAAAAGTTTCTAGAAAAGTGAAAGTGAATATTAGTTTTATAATTTTAAATTGAACCCACGGACTTTACAACAATATAATCATTCAAATGTGGAACGATAATTTAAACGTGGAGACGTTATAGCTCAATTGATATGTAATCCTATTTTTTACCCCAGTTTGCAATTTACAGACATAGGAGCCATGGAAAACAATAGTGAGCGCGGTATACATATCAGAAATCCAAATAAGTTTTTATAGAATCATATCATTTTAATATATATAATAAACTTAATTGTGTAAAAATAAAATAAAAAAATTAAAAGCATTAAGTTTTATTTTAAAAGATTCAAGAAGTATTTTTTAAATCACTTGTTGAAGAAATGGGTTCCTATTTTTGCAATAAATGTAAATAACTAAATTTTTTAATTTTATATATCTTGTCAAATTTATAAACTGCATCATACAAAAGTAATAACTTTATCAAATTTTATTCCCTCCCTGAATTTTGGAAACATCTCAAACAACAAAAATATTTAATTACCATGACTGATTTATTAAATTAAATTCACTTGTTGATTTACGCCGTTCAAGAATATTGTGTTCCTAATTTTGTCATAAATGTAAATAATAAACAATGCAATTATTCAATTTTATATTTTCCATTTAATAAACCTTCTTATGATACAAAATTAATAAGTTTTTCAAATTTTATTTTCTCCTTGAATATTGAAAACAATTCAAATAACAAAAATATTATATTATCATGTCCAATTAATTTAATCACAGACAACAAATACTTGTTTATACCTTTATTATTCTTATGAAGTTCCAAACTATAAATATTAAACAATATTAATCAGTTATTAAACAAAAATAAAATAAAAAATCAATGTGTTAGATTATCAAGATCTTCCAAATTTTCTATAGTATGTATTGTACCTCGAATATTAGCCTTAACGCGACACCCACAGTACCATACTTTCTTTTTTCCCAGTTTTGTTTTTGCCTCCTTGAGCAAGATATATTTGGATATGGTCATATCTTCAAATATTACTATGGAAGATCCTCTTAATTTTTTTCTTTTTTGTAAGATTTCCAATTTGTTCTTGTGTTGAACTGTTGTGATAAGTACAGGTCTTGGTTTACCATTTTGACTTGTTCCAATTCTAAAACAATTTTCAAAGTCACTTTCTGAAACATTTATTCCTAGCTTGTTTTTCAATATCCATATAATTTTATCAGGCAAGTTTTTGTTTGGGTCTTCTCGTAAATCACATAATCTAATGGAATATCTTTTTAGGTGCTGATTCAATTTTTCTATTTTACACTTGAACTGCTCATTAATCTGTTTTTGGGCTTTTAATTCTGGCATTATTTCATCCATTTGTTGCTTGATTTGCTCGACGTCAAATTTTTGTTCCTTTTGACTACATATAAAGGTGGTAAATTTTTCATCATCAAATAATTCACTTACAGTTTCTTTAACTATCATTTTAATGTCACTAATTTGCGTCTAGTAAATGGCATTGAGGTCATTGATTAAAAATTACTTTGTGTAAAACTTACAATTTTTTATTGTTTAAATGTTATTGCTTAAATAATGTAATGTTTTTACATTAAAACTGTTAAATATTTATTTTTGGTAATTTCAAGCAAAAACCTGAATTATTGTATCAGCAACCTCAAACCCCTCAAAACAAACTTGTTATGTGGGATCTAGAAAAATGACAAATAAACATGTGGATGCTTATATTATACACTTTAGAGAGAGGGTATGATGTGTAATATAGGTGGGGTGATATCTAAATAACAAATTTAATAAATATTTTCATCAATAACAATTTCATGTTATGCTAATCAAGGATATTAAACAGCACAATTATTTTTCTGTGAAAATGGCATCTACACAAGTAGAGAATCACACTAAAAGAATACACCAATGTTTTAAATTATTGGAAATTTTCTGAACAAGCTTTCAATATTGAAAAATCTGTAAAATCACACTCAGCTGGTTTTTTATTAAGAACTCCCATTGACATTACAATAAAGGCAAAGGACAGACTTCTGGTAGTATTGAATCTTGGTATTTGTTTACCACAAGGCTGTTATGGAAGTATTTCAAGTATCGAAACCAACTCTCAGAAATCTGGTATTGAAATTGGTGGTGGAGTTATTGATAAAGATTATCGAGATAACTTGGGAATTTTATTGTATAATCATTCAGATGTAGAGTGTCAATTTAAGTGAGTAGATAATATAGCACTATTGATTTATCACCCCATTTGTTATCCCAGTTTAAAATTTACAGACCCAGAAATATATGGAAAACAATACTGGTTCCAAAAGCAATGATATTGGATCTTCTTAATAATATGTCAACCCCAGATAAATGTAATACTAATATATGTGTCAGATAATTTTGTCTCTTAAAAACAAAATAAAATATTTAAAATGTATTGAATTATTATAAAATTATTACCTATTATATTTTATATTACTTTTAATCTTCATTTGTGAATAAACATTATTTCTAAAAATGTTTGTAAATTCTTAATGAATTCATAGCTGGCTTCTTTCTGCAATTAATTAAAATATAACCTTTGATATAGCATACACAAAGAAAATTGAATATTGGTCATCAAAACTCTCCGAACACATCATTTTAATAAATAATAATAGTTCAATGATTTTATTAGAATAGACTTTTTCTGTTGGCAATTTAACATGCCTTTTCTGGTATTAACAAATTTCACTTCTTCAATACTGCCCAGATCTAAGTATATTTTTATTTCTTGATCTATTAATTTCTATAATTTTCTATGATTGATTCATTACAGTCTTCCAGGCTGTTTTGCCATAATTTGTTGGAGTTTTTCTATATTGGTTATTATTATCCCATAAAAACACCAAATAATATTTTACCATATAGGTATATTGCAATACTTGGAAATTATAAATTCTTCATTCCTCTTGATACTTTTCATAAAGGTTCGATTGGACGTTTGTATTACAAAAATAATGGATATAGCTAAAAGAAATATAAAATATAGATAATGTAACATTAATTTTACTTTTCATACCTTTCACATAAGCTCCAAAATAATAAAATTGTTTTTCAAATGTTCCACATTTTTGCATTTGCACAAAATTATTAAAATTTTTATTCCCCTGTCTGTTGTTAACTTACTCAAATATTTTGAGGTTATCCGAATTGTCACCTGACGAAAGTATTATAATTCATAGAGGTGCGTATTCACCAAGCGCGCAAAATGTTTGCAATTGTTGTCAAATGTTTGCAATCACAACATTTGCTTGGTAGAGACACACCGTGGTAGAGACGAAACTGACGCGCATTTGCAAACATTTGCAATCATTTGTCCGTGTTCCGAGCGTTGTCGGTACATCAAAGGGATTTGTTGCTTATGCGCGCGTGATGCATTTTAAGTGGAAACGTGCATGAACATGTTCGCAGTGAACCAGTGTTGTTTTTCAGATCGGTGCGACGTATCTACGAAATAATTCAACAACTAACGAATAAAATAACCAAGAAAATTTGGGTTGTATGATAATTGATAACACACGACTAAATATGAATAATATGGAGTGGGACAATGAAAAGTGTCTGAAATTAATTGAGATGTATGAGATGAAGCCAGAAATATGGCATAAATTTTATTACAATAAAACGAAGAAGTATGACGCATGGAGTGAAATTGCAAAAGAAATGGAAACCAAAGTAGATGTTGTGAGAGGTAAAATAAATTCTTTGCTCTCCTCTTACAGAAGGGAAAAGGCGAAGCATGGAAAGTCCATGAAGATAGGGACTGGTATCGTTACTTTTATTATAAATTAATTCACCTATTATTTGCAACAAAAAAATAGCCCTCTACCTCACTTCTAACTCATTCCTTTTTGAAATTTATTTATTTTCTCGTGACAATTTTAAACTAACGCACATTAATTTCCTGTAGGTCGAGACGAAGTGTACGTGAGCAATTGGTTTGGCTTTAATGCTTTTCACTTCTTAGCTGACAAAAGTAAATGTCGGAAAACACTAAGCTCAGCGGGAACTGACTTGAACGAGGAAAGTGTGAAGGTAAAAATATTTTCAATCATTTGAGTTTATTAATTAAATCAAAAAATACATAGAAAAAAGTTAAGCATACTCGTTTTGCCAGGGAAGTGTACCATTGCCCATAAAATAATTAGAAAATTCATTTCGAAATTCTTGAGCACTTGTCGATGATTTTCTTGGAATTTTTTTAAAATCTAATAGAGATGACAAATTGGTGTCGTTTCTCCAAGTACCAAGAATAACTTCTCCATTTACTTCGCTGTCTAAAGTACCTTCGGGACAATATACATTCTTAGATGATGGGCTTTTACGTAAAAAATTATGTAGGTACACACAAGCCATCACAACTAACTGTGCGTTTTCTAGTTTTAAAAGCAGTCGGTAATTGAAAAATCTTTCTTTTGAGCCTTTTTCATGCAATCCTGAGTAGGGCTTAATTAGATTATGATTCAAGGCGAAAGCTTCGTCCCCTAAAATTAAATAAGGTAGGGGTGTTTCGTGTCTTGGCAATATTTCTGGTGGTGGTAAGTTGAAATGGCCATTTTGTAGACCTTTATATAGCTGCGTATTCTTAAAAACACCTCCATCCGAGATCCTGCCTTGACAACCGACATCCACAAAGAGAAAATTATAATTTGCATCCACTAATGCAAATAATACTATACTGAAAAATGATTTGTAGTTAAAGTAGTCGCTTCCAGTGCCCCCAGGACACTGTATAACTACATGTTTTCCATCTATTGCACCAATTGCATGAGGAAAATTCCATTGTTGTTCAAATTCTTTGCTTACTTGCAGCCATTTCTGTTCACTGTCTAGCATCTGCAATTAAGAAAAAAAAAACTAACTATACTATATTTATTCAATCACTTGTTTTATCATAGGATAACGATGCTGACGATGTGGTAGAAGTAGCGGCTGACGATGAAGCCTCTGAAGATACTGAAGATTTCGTATCGATAAAAAATAATAGCAGCGCCACTCAGGAAACTGCAAGCAGTAGCGCCACTCAGGAAACTATTTATAAAAGTGCCTCACGAGAAACAGGAGCAAACCACCCTAAGCAAATACCTCCAAAACCAAAAAACCCAAACTGGAAGCTAAATCATCTGATCCTCGTATTGATAAAGCTTTCAACATTCTACAAGAGTGTGCTGAACGTGATGGTTGTGACATATATGGAGAGCATATTGCTGTGAAACTACGAGGTTATAGTAAAAGAACACAAGCAGTGGTCCAACATTTATGCAATAATATTTTATTTAACGCCGATCTACAATCTACATCAACAATTTCAACGCCGTTCTGCTCACCGCATTCAAGCTCTGCAAGTAATTATAATGCTTGGTCAAGAACACCTACCCCATTTACTCAACCACAGTCACCATACCCTCCTGTTTCTATGGAGAAAGCAACAAACAATAATGAGAGTACGTCATTACAAAATGATGAATCGCAAGAAACATCGGTGCTGGACATCTCAGGAATTCTCCAGAATCAGACTTCAGCATCAGTAGCAACTTTTGTTGAGAACTTTAATCCGAATTCAGAATATTGACTCAACAATATAATAATAATAATAATATTATGTTGTAACATTACAAGTGCCTAGACATATAAATAAAGAGTTATTCATACTCGTCTACTTACTTTTACGTATTCCTTCAAGGCTTCTATAATACATGCACATGCTTCCGGTATTATGTTTGCAATTAATGGCTTAGAAACTCTAAATAGATACATAAGGCTATTGTAGGAATCTCCTGTAGCCAAGAATCGAAGTGTGATTGCCAGTCTAACTTCTACCGGAATGCAATCTCTGTAATTTGTATCTCGTTTACATATTTTGGATCCAATTAACGAAATAATCTTATCGCTTATTTGTAAGTCAGTTAGCAGTTGAATTGACTGTCTTGTTTTCAAAAAATGGGATGTCCAAAACCTATGCTTTCTCTTTTTCTTTTTAATACTGTTCTCTTTTTCAATTAAAACAGTCATAATTATGTAAGACGCGGCACTAGCAATACGTTTGCTTTTCGGAGCCATTATTTATGTTTGTTGCGCGGAACATGTACAAATGATTGCTCCGTACAGGTGTCTGCCAATATTTACATTGGTGGAGACAGTTCAATTGCAAACGTTTGAAAACATTCACAATCATTTACAAACGTTTGCTAACAATAATTTTTAGGTGGATACGCACCTTAAGACAACAATGCAATTAGTCGTAGAGCTCTTTTTATCTTAGTAGAGATAGCCTGCACTGCACAAATGTCGTGGTAAGATTAAGGAGAGAGAGGGCAAGAGGCTATTTCACTCGGTTGGGAGCTGCTTCCAATAAAGCATGTTGTTCATTGGCTGCGTCCACCGACCATCCACTCACTAAGTGAAATAGCCTCTTACTGTCTCTATTGCCCTCACTTTCTAGCGTTGCCACGATTTTATGCTTGACAGGCTATATCTAGATGGTAAATGATCTAAGCTTTTTATGCATAAAGAAAATGGGTGCGTTCAGCAGATACAAACTGTTGTCAACGGGTGAGTTCAGCAGATACAAACTGTTGTGAACGTTTGCTAACGTTTCATGTTTTGTGCTGCACGTTTCATGTTTTGTGCAGCACAAAACATGAAACGTAAGCAAACGTTGACAACAGTTTGTATCTGCTGAACGCACCCAATGTTTGTTTGAGTTGCAATGGATTTCCAAATGATGTAGGTGAAACGGCGAAATGACCACAAAGTATTTAAAATCATTATATACACATGAATTTACAAAACGTTATTTTACAGGTAATTTACATTTTGATGTCAACTGCTACCCATAAATTCTGTAAAATTATATTACAAAAAAGATCCATTTCAATGATATTTATTGGTTCAACTACTTTTGAATAGCATTACAAATATCATATATAGGTATATTATTATACTGATAAATATTGCCAAAACATTATTTGCAACTACTTTTATTGCAAATTCATTTTGAAAGAAGTGATAAATCATCATACAGTAAGTGAAAGTTAACTAATATAAACCTTCAACTTCAGAGTAGTAAACACTTGTTTAAGATTTATATTTATCAATGTATTATCCTGTACCACAATTACACTACACTATTATTGATTTTATATTTGCAAGTATCTGGTTATAAATTTTATCCAGCTATCCCCATGTAAATATACAACTGGTTTGTAATTTGTTTGGTGTTGCCAATTGCAGTTAAAAGTTTGGCATTTCTGTAATATTTATATTGAGAATACGCTAGTAAAGTATCTTTGACAATAGGCATTTGCGCCATCTCGTGATTTATTTGTAGAACGCTGGTTCTGTCAAAGCCGTAATTTATGTTTCCTGTGTTATAGATTAAAATTTAGTTTTCTCATAAAATGGAAATAAAAACATCAAACCGAAAGTGCAGTGTAGTTGATTTTGAAAATACATGAAGGAAAAATAAAAAATTACAATTCTACCGTTTTCCTGGATTTCTGTAGCAATTGGAGAGGAAGGAAAAAATGGATTACAGCAGTTCGTCGTCAAGAGCAATTAAATTATATTTCCACGTCTTTAGTCATTACTAAATATATAAAATTAATCACAATTGTTGTTCTGTTAACAAAAATGTTTGTTTTTAATTAATATTTTATTTTAGCAATAAAGAAAAAAAGTAACTTTTTAGTTATAGGAGTGATGATAAGCCATGGCAACCAGGAACATATTCAAGGATTTGCTCATTTCAATGGAGCAGAAAAATCAAACAATGTAGATACATAACAAAATGTACAATTCAACTATCTTACCTGCAATATATCAATATTTATATTCTTTTAAATGAATAACACTTTATATTCTCATTATTTTTATTTTTTTATGAGCGCTTCTTTATTTTTAGTTATTACAAAAGCTATAAATAATAATCAATACTCATTTCTTTGTGAATTAATATGTATATTTGCATCTGTTGTTGCTTTATTATCCTTGTTCGAACTTCAAAATTTTTATCTTGGTCCATTAAAACTTCATTGTCAGTGAAATCTACCAATAAATTATATATAATAAATAAGGTTAATTTGTTTTTTTCTTATATATAGTTACTTACTATTGTTAATCTCAATTGGAGTTCATCGACTCCTGAAGATGCAATTTTTTCTTGTCGTAGGTACTCGTAATCTTTCAGCCCACAAACCAGCATGAACATTTTGCTTTTTTATATACATATTGCAGGAAATATAGTTGGATTGTAACTTTTGTTATGTGCATTGTTTACTTTTTTCTCAAACAATTTGACCACTGCAAATCATTGAATTTGTTTCTAGCTGAGATGGTTTGCCCCACTGCTGTAATTAAAAATCACATTTTTGTTAATAGAACAACAGTTATGATTAATTTTATACATACAATAATGACTAACAACGTGGAAATCAAATTTATTTACCATGATGTCGAACTGGTGCAATTCATTTTTTCTTCATCTCTAATTGCTATGGAAATCCATGAAAGTGGTATAATTGTAATTTTGGATTTTTGCTTGGTGTATTTTTACAATCAACTACACCGCACCACAGATCATACAACACCATATACAACACCGCACTTTCGGTTTGATGTTCTTCTTTCCATTTTATGGGATAACTAAATTTTAATCTATAACACAGGAAACATAAGTTACGGCTTTGACAGAACCAGCGCTCCACAAATAAAACACCAGATGGCGCAAATATCTATTGTCAAAGATACTTTACTAGCCTTAGATCATTTACCATCTAGATATAGTCCGTCAAGTATACAATCGTGGCAACGCTAGAAAGAGAGGGCAATAGAGACAGTAAGAGGCTATTTCACTTAGTGAGTGGATGGTCGGTGGACGCAGCCAATGAACAACATGCTTTATTGGCAGCAGCTACCAACTGAGTGAAATAGCCTCTTGCCCTCTCTATTGCCCTCTCTCTCCTTAGTCTTACCACGACATTTGTGCACTGTAGGCTATCTCTAGAAAGTAAATGCTCTAAGTTACTAGCGTATAGGTATCAATTTTTCTCATTATTTTGAAAAGTCTGTATTTAGTTTTTATCTGTTAAAATTTTAAATTAATTTCTGTTTACATGTGTGAATGCTTATAATTTGATTAATTTCAGCATACAAATGCATTGTCACAAAAGGTAAAAGTTCTTAATTCCTTAAAATGTCTCTCAAAATTAATTCTTCATTTATTATTCAATTTTTATGTTATGAATTCATTCTGAATATAGCATTTTGTTTTATTTCTTAATTGACCTTTTATTTATAACCATTTTTTTGTTTTGTACTCTCAAGTCTCAAGATATTATTAGTGGAAATTGAGTTTTAATGATGCTTTTAGATATCTTTTTGTAGATTAGGTATTGACAATATGTTCATTTTATTTCTATTAAATTTGTTATATTGTCATAACACTACAGTGTCAAAAGATTCTATGGTGAGATAAACTGAAATATAGATAAGAAATCATTAGGACTTTCTACGCTATTAATGTAAATTTTTAATAAACAGTCATCAATATGCTTAATAATATGTTCTGCATTAGATTAAGTTGTCATAATTGAAATAAACTCCCAAAACACATTAATTTAGTTTTATTATTTTACACAGTTTACATCAGGCATTAGTTTTAGATTTTTATAGTATATTTTCTCTCCATGGCAATAAATAATGTAAATCACAATACCTTTCTAATTAGGTTTTGCAGTAAATATTATATGTTCAGTTCATATTGCAATAAACTAATGCTCAGTTTCAAAAAGGAAATGATAGTAATTTTGACATTGTTTTTAGGGATCCCTTATTAACAAAGATTAGTGATAACTTTACTAAAAATGTTGGTTTTGTAAGTACAAATATAAAACTGGATAAAAAATAAATGACTGATACTGATTTCTTCCTTTTTGAAAGAGATCTCGTAGTTGTAAAATCTAAATACACATAATATATCTGAACATTTTGCAATAATTTGATGTAAACATTAGATCACAACAATTTTATGTGCATTCCACAAAAGAATAATTTGGTCCAGTGCGAGTTGGACTCGCATACTTAGGGTTCCGTACCACCTTCAAGATTCGAATATTCCAGTTTCAGACAAGCAGGGAATGAGTGCATTTTCTTATATTTGCCCTAATATCTTTTAAGGGAGGCGTTTTAAATTTATAAAAAATATACACTTTGATTTTTCACACATAGACTTTTTATTTTATCTGCTTTAGGATTCGCTTGATTTTTATCAGAATACATATGTATTTAATTTTCTAATTTGGCCCCCTAAAAGTAACATTAGAGTTTTATTTTACTAATAAACTTTCGGAGATGCCTTTTATAATCTACTGTCTGAGTTTTGAGGCTCCGTAGAATGGAAGAAAAAGGGCAAAATAGGTCAAAGTTAAATTATAAATTATTAAATCTGTTATTCAAATTATTTAAAAATATAAATAAAATATATTTTTCAAAATTTAAACAGTGTAGTTTCTAATGTGGGAATTAAGTTGATGTTTAATATTTTTGTTAATATCTTTGATACAAATGATTTAAAAATATATATTACATGATGTGTTTGAAAAGTGAATCTTTATTTTCCATTTAATTGTATAATTTGTTCCTAAAATTACTATGGGGGTTTTCTAATAATTTATTTTCCGTTTAATTCTATTATTTGGGGGCCAAATAATAGAATTAGGGTTTTTTTCATATTTTTCCTATAAACAAAAAAATGAGGTCTTAGAGTTTGGGGAATAACGGGGAGAATGGGTAATTGTTTTAAAATATTTTTTTAATATATTTTAAATATTAGAAACAATTACAATTTTTTATTTTCCATTTAATTCTATAATTTGCCCCCCAAAATGAATTATAGGGGTTTCTCTTTATTTTTCCAGTTAAGTTCAGGTGAGGGCCTATACCTCCATTTTTTTCAAAATTTTCCAGCTTATAGTTTCGGAGATAGGGGGGGAATGAGTATTTTTTTATATTTTTGTTAATATCTTTTAATTTATTTATTTTAAAAATATGGAAAAAATATATTTGTTTTCGTCGTAATGAGCCCTTTCATTTGATATATAACATGATGGGTTAGAGACAATTTTAATTTTATATTTTCCATTTAATTCTATAATTTGCCCCCGAAAATTAAAAGTAGAGGTTTCTCATTATTTTTCCAGTAAACTTCAGGTCAGAACCTATAAATCAATTTTTTTTCAAAACTTTACGTTTTATACTTTCGGAGATAAGGGGGGGGGATGGGTAAATTTTGGTATATTCTCGTTAATATCTTTTTAAATAATTTTTTAATATTAAAAAAATATATTTGTGTTCCTCAGAAGGAGACCTTTCATTTGATATATTACATGATGTGTTTGAAATTTTTTTTATTTTTAAATTTTTATTTAATTCTATAATTTGCCCCCCAAAATTAATATTAATGGTTTCTCCTTATTTTTCCTGTAAAGGCAACGTTCTATATTTCCTATTTTATTCAAAATTTTAGGCTCAGTAGTTTCGGTGATCAGGGGGGGGAACGGTCGATTTTTATAGTTTTCCCCCCCAGAAGTACCGCTAAAATCAAAATTTCTTCATTTACGATATGTACTCCTTATCGAGTCACCAAACTATACATTGATACCAAATTTCAACCTCTTGCGTCCAGTAGTTTAGGAGAAAATTACTGTGATGTGACAGAGGCAGAAATCCGGAGTGATATTATAAGGGTATCCGTATATTGTATATACGGAACCTTTAAAAAACATCAAATATCCTAAAAATGAATAAAAATCTGAAATGGCTTCAAAGTTTGAACCCACAATTCAGTAGGTACATGTAAACATTGTAGTAAACAAATTGCAATTCTGACATATTTTCAGTTATAAAAAAATATTAAAAACATTTTGTGAAATATAGGCTCATTACATGTATATAAATTATGAGGATTTTAAAACATATCAATGTTATCAGACCTATTTAAAGAGATGTTAAGGCTTGTAATTATTGTTTTCTTAATAATCATTTCAGACTATTAAATTTAACAAGAGATTTCCAGAAGTCTCATAATAAATATACTGAACAAACAGTTTACATAAGTATTATTTTGATGAGAATTGTATATAATCCTTAATGTCTATTATTTAAAAATCAATTTCAAAGGCATTAAAATGTTTCACCTTTAGGTGATATTCAAAGATTTACAGAAACTCCCAATTTTGTTACACAAGTAATTCATAGGGTTATAAGGCTTGCTAATTTGCAGTCAAACCTTTCAATATTGAATTGTTTTGTTTAAACCCTTAATAGATAATAAAGGTAAGGTGTACAAAAAGGACCTGAATAATCCTCTTTAGCAATTATATTTTGTTTACAATTTGCACAATTATCTTCCAAAGAGCTGAAACTTTTCAGTTGTCTGTTGCATTTCTCATGAGTAATGTACTACAGATCAGACATGTTGAATTTTTTTATTAAAATAGAAAAAGTTGTAAAAATTTCCATGGAACTATGAGCTTTACCTATGCTGTTACAACAGAAGCTAGAGCAGTAAACTATAATTTATCTATCCTAGATCCCTTTACATAAACCATCTATTAACTATTACACAGTTAGAGATACCAATGATAAATCATTGTTAGGTTTCAATTAGAACTGTCCTCAAGCTTAAACAGGCAAACAGAAATATTATTGTCAATAACTGATCCTTGTGATCTGAACTTTGCAATATGGTTGTGTGGAGTTTAAAATCATGGAAACTTCCAATTACACCATAATTGTAAACTGTGTTTAATGTGTTGTTTAGACTGAAATCGGCAAATTTTAAATTAAATTTTCATTAGACAAATTCAGTTACAAAATCTGAAGATAAAAAGATACTAGAAGCAAGGAATAGCATTGCAGGAATAGGTTAAATAAGCTAAATCATGATCAGTCAAACACTGCAGGAAGATATGTTAAGAAATTTTTTTTTAAGTACTAAGGACAAATATACATAACTAACAGCTAAATTGAAATGACCCATTTTGTTGTGTATTGAATTTCCATTATAAGCACCAAACATAGAAGGTTTTTTTCATGCATTTATTAGCTGCTACCTGTGGGGACTTTTTACATTTGCATAAAATAGAAAAAATCTGTTTGTATTTACATATCTGTTGTAATGTGGTGTACAAATAATTTATGACTGAAAAACATTGTAATTTTTAACATTTGATTGCCTGAAAGAGCCACTAGGCTCTTTGGTTGTTGACAAATTTGACGTCGCAAAATGTAACAATTTTTTATGAAAAAATGTACCGTATAAGATTTATAGACAGTTTTAAAATTTCTGGAATATTGATTTTTCGCTTACTTTCTGTTAAGGTACGTTTTAATCGGTCTATTTCTTTGTATTTCTATAAAACTGTTTGGCTTCGAGCGTTAACGTTAACGACGATCATACGGTTTGAATAGTCATTCAGAAGTATGGTGAAATTAATCGCCATTTGTTAACGTTTCATGTTGTAAGAACATGTGCATCAGAACTCTTCTTTTTCTGACGCGGATAATGATATTTTTCACAATAAAGTGGCGAATCATCCCTCACTGTGGCAGCTATCTCACGCATTCTACACGAATCATCAGATGTTACAGGGTCTAGATTCCTGTTGAACGATTGTTTGCAGATATGGTCTTTGATTAAACGTCGTACAGTGGGGCAAGATGCTTTAATATGTGGCAAAAAAATCAAAAAATAAAATTCAAATATTATATAAGAACTCCTTGTATATATGTAGTTTATGTTCCCGCCCACCTAACAACGGAAGAAGTCTGTCTTTTGGTCTTATAGTGTCACCAAGAGTTGTCAAAACTAGACTGATTCATATGGTTGAAGAATAGTGCGCAAATAACTTGTTACATTCCCATTTTTTGAATATCATTTTTGATATTCCACGATTTTTATTTTGATATCAAATCTTCTACATCAAGTAAGTCACAAGTTTTAAATAAACTTTACTCAATTGGAAAGAAAACACTGCATTGAAATTAATTTAAAAAAATATTAAAGACATTATCAGAAATATAAAAACAAAATTTTATATAACATAAATGTTGAAACACTTCCGAAACCTTCCGAATGTTGATTTTTTTGTAACTATACAAAATATTAATTGCAGATTATGAAATACCTTTTATTATCAAAAAAAAACATCCATAATGTAATTTAAACCTTTTCAGGTTTCGCTTGTAATCTAATATTTGTAACTCGGCAGGAACTGTATGGTATTATGAGGAACTAACAACAAAGTGACTGAACAGTTAATTTTTTTTGTTGTTGACATAAATCATTTATGCTTATTCACAAAATGGAGTTTTGATGGTTGCTCAAGTTACAGTTGTTACAAGCAGGTGTTTCATGGATGTGAAGCTAGTGATGTAGCTGTTTTCATTATGTCTACTTCTTGTTTATAATTCCAAAGTGTTGTAGACCTTTGGAGATACAAAGATTCCATCGAAGTATCAGAAAAGAAAAATCAATGTAGATGACCAAATAAAAAAATTCCCTGATACTATTTTATCATTTCGTACGAACACACCGTCCGTCACAACTAAATGTTTGCAGTGATAGATAGGAAAATATGTAATGCTCTTAACAGAAACTACATCGATCCAAAGTGTTTCATTTATGGAGCAACTTCTAAAATTTTCAATAAAATGGATGAAAGTGTTTATAGTAGACCAGTCAAAATAAAAAATTTACAGTTACCAATATTTCTTGGATGGATACGCTTTTTCGACTTATTGTGGCATTTAGCTTACAAAGAGAGAAAACCGGCTTCAGCAACACAATGAAGATACAAGATAGTTTTTCACTGATTCTGAATTTTCTATTATCACAAAAGTTGATGCAAATTTAATCAAAAGAATGAATATGATATTAATTGTGGTAGCATATGGACATGAAATAAATATCGAACATTTCAGGGTATTGCTAAAAACACCGCGAGATACTTCACGGATCGGAAATAATATCTTCTGCCTTACTACATATTGAACAATTAGCAGAGAAGCACAAGAAACGTGCAATAAAGATTAAAAATATAGCGGGCATTATTCAAGAACATGTATTCATGAAAAATCAAAGCAAGATATTTTGAATACGTTTTTTGTAAGTATGGATCTCGTGATAACATGCAAAAAATATATATAAAAAGTTTTCCCAGGAAAGCCTTTAGATTTGAGAATCTTAATTAATTAAATTAAATTTTTTAATCATTTCAAGTTTATTTGAATTATTTAATAAAATTATATTTACCCGTTTCTTTTACTTACAAATTTATGCCACATTCTATGGTCTGTTGCCCCACTGTGCGTCGTACGAAATCAATCTTTTGAACATGAAAACGAAAAAACTGAACTTTTTGTTGCCTTCACCCAAATGGGTAGAATCAATTTGGCACCATCCCTCTACATTTTTAAAAAATTGTGGAGTACCACAAGGGTCAAATACTTAGACTAACAAAATTTTTAATATATTTAACTCTTATTTCTAAACAACCACAAAAAAGGTAAAAACCAGGTAGCTATATGCAAATGAACCCAGTTTGATGTACTTCAACAAAAATAAAGAACAGATAAAAAATGATGAGAGCAGTTCCAATGAGACCTACAATGGGGCAGAGAAACATAACATCAACGAATATAGTTTTGTTCGGTGCGGTATACTATATACCGTTAGCATGGATTACTTATTGCTTGATTCTGCCGTACAATTTTTTTTACAAATATTCCACTTTTCCAAAACCAAATGCCCCCAAAATCCTTATACTGTAGAGTTTTGCATAAAAAAGTAACTTGCAGCAATAAAGATCTTATCACCCACTGTTTTGAAAGCAGTAATATATAAATTGTTTTAGGAGAAAACTCACGAATTTGGAGCCTTAAAATAACTAAACCAGGATGAAATTTATATTTTCATTGATGACATACCAAGTGGTTCTAAATCTGAAGAGACAGAAATAGAAAGCATTGTGGGAAGAAGTTGATGCAGATCCAATAATAACTTACAAGGTGCTGCTCATTTTGACTTCGAAACATTGTTTATATTTATTTACAAAATAAAATTAAATCTAACATATAATTTTTTTTCTTGATTTAAAGAAATTGATATTGTAAAATCTGCAATATTAATGTTTTTATGTAAATGTTTTTGTGTTAAGGTTATCACCTCATCACCTGTAATAATAACAAATCGTATGTTTTACTAACAAGAGGTGGTGTCCTTTTATGTTATGATTGATAGATAAATGATAGCCCCTTTCACCAATAGATATAACCAGTATAACTGGAATACAAATAATAGGATACTGGTTAAACAGACTTTCCGTAGTGTTTTCATTGCGGCCTGAAAAAAGTAACTATAATAAGTAACGGGAAACGACTACAAATAAAATACAGAAGGATCCGATCGGATTACTTTTATTGTAGCAATGCTTATCCTCGAGGATATTTTCCGAAAGATTAGCATAAAAAAGGGTACGAGAACCTAATGTGTTTTTGAGAATCCATATATACACAAGTACAAGTAGGAAATATGAAACTTGCAAACATTTTTATAATGCATACGGAGATACGCATAAGCTCCACAATTCTAAAGGGACTACAAAAGAAACAGATACATTGCCACGAGTTACGTCCATATAGGACTCTATATTGGATGTTTTTAACAGTTCAACTAAATTATGTAAAAAGTATTATCACACAATGCATTCTTAGGTCTAGCTGGTTACTATCGACGTTTTATCAAAAACTTTAGTTCTCTATCCCAACCTTTAACTAAACTACTTAGAAAAAATGAATCTTTCAACTGGACAAGTTTACAACAACAATCTTTCGAACAACTTAAAGAACTTCTTTGTTCTGATCCTATTTTACAATATCCTGATTTCTCTCAAACTTTTTATCTGACAACTGATGCAAGTAACTTTTCGATAGGCTCTGTTCTTTCCCAAGGAAAACCCCCAAATGACTTACCTATTGCTTATGCTAGTCGCACTCTTAACAAAGCTGAAAGTAATTATTCCACTACAGAACGTGAATTACTAGCTATTGTTTGGAGCGTACGTCATTTTCGACTCATACTATATGGTCGTAAGTTTGTAATTCTGAGTGATCATAAACCTCTAACCTGGCTTTTCAACGTAAAAGATCCTGGATCAAGACTTATTCGATGGAGACTTTTGCTAGAAGAGTACGATTACGACATAATTTACAAACCCGGTAAATCAAACTATGTTGCAGACGCACTTAGTAGAGTATCTATCCCAGACAACGTCGAAAATTCACGAATTCTATCATCACAAGCATGTAATACAACACTCGTGAATCATATTTCTTCAAAAGATCCTCCTGATTATCGCGAATTCTTAAATATAATTAAATCCACTTTAATAATAAACAATAATTTGACAGAAATTAACGAACCTATTACAACCAGTAACCATGATATTATTATTTTGTTACCAAAAGACTTAGAAGTAACTAATGAAACACAAAAACAAATTCTGAATAAATTTCCACATTATGAAAATCTAAAAAATGAAAATATCGAAATAGGCGATATGAAAACTTTCACTGAAAACAATAAAAACATACATTATGTCATTTACAAAAATCATCACTTCGACTCAATGCAATACGAAGAACTCTATAAAATTCTAATTAATTTAAAATCAACTCTTATTAAGTCTAACACTTCTCATATAAGCATTTCTACCTTTAATAATCCTTTCGATCATTTAAAATGGAACAAAGTCAGAATAATGTATAGATATTTATTTCAAGGTACTAAAATCCAAATTACCGTACACCATAATACTTTGATTATCCCAACTTCAGATCAAATTAATCAAATTCTACTAGAAAATCATTCTAATCCAATTTCTGGACATTCCGGTTTCCACAGAACTTACAACAGGATTAAAGAAACTTTTAAATGGCCTCAAATGAAAAATGATATTAAAAAATTCATTAAATCTTGTGACTCATGTCAGAAAAATAAACTTGTTAGACATAAAACAGTTAAACCCATGTAAATTACTACTACAAGTTCAGTCCCCTTACAAAAAGTATTTCTCGACATAGTAGGACCACTAACTTTAACGGAAAATGGTAACAGATTCATTTTAACTCTTCAAGACGATCTCACTAAATTTTCCCAAGCTTATGCTCTTCCAAATCATGAAGCTCTTACTATAGCCAAAACTTTCATTCAAAACTTTATTTGTAAATTTGGTATTCCTGAAAGTATCGTTATAGATCAAGGTAAAGATTTCACTTCCAAATTACTTAGTGAAGTAGCCAAATACTTTAAAATTAAACAAATAAATTGTACTACATATCACCCTCAAAGTAATGGAGCTTTAGAACGTAGTCATGCTACATTAGCCGATTACCTTAAACATTACATTAACAAAGATCAAACTGACTGGGATCATTGGCTCGATTGCGCAATGTTTTCCTATAATACAACATCACATACCTCAACGAAATTCTCACCACATGAATTACTCTTCGGAACGAAACCTAATATTCCAACTTCAATAACTAAAACTCCAGAATTTAAATATACTTACAATGACTATTTAGACGAACTCAAATTAAGAATGCAAAAATCACAACAAATCGCTAGAGATCATGCTATCAAAAGTAAAGAAACTAATAAAAAATATTATGACAGAAAAGTAAATAATGTAGACTTTCAAGTAGGCGAATTTGTTTATTTGTTAAATGAACGATCCAAACCCGGAAAATCTAAAAAAATAACTTCTCATTATGAAGGACCTTATGAAATTATTGAAATTAATTCCCCTGTAAACTGCACAATCAAAATAAAGAATAAAAAGACTAAAATACATATCAATAAATTAAAACGAGCTTTTGTTTCAGATATATAACCTTCTGGTATATATATCACGGTAACGGACAATAAACCCATACAACAACCTGCTGGAATTTATTACGAACAAATTAAAGATATAAAATTAGTTGAAAGACATTGGAATCTCGTAAGTTATTTAAACTTAAGCCCTATTACTGATAAGATCAATTTCATAGATTCAGCATACACAAAAACCTTGCAAATTTGTCAAGAAGAACCATTATTTAAGGATTTATTTTTATGCAAAACCCCATTAAATGTACTTAAGCAAAGTATTCCAGAACTTTTCAAATGAGAACAATCTTTAAAGAACCTAATAGGACACACTAGACAGAAACGTGCTCTATTAAATATAGTAGGCTCAATTTTCAAAGGTGTTTTTGGCACGCTAGATGAAAGCGATGGAAATTATTTTAATCAAATGTTGAATAATGTAGAAATAAATGAAAAACATGTAACTGAACTTTTATCACAACAAATACAAGTAGTTCAAAGTACCATAACTAATATACTATAATACTATAACTAACTTAGATAAAAATAGAAAAACTTTTAACGAAAATTTTGAGAAACTAACTAATTATTCGAAGAACTTAAATAATAAATTATTTAATTTAGAAATGAAACAAAATATTGAAGAACATTTCTCCTTATTAACATTACTCGTTACAGAATTACAAAATGAACTATCAACCCTTATAAACACAATCCTATTCGCTAAATCAAATTCAGTTCATCCATTTGTTATTTCACCACAACAACTTATTTTTGAATTAATTAAAACATTACCAAATCTACCAACATCTGCTACTTATCCCTTACCTCTTACAATACAAAACAGTCACTTACTTCTTGAATTAGCCAAAGTATAATATTATTTCTCAGAAGAAAGAATTATCTTCATCATCAAATTTCGTCTTGTTAATCAAAATCTTTATTCTCTTTATAACTTAGTATCCTTACCTATATTTAATTCCAAATTAAATGGACATCTGTTTATATTACCTACAATTAAATTTTTAGTCTTATCAGAAAATCGTAACGTATATACAACTCTTGATTCTTTAGAAAATTGCAAAAACTTAGATTCTTCTACTATTATCTGTGAGCATACAGAACCTTTATATTGTACGAATCACCGTCCAATCTGCGAAACTGAATTACTTTCGATTATTTCTGATATCCCTAAAACCTGCGATACTAGAGTATGGCATGGTGAATCAGAAATCTGGCATAAACTACTAACTCCTAATTTTTGGATATATGTCTTAACTAAACCGACTGACATAACGTTAAATTGTGAACAAAATAAGATTAGTACATTCATTTTAAATAACACTGGAATTTTAAAATTAAATAAAAATTGCAAACTTTATACGAGTTCAGCAATCTTAAACTCTGAACCCTTTGTATATGAAAGTCATTTCGAACCACTAATTCCAATTCTCGATTTTGATGACGCTTGTTATAAAAAATCTAAAAATAATACTCTCGAATCTCTTCACCTTACACCTATTATTAAAAATCTAGACTCTGATTCATTGAATCTTGTAAGCGAAAAATTAAAACACTTGAATGATCAAGCGAAGAACTATCGAAAGAATCAATCCTCGAATCAATCTCAAATAATTCATATTTCACATTTATTCTCTTATCTTTTGTAAAATTATGTTTATTGTATTATGTATTTGTATTTCAAAAAATATAGATAACAATATAGAAATTTATGATAGTGTACATGCGAGTACTTCTGAAGAAAATACTCACTTAAGACGAAGTACAAGACTTGCTCAACTGAAAGACAAGTTATAATACTTTTTGTTTATATTTCATTTATTCTTATATGTATTTTATTCTCTGTTTATAATATTTCATGTATATACTAGTTTATATTTTATACTATTTTTGAATAAAGTTTCGTCACCTCAACTTTAATCTTAAGGTGGGAGGTGTAATGTACCAGGATTAACTTCATATATATTATTGTATTAATTTAAACCACATATTATGTATCTAAATTCTTATTTAAAACATCATCCTGTATAACATATTTTCCATTCATTATGATATTACTCATAGTTGTTGTCAACAGTTAAGTACCTAATGATTATGTTATCCATCTTATCTACGACCCTTATAATTTGCTGTATCAATATGTTTGTTAAATAGAATTTCATTTCTTTGTTCAATGTAACCTTATCAATATTTTTATTTATACAATTCTTACTTCTGTACACAACTGAATAATTTGGAAACTTTTAAAATGATTATTCTTTGTTATCTTATTGCTTAAATACGCTGTATTCAACTTTTAGAATAAGAGTTATTACTTGAATTCCAAACTTGTAACATATTCCCGATTCGACATTTTGTGAAGTTTGTGTTTTAGTACTAGTAAAATACTAAAATTATTTCCACGAGTTTTATTTTGGAAAGCGTCGTCTTTTCCCATTACATGTAACAAAATTTTGCGCCCTGACCCCAAGAACCAAATCCAAAGCCTCTGTACAATAACATCAAAATATTAAACAATAATTCAAATCAATTAAATGAAATTTAAAGCAATACACCATTCAAAAGCACTTGAGCCTTTAAACCTAGTTGGAATTGATCCTTTTTTTATTCTTAAAACTTTGCATAAACCAGTATATTGCAAACAATCAACATCAAAATGTAAATGACACACAAATGAACTTTTCTTAAATTGAATTTGTAGGTAATATTTCTGTATAGTCTCTTACCATTTTTTCTTTTCACTTTCATCTCTTGGAAATCTAATGCAAATAAACCAAATATATGAATTCTTTAATTTGTTAAAATTTAATCCATATATATGCATACTCACGAAAAGTAGGATAAATTACGACCATCACCATAATTATTTCGAAGACGGCAATCAGGTATGCAACATATTCTTGTCATATTATGTGCTGGAGTATATCAAATACCTACTTAATAGGTGAATGTTTGGTTACTTCTTAATATATATCCCTAAATTATTTTATTTTTCAAGTACTAGTAACTAGTAAATTTCAAATTTAAATTAACAATGATTTACTAATGCTCATTTTTCTATGAATTACAAATAATACACAGCGGTGGGACTCTGATGGATAGAAAAGTATTGTAGAATCGAAAATTGACGTCATTTTGTCGTCATAAGGCATAACCGTCGTATAACGATGATATACGAGTTATGAGTGCGAACATTTCTAAAGTGACGTCACTTTTCGATTCTACAAAAGTTTTCTATTGATCGGAGTCCAGGGCCAGATCATACAAAACTAATTTTTAATTTAATGCAGTGAGTATGGCAAGTGAGTGAAATAGCCTCTTGCGCTCTCTATTGCCCTCTCTTTTTAGGCTTGCCACGACATTTTTGTATTCCATGCTATCTCTAGGTTAGTAAATGCTCTAAGCACAAATAGCGTGCCTAGACTTAGAGCTTGTACCTGCAGTGCACATATGTCATGGTAACGCTAAAGAGAGAGATGACAATAGACAGAGCAAGAGGCTATTTCACTCGGTTGGGAGCTGCTTCCATTGAAATACGATCAGCATGTTGTTCATTAGCTGCTTCCACCCACCAAGTGTAATGGCCTCTTACCCTCTCTATTGCGCTCTCTTTCTACCCTTGCCACGAATTTGTGCATTGCAGGCTACACAGACCTAAGAATTAAATAGACCCAATTGTTTACATTTTTATGCGATCCAACATTCAAATTATCTCTTTTTATTCTCGATACACTGTAGTCAGATTTCACAAAATCATTATAAGCTAATTGACAGGAATATAGAAACTAAAATATTTTACTCATTTACACAAAATATATAACATGCAACAGAAAATATAAACCATAATTTACTTAATTATATAAGATGCTTAATGTGGCGCTGGCATATTTACCACAGAAATATCTCAAATTATTCTCATATTGTAGTATAATAGATAAAATGGCTACATTTGGCAACGCTTTTACTACTTTTACGATGGGATAACGACCAGTATGGATTTATGAATGAAATTATTTCTTACCGTGTTGCCGGCAAGAAACTGTGTTTGGGTTGAGGTTAAGTACATTGTTGGTGATATTTTGAAGCTTTTTGTAAAAAAAATATTTTATTTATTGCTTAATCATGGTGCGGGGTTGTGTAGTTTGTGGAAAAGTAGATAACTAGTTTCCGAATTTATCTTTTCATCGGTAAGTGATTATGTATACTTTGTTTATGTATCAGTGGCGTACTGTTTAAGCTTTATTTCACAAGTATATTGTTCAAGTATTAAAAATTGACAGTCCATATCTTTTTAACAATGATTATAATATTATTTATAGAAAAGCGGATAGAGATTTGCTACTTTTTTATACAAAAGCCCTATTTTTAGAAGATCTATAGTAAAATTTTTACATTCATTAAAATTTATACAGGCTTTGTAGTAGAAAAAAAAAGAAAAAAAGATCAGGATATAGTAGTCATCGTGGTCTTTATAGGCTCTAACATGTATATAAATCAATTATAGTTCTTCATTTTTAGTACATAGTCTAACTCTATTTTATTGTGTAAACAAACGCCTTACAAAAAACAGCAAAGTAGAGCTATGTATTGGAAGTTGACAAATGTACCAAAATTAAAAATGTGCTAATTTGCCCTACACTTATGAGTGTAAACCAACGACTAATTTACAAAAATATGCTTTTCATTTATAATATGTTGCCGCAGTATATGTATATGTGGTACCAAGGATATGGTAATATACAATAAGCTTACTTTTTATACAAGATATATAAATAGTCTTTATATGTTTAAGTAAAATGTGGCATATGTAAAAACTAATTATATTTAAATAATAGATTGAATTGTAATAGTTTAAGTACGAAATAATGTTAATTAGATATATAAGTTTTTATGTAGCAGAATAATTGCTAATAAATGCTACTACTACTACATATTGGATTTTTCATTTTGAATTTCGAATATCTGTCTTCATACCCTCAATCATCGATATCAAAAACCCCTATTTACAATTTTTACGCAAATTCATTTAGTTCGACTTATACGCCATATTGGATTTTTAATTTTGAATTTCGAAAATCGTTCCTCAAATGCATAATCAGCAACACCGAAAATCCCTATGTACAAGTTTTTAGGTAGATTCATTGAGTTTGATTAGCAGTCCGCCATATTGGATTCTAGATTTTGAATTTCGAGATTCTGTCCTTAAATCCATAATGTGAGACACCAATACATCCCTCTTACCCATTACAATTGACGCCTTTACCACTCAATATGGAGTTTTCAAAAATAATTAAGTTCCCAATTGCAAATAAATATTTAGAAATTTCAACGTTTGATGAGTTATACTTATTTTATCACCATAATTGTTGTATTACATTAAAATTTTACAAAATGATTTTGTAATTATTGAATTTAAAATATGTAATAGATGTTGGATTACATTTATTTATTTATTTCTACGTTACGCTACTGGATATTATACGACAACAGGTCTCAAGCTAGACATTGTTGCCGCCGAGCAACTCATGATTCTCTGTCTTTTTCCCACTCATGATTTATTTACATTTAGTGTTGTATCGATTTTGTATCTGATTTATGAATGAAGCTTTCGGTCTCTTGAATTTATAGGTCTGTGGCAGGCTATCTCCAGAAGGTACCTCCTCTAAGTGCCTAGACTAGAGAGGGTGTTACCGTAAAAGTGAAATTTTAGTCAAAGTATATTTGTTATACTTTGACGCCCTAAGTTTTAATGTGTAAAAAAATTAAATGTATAGATTTACTAGTAAAAGTCTTATTTTAATATACACTTATATTATGGGTATAAATTATTTAATTTATTATTTATCATGTATAGTATACTGAATATAATGAGTATTTATTTATTTTTCATGTTTATTAATCATAAAAACATAAAGAAAATAAGAACAGAGTGATCGATTCCCAACAGAACATTGGAAACAGTACGACATCAGCGGCACTATGTTCATTGGGAGTGGAACTATCCTGAAAAGCGGGAAACTCAAATTTGACATGTGGTATATTCCAATTTCTATAGGGGTTTTCGCGGAAGCAGTTCTGAATCGGTTCAACGGTACAGTAAGAGGCTATTTCACTTGGTGGGTAGATGGTCGGTGGACGCAGCCAATGAACAACATGCTTTATTGGAAGCAGCTCCCAACCGAGTGAAATAGCCTCTTGCCCTCTCTATTGCCCTCTCTCTCCTTAGTCTTACCACGACATTTATGCACTGCAGGCTATCTCTAGAAAGTAAATGCTCTAAGCAACGGTAATATTACTGTAATTTTCTGAAAACGCCGTTCGCGGAACAAAATTACTGAAAATGAACCGTATAGAACTAAGTGAACGAATCCCAAATGAAACAACGTCCTATAGACTATAACACCCGGTAACAATAGCAACCGAGAATTGTATTGTGAACCAAATCTATTGTTATAAAATTTGTTGATCTGGCTTACAGTAGTCTTGAGTTCGGTGTTCGCGGTATGCAGTTATTGGTTCTGAATCCATTCTGAATCGATTCAAATGGTTCTTGCTCTGGAGAAAGGACTTTTAGTTCGATCATATCTTAGAACATATATAAGTAAAAGCTCTAAGAATTATACGCTTCGACTTGATTTCTAACCCACTCGGCTGTCCGAAGTCTATCGAAGTATGTTTAGTTCAGCTTTCGTTTGAATTTGAATTTAGCAGTTGGAGATAAGTGGAAATAGCCAACATTCCTTCTGTAAATTATTTTTAATTTAATGTAGAAGAAATAAAATTGTTCCAATTTTATTACTAATTCCTGTTAGAAGTTAAAATAGTATCTTTTCATAAATAATATTTTTAATTAACAAAGATATTGAACTACAGTTTGTTTAGTGATGAGGACTGATGGATTTTTAGAAGTAGTAGGTACTAGAAGTGTCACAATAAATACAAAAATAATCAATTTTCAAATTAATTGGGAGAATTGATACCCAAAATTAAATCATTGAAATGTATTATAATATTTTATGATTTGCTGCAAGTTAAGTAACTCCAAATATGTTGTTAACTGGTTTAACGTAAATAAAAAATATACTAGATAGGTAGGTAATTAATTTGTGTGTAGGTACCTAACAACATTGAATGTGTTATTTACTGTCTAGAGTTATAATATTTTCAACTTTTTAGTAATACTTGGAAGTCATTTACATTTTTTTGAAAATGTTTTATTCTAAAATACTTTAGCATGTTCTTTGGGTGAAAATATCCTTTACTATAAATTTACATTTTTTTAATAATACAATTTAAAATTTTCTAAATAAATAGTGAGGATTATAATTTTTAATAAAGACATATAGATATAACCAGGTCCTAGCTTTGTATACCACTACATTATCAGAACTTTTTTAATTGGAAAAAACTGTTAACAAAATAATTTAAAAATGCACATATAATTATATACCAATGCACATAAAGATTAGAATAAAGAGGTTGGGGTAATTTTCAGTTGAAGTAAATGAAATCTTAAGTCCAGATACGTATTTTCCTTAACCTCAGAAGGCAGGTATATCAGAATTTAACATAGCATATTTTTAAGTGAATGTAAAATTTGAATAATTTGGTCAAGTGCGAGTTGGACTCGCATACTAAGGGTTCCGTACGACCTTCAAGATTCTAATATTCCAGTTTCAGACTAGCAGGGAATGAGTGCATTTTCTTATATTTACCCTAATATCTTTTAAAGGAAGCGTTTTAAATTTATAAAAATATACACTTTCATTTTCCACACACGAATACATATGTATTCTTATAAAAAGCGATATCTGAAGCAGAAAATAATAATAAATAAAATAAAAAGTCTATGTGTAGAAAATGAAAGTGTATATTTTTTATAAATTTAATGTGGGAATTAAGTCGATGTTTAATATTTTTGTTAATCTCTTTTAAACAAATGATTAAAAAATATGATATATTTGTAATTCACATAATGAGCCTTATCTGATATATTACATGATGCGTTTGAACATTGAATTTTTATTTTCCATTTAATTGTATAATTTGTCCCTAAAATTACTATGGGGGTTTTCTAATATTTTTTCTTATAAATTTCAAGTGAGCCCCAGTACCGCTAATTATTTTTACAATATTAGATAGTATGGTTTCGGAAATAAAGCGAGAAATGAGAATTTTTATATCTTTATGTTAATATCTTGTAAACAATTAATTTTAAAAATATCAAAATATATGTTTGTATTCCTCATAATAAACCCTTTCATTTGATGTATTGCATGATGCGTTGAAAAAATATTTTTTTATTTTCCGTTTAATTCTATAATTAGGCCCCCAATATTAATATTAGAGGTTTCTTCATATTCTTCCTGTAAACAAAACAATTTAGGTCTTATAGTTTGGGGAATGAAGGGGGATTGGTAATTTTTTTAAATATATTTTAAAATATTTATTTAAAAAAAATACAAAAATATATTAGTATTTGTCATAATGAGTCCTTTGATTTGATATATTATCTGATCCTTTAAAAACAATTATAATTTTGTATTTTCCATTTAATTGTATAATTTGCCCCCCCCCCCCCAAAATGGATATAGGGGTTTCTCCTTATTTTTCTAGTAAAGTTCAAGTGAAGCGCTATACCCCTAGTTTTTTTCAAAATTTTACAGCTTATGGTTTCTGAGATAAGGGGGGGGATGGGTAATTTTTTTTATATTTTTGTTAATATCTTTTAATTAATTTATTTTAAAAATATGGAAAAATTATATTTGTTTTCATCATAACGAGCGCTTTCATTTGATATACAATATGATGCGTTAGAAACAATTTTAACTTTATATTTTCCATTTAAATCTGTAATTTGCCCACCAAAATTAAAAGTAGAGGTGTCTCCTGATTTTTCCAGTAAACTTCAGGTCAGAAAATTTTACGTTTTATAGTTTCGGAAATAAGGGGGGAATGGGTAAATTTTGGTATATTTTAATATCTTTTTAACTATTCTTTTTTAATTTGAAACAAATATTTGTGTGTTCCTCAGAATGGGACCTTTCATTTGATACATTACATGATGCGTTTGAATTTTTTTTTTTAATTTTCATTTAATTCTATAATTTGCCCCCCAAAATTAACATTAATGGTTTCTCCTTATTTTTCCTGTAAAGTTCGCGCAACGATCTATATTTCCTATTTTTTTCAAAATTTTAGGTTCAATAGTTTCGGAGATCAGGGGGGACGGGGGACGGTCGATTTTTTTAGTCCCCCCCCAGAAGTATCCCTTAATTAGAAATTTCTTCATTTACGACATGTACTCCTTATTGGGTCACCAAACTATACATTGATACCAAATTTCAACCTCTTCCGTCCAGTAGTTTAGGTGAAAATTGCTGTGATGTGACAGAGGCAGAAATCCGGAGTGATATTATAAGGGTATCCGTATATTGTATATACGGAACCCTAAAAAGGGGCAATTTTTACTTTATGAAAATAAAGAGGTCTATTTAGTTTTCGTTTTCAAAGAATTTGGCACAGATTATTTTATATGTAATTGTAATATAAAAAACGTATAAATTCACATTTAGACTTTATGAAATTAAACAGGCGCATTTCGTTATATTTTCAAAATGTAAAGTTTGAACGCCCATGCAGAAAATTTGAAATAGAATATTTTTGGAAAGAAATGAAATAATTGCAATTTTAAAGAAATGTTCATCTACATTTTATCAAAATAAAGATGTGCATTTCATTACATTTGCAAGAAGATTGATTTTACAGCCCATATAGCTTGCTGAATATTGTATAACAAATATCGAAAATAATTGAACCTATAAATTTAACACCTAATATTTTTGAAATAAATACAAAAATCAAAATTTTCAAGAAATGAATATTTAGATTGCTAAATATTGTATAACAAATACCAAAATATTCTCAGATTTTTTGTCGTATGTCGGCTACTTTCAGGATAGTAATATTTATAGGATCAGTAATTTTGAAAAGCATTTTTTAACTATAATTATGGTCTATATGCCCTTTTGTGGAGTATTAAATTTCCAGACAAATAAATATAACAAATATTCCGAATATTTTACAATAATGCTGACTGAAAAGGAATTTCCATATAGTGATATTCATTCAATATTTGAAAATTTAAATTCAGGAGAAATTAACCACAAAATGATTTTTACAGATGACATGAAACAAAACAGCACAGATCATACAATAGAGAAATTAAACAGGTGCATTTCGTTATGTTTTCAAAATGTAAAGTTTGAACGCCCATGCAGAAAATTTGAAATAGAATATTTTTGGAAAGAAATGAAATAATTGCAATTTTAAAGAAATGTTAATTTACATTTTATCAAAATAAAGATGTGCATTTCATTACATTTGCAAAAAGTTTAATTTTACAGCCCATGTAGCTTGCTAAATATTAATACCAAAATATTCTCAGATTTTTTGTCGTTTGTCGGCTACTTTCAGGGTAGTAATATTTATAGGGTCAGTAATTTTTAAGCATTTTTTAGCTATAATTATGGTCTATATGCCCTTTTGTGGAGTCATTAGTATTAAATTTCTAGATAAAATAAATATTCCGAATAATAATGCTGACTGGAAAGGAATTTCTCTATAGTGATATTCATTCAATATTTGAAAATTTTAATTCAGGAGATATTTTCAATTCCTAAAAATTTACAGGTTGTTCATGCGCACCGTTTAACCCATAGAAATTAACCACAAAATGATTTTTACAGATGACATGAAACAAAACACTATGTTTGGTGATCCGATTTAGGGACAGAACAAAAATAGAACTAAAAATAATGAACCGATTCTGAATCGATTCAGAACGGCTTCCGCAAAAACCCCTAATATTTTGTATTTTGATTAAACCAATTTTTAGGTTATGAAATTATTTCAATCGATTGATTCGATTGAAATATTTTCAAAACAGTGTGATTTGATGTTGATGAAAGATTAGGAAATAAAACTATGTAACACTCTACAAAATTTATTCGGAAATTAAATTCAGAACATAACCATGTATAATAATTTATGCAAATTTCCATCATACCACTAAAAATTAACAATGCTATATTCTGAGAAAAGGGAGTATGAACCCCGAGAAACAATACAAATAAATATCATAAAAACAGATTTCTAAATATTATGTACATGCCAATGTATTTTAATAAACAATGAATTGTTGACAATAAAACCATTTCCTTCAAATATCAGTAATCAAATATAAATCAAAGTACTAAATTTAAAGCTAGTCTGTGTTTTATATTTATAATTTTTTAATGCCTTGAAAGTTTTTAGATTATATGTTAAAAAAGAGGCAAAATTGCTTCTTGCATTAAAAATGTATGCATACAATTAGTCTAAATTATTCATTTTAGATACCTACTCTGATTTTGTAAATATATGGTTTGCTTATCCCATTTTGAAAGATGTTGGATTGAGATGCTTTTGTAATGTTTCTTATCCTGGATAGCAAAACTTTTTAACAAATCTATATGTTAGAAAATCCAAAGGCTAATCACTACACGATCATAACTGTCATTTCAAATTATGTTTTATTCATGACTGCAAATCTTCCCACCAATTGAACTGAGAATTGCCCTAAATGTATTTTTTTAAACCCACTAAGTGAAATAACCTCTTACTGTCTCTATTGCTCTCTCTTTCTAGCGTTGCCACGATTTTATGCTTGACAAGCTATATCTAGATGGTAAATGATCTAAGTGTTTGTGCCTTTCAAGTTACCTCCAGAATTATATGCTTTAAGCTGGAGAGTAGTCAACAGGTGTTTTCTGATGTACGCATCTCACCATAGAAAAATGAACTGTAAATCATTGTTCTATGCATCTCACTAATTGTGACACGGAGCATATAATTTGTAAATAAAAATAAACTTATAAAATATCCACGGTATACAAAATTCAAAAATTATTGTTATAGAGTTGTAATAAAAGAATTCGTGTAATGTGTATTTGTATATGTGGTCAATGTATAACATTATGCAAATACAATAAAATAATGTACAAATCAATATTAAAATTATGATGAATAAAATTTTGAAATTAAATTAGTACTTTGACATTTGATGCTTGTGGGCTATTGCAGTCTATTGTAGTTTGTAGTCTGTGACTGTTTACACTGTTATTGTTTTGTTTAAAAAGAGTTTTAGAAAAGAATGTGATATTTGGGTTCAAAACCTGACACATACCTGACAGAACTTACAATTTACACTATGTCATTACCTGGAAATCTGACTAGTCCTAGTAAGGATTCTAAAAGTAGTTTAGCTAGTAGCGAACATAATTTGCCTAGAGATTTTAGTAGACTATCTCTGTTTTCTTCTGGGTCTATAACTTCATCACAAGATGAACACTTTCTTTGTGAAGGCCATGCTGAACACAGTTTATCTTGTATGAAAAATTACTTTCAATCAGGAAAATTATGTGATGTAACATTAATTGCTGGTAACAATGGAAAGAGAGTCAAGGCTCATAGGTAATATACTATAAAATAGTGATAAGTGCACCATAGTAAGAACTAAATCTATATTGTTTTGTGTAGGCTAGTTCTTTCAGCAGCCAGTGAATATTTCTCTCTGATGTTCACTGGGAGTTTGAGTAATGAAAATGAAACTGAAATAACACTAGGTAATGTTAATGGAGATGTTCTTCAAGCAGTTATTAACTACTGCTATACTGGTTCAATAGAAATAAGAGAGGATAATGTGGAGACACTTTTGTCAACAGCTTGTCTTATGTTACTCCATGAAGTTGTTGAAGCTTGTTCCAGGTAAATTTTTGATGATTAGAATTTTCTTTTCTTGCATTCATTAGTTTAGAATTATAATTTTATTGCCAGTGTATACAGATTCATTTAATTTATTGAGTTTGAAAATGTATGTTTATTTATTTTCATATTGTAATATATTTAAGAAAATACTTCTGAATTTTGGCTAGTTTTAAGAAGTTTTTCTGTGGCAAATATGCCATACTTTCAGTCAAAAAATAGCAAGAAAAAAATATGTGCACATGTAGCAAATTCTTAAAAAATAGATTTATTTTTTTATTGATTTTACTATTTTACTATATACAGGGTGTTTTTTTTATGATCAGTATGGGGATCTCAGAAACTAGCAGAGATAGAACAATGGTTAAATTGGGAAAGATTTGCAGTTTTACTAGCCCAATTTAATGACGTTTTCAGATTTTTGTAAAAAGTCACGGCTTACTAGATATTTTGAAAAAACGAAATTCTGTCGATTTAGTCAAATCCCACTAGCTCCTTTGTTTTTGATTTTATAAAAAAAGTGTAAATATCAAAATTGAAGGGAATTGTATCCCGAATATGATTGTCATGTCCTAGTTTGCGTGACAGCTCCCGTTTTCGAGATATGACTATTGGCTATGACCTCAAAAAATCGGACATTTTTACAGCTTTCCAGCAATATAATACACAATATAGTTATTCACAAAAATAACTGAGTTATGGATGCTTTTCTCTCTTATTTTCACTTTTAACGTAGGTAGCCATGAAATAGATTGATTCATTAATAACTATTCCAAAAAACTTTGAATGATTTTTTTAATAGGTATATCAGATATAACGAAAACACTAAATAAGTAGGCACTTACTAAAAACTTAAGAAATTAAAGTACATAATAATGGTTACAATTTATGTTCGAAAAGTCCACCATTGTTATTTAGACAAAAATTGCAGCTTTTTAAGATTGACATTACTGCTTTGCTCACAGACGGCTTATCAATTTCTTCAATTGCTTATAATACCGCCTCCCTTAGGTCACCAACTGCCTCATACCTTCTTTTGTATACTTTGTTTTTTTAGCGCACCCCATAAATAGAAGTCTATAACTGCCAAATCGGGAGACCGGGGTGGCCATTCGCATGGGCCATTTCTTCCTATCCAAGAATTTGGATACATATTATCTAAGTGTTGTCTTACTAATAACGAGTTATGAGCAGGTGCTCCAGCATGTTGGAACCACTCAGTTTCTAAACGAGTTCTCAAATTCAAATTATGCAACATTTCTTGAAAAGTGCATTGCAAGAAATGCAAGTAACTCTCCCCAGTAAGTGATTCGTCATAGATAAAAGGCCCCAGAATAGTAGACCCTATAATACCACACCAAACATTAAAACCAAATTTTATCTGGGGTCGCCTTTGTTTTACATGGAAAGGGTTTTCTTTAGGCCAGATATGCTCATTGTGCCTATTGAACATACCACAGTTAGTAAATCTAGTTTCATCTGACCATAACACCTTCAATGGAAACTGTGGATTGTCAAGGCACCTGTCTCTAAACCATGTATAAAACAAAATATGTCGATGTTCGTCACCAGCATGCAAAGTTTGAGAAACTGAAAGTTTGTACGGGTGGAACTTGTGCGCTTTCAGTACCTTAACTACAGTTCGTTGAGATGTGCCAGCTTCTGCCGCAATCTCACGAGTTGATGTAGATGGATTTTGATTTACCATTGCCAAAATATTTATTTCTGCTGCTTCGTTAATTTGATTACGTTCCTTTGGTGGTTTAGTAAAAGATCCATTACTGCGTAAACTATCGTAAAGCCTCTTAAATGTACATAGAGCAGGTTGACGACGATTAAAATATCTATGAAAGTATTCCTCAGCTGCACGAACTGAATTTTTATGGCATATGATGTAACATTCCACCATATTCAGTTTTTCTTTGTTAGAATATTCCATTTTATCCCGAAAACTTGTCAATATCGACTGTCAGTTCAGCACTACTAATGGAATTACTCTCAAATGAGGAAACATCAAAGTGAAAACAATCTTTTTCATGGCTACCTATGTTAAAAGTGAAAATAAGAGAGAAAAGCATCCATAACTCCGTTATTTTTATGAATAACTATATCGAGTGTTATATCGTTGAAAAGCTCTAAAAATGTCCGATTTTTTGAGGTCATAGCCAACTATGGTTTCCATTCAAAAAAGGATAAGTTTGTGTCATGTCTCGAAAACGGGAGCTGTCACGCAAACTAGGACATGACAATCATAATCGCGATACAATTCTCTTCAATTTTTATATTTACACTTTTTTATAAAATCAAAAACAAAGGAGCTAGATGGATTTGACTAAATCGACAGAATTTGTTTTTTTTTCAAAATATCTAGTAAGCCATAACTTTTTACAAAAATCCGTATCTGTATATATATATATATATATATATATATATATATATATATATATCTACATATATATATATATATATATATATATATATATATATATATATATATATATATATATATATATATCATGCTGGTCCAACTTCTTTATCTTCACTGCATACAAGTCTGCTGCATGGAATTGAACTAGTTGAGAATGCCAGTCCCAAGTTCATTGTTTTGAAATTGTCCACCTAGCCATTTTTTCCAATGCAAAATGCAAGAAGGGGAAGTAATCACCTGGTGCAACCTTATGACTGCACAGAAGGTAATCAAAAAGTTCCTAATCAAAATCTTGAATCTTCTTGGTTTTGGCAGCCATATCAGGGTGTCCTTCGGAACTTGTTTGTCACTATGTCTATTATGGCACATCATCCATTTCATAAGGCGAAATTTGGACCTATCCTATAATTTATTGCTAATTAATTGCTATTTAATTATGCAAAAAGAAAATTTATTGCTGCAACCTTTTCCAATAAACCTTGGCTAATGTGGCATAATACTTATGATACATTAGCCATACCCATAATAAATCTAATCTAATAAAGATATCAGGATGTTACTTGTGCCAGATTTAATTGCTCTTACCTCTGCAGAAAAACCCTGGCTAATGTGGCATAAGACTTATGCTACATTAGCCATACCCATAACTTCGGAATGCCTTATGCCAGAATTAATTGTTAATTAATTGCTCTTTAACTACATAAAAAGTAAATTTATTGTTCTTACTCCTTCAGAAAAACCTTAGCTAATGTGGTACAAAACTTATGCTACATTAGTTATACCCACAACTTTACATCCAATAAAGATATCGAGATCGTTCTTGTGTCAGAATTAATTGCTAATTAATTGCTTTTCAACTATGCAAAAAGTAAATTTATTGCTCCTATGCCTCCTGAAAAACCTTGGCTTATGGTACATTACCCATAACGCCTGATCTAATAAATATATTGGGATGTATCTTCTGCCTGAATTATATGGCAATTAATTGCTAAAAATGGTACATCAATAACTAACTACCCCCCTCAATATAGTTGCTTCTGCTAACCTGAAAAATATCGACAGTCTTGAAATACGTCGTTATGCTTATAACAATTACAAACTATCAATTGTTCATATTAAATATATCTAGTATAACAAATATATAAAACTGACAAAAATGCATAAACCTAAAATGACAGTAATAAAAAATTTAAAATCATCAAAAATCCCAAACATTTCTATGTCACCATAAATACTTTCTTCTAGATGTCGATAATAAAGGTCAAAAATATAAAAAAAGTAAAAAATATTAAAAATTCCGAAAATGTCAAAAAATACTAAATTGTCAAAACTGTCATAAATGCCAAAATTTAAAAATGGGAAAAATGTCAAATATGTTAAAGTTTTCAGAATGTAAAAATACAAAATAATGGCAAATTACCAAAAAATATAAAATGATAAATGTTTTAATTGTTCTCAAACACACTTGGGTTTGTAAGAATACAAGAGAGTATGGAGTTGTTAGTTTTTATACAACTTGAATTTTTGATATTTTAGTAGAAGAGCAGTTAATTCTGGTACAATAAATCTGCACACATCTTTATTAGATCTGGATATATTGGATATGGCTAAGCTAGCATAAGTCTTATGCCATCACGATATCTCTTTTAGGTCTGGAGAGATTGAGTATTGGGCAGTTATTGATTTATCATTTTTAGCAATTAATTGTCATATTATTTTGGCACCAGGTACATCCCGATATATTTATTAGATCCGGAGTTATGGGTAATGTACCATAAGCCAAGGTTTTCGGAAAAGGTTGGAGCAGTAAATTTATTTTTCGTGTAGTTGAAGAGCAATTAATTGGCAATTAATTCTGGTAGAAGATACATGCCGATATCATTATTAGATTCGGAGTTATGGGTAGGCTAATGTAGCATAAGTCGTATGTCACATTAGCCAAGATTTTTCGGAGGGGTTGAAGCAATAAATTTCCTTTTTGCGTAGTTGAAAACAATTAATTAGCAATTAATACTGGCACAAGAAGCATCCTGATATCTTTATTGGATCCAAAGTTATGGGTATGGCTAATGTAGCATAAGTCTTATGCCACATAAGCCAAGGTATTTCTTAAGGGGTAAAAGCAATAAATTTACTTTTTGAGTGGTTAAAGAGCAATTAATTGACAAATAATTCGGGCACAAGAAACATCCCGATGTCTTTATTCGATCCAGAGTTATGGGTATGGCTGATGTAACATAAGTCTTATGCCACATTAGCCAAGGTTTTTCTTAACGGGTAGTAGCAATAAATTTACTTTTTGCATTGTTGAAGAGCAATTAGTTCTGACTCAATATACATCCAGATATCTTTATTAGATTCAGAGTTATAGGTATGGCTAATGTAGCACAAGTCATATGCATTAGCCCAGGTTTTTCTTAAGTTGTAGGAGCAATACATTTCTTTTTACGTAGTTGAAAAGCTATTAGTTAGCAATTAATTCTGGCACAAGAAACAACCCGATATCTTTATTAGATCCGGAGTTATGGTATGGCTAATACAGTATAAGTATTATGCCACTTTAGCCAAGGTTGGAGCAATAAATTTTCTTCTTGCTAATTAAATAGGAATTAATTAGCAATACATTATAGGCTAGGTCCGAATTCGGCCTTATGAAGTTCATGATGTGGCATAATAGACATTTTGTCACTTGTTATTTCTGGTCTGTACACTAGATATCAATATAATATACTCACTGACAAATAAATCACAACATCCAAAAGAAGATGTTTAAATTTAACACAGTTTTAATAAAACATAGATGTTATAATAAGGAGTAAATGTTTAAAATTTCCATGAAAAATACCAAGGAATTAAACATTTTTTTATTATTAAGTTTGTTAATAATGTGTTGGCCTACCCTAACAAGTCATGGCATTGATTCATCAATAAGGTGGCCTATTTCTGCTTGAGGAATACTATCCCAAGTTACCTGTATTTCAAGTCTTATAACCTCCAAAGTATGTGGAAGTTGTGGTAAATTTCCGAGCCTTCCACCCATCATATGCCAAACATGTCCTTTGGTCAAAAGATCAGAGAATCTGGACGGCCATGGCAACAGATTCACGTGGGTCTCCTCAAAAAAGTTTAAACTAACTTGAGCAACATGAGGTCAAGCATTATCTTGTTACTTCCATGTGCAATATCACCCCATACCATAAGGCCCGCTGTTCGGTGTACATGTCACTCAACGTCAAATTGAGGTCTTTCTCCTCGACGTCATCTAACTCTTCTTTGGCCATCATGTGCACCCAAGCAGAATCGAGATTCATCAGATAAGGCGACCTGTTGCCATTTCACATTCCAATGTTGTCGTTCTATGCACCACCGTAGTCGTTGCCGTCGATGTTCAGCGGTCAGGGGTCAATAATGCTGCAGTCCAAAAGATCTTATACGGCGGTAAACCATTTGGGCACTTACAAGATGGGCTTGTTCTCCTAACCAGTAATAAGCCAAATTTCATGTTGTCGAAAGTCTGTCTCTAACGGCCATAAGTCTTAGACGTCGATCTTGAACTTCATTAGTGTCCCTTTGACGTACGGTGAATATTCTTCTCTGATTTCGGGTATTATGACACAACATCTCATAACAGTAATTGGATTTCTGTTCGGTTAGCGATTTTTCGAAAAGCAATAATTCGACCTCTTTCAAATTCACTTAGCTGGCGATACATTCGGCGTATACGTACTCTGGGCATTTTAACATTACTAAACATAGATTTTGGATTCCATCATCCTTTGTAGCAGTTACACCCTCTAGCGGTCGAATTACGAACATCTAGGTCCTACCATTGTCGATATACAGCGTATCCGTACGCTTATCGGGACACCCTGAATATCGATGTTTAAGTACTTTTTGGGAAACACCACAAGTCACGAAAATTGCTGTATATTCCAAACGTTTGGGGTCTAGGTCAGACCCCGTTGTTAATTGTTAAGAAACTATGAATAAAAAAAGCACAATTCTAAATTGTAAAGTTATTTTAGAATTGTGCCTTTTTTATTCATAGTCTCTTAACCATTGACAACGGGGTCTGACCTAGACTATGAATAAAAAAGGCACAATTCTAAAATAATTTTACGAAAGATGTCACTAATTATAGACCTATATGTATACCGTGCTGTATCTCCTCAACAACATGGATTTATGAATTCTAGAACAACAGTTAGCAACTTAGCTATATTTAGTCAATATCTTTGTGAGAAATTAGATAATAGAGGGCAGGTTGACGTAGTTTATACGGATTTCTCGAAAGCTTTTGACAAAGTGAGTCATTCTAGACTTCTACGTAAGCTAACTTGTTTGGGTTTCTGTGATAACCATATGTGACTTATAAGATCTTACTTGAATCAACGTAAACAATATGTATTTTACAATGGTTATTGTTCAGACGTTTATCTTACAACAAGTGGAGTTCCCCAAGGATCAAATTTAGGACCACTATTATTTTTATTATTCAAAAACGATTTATGCAATGTTTTAGAATATAACAAATTACTGTTGCGGACTATTTCAAAATATATATGTCGATCTCTTCCCCAGAGGACTTCATTAAATTACAAAAGCAGATTGATATGTTGCAAGACTGGTGTCTGAAGAATCAACTGTATTTGAATATATCTAAATGTAAGATCTTAACGTATTGTCGTAAAAATACACAGGTGAAACATTTATACTCAATTAACCATATTGTACTAGAGCGCACGAATACAAACAAAGCACTAGAAGTCCATTTTGACAATCAACTTAAGTTTAATGATCATATTAATATCACCGTTAATTCTGCTTATCGTACTTATGGATTTATATATAGGAACTGTAGAAATTTTGACAACCCCTAGGCACTATCTGCCTTATACATTTGCCTAGGAAGGTCAAAATTGGAGTACGGAGGCATCATTTGGAACCCAATATACACACAATATGCAGATGCTATTGAGAAAGTGCAGAAAAAGTTTTGAAATTCCTAAACTTTAAAGTAACTTCCACCAAGAGGAAGCAAGTATCGGAACTTGCTTCATAGATTTGGCTTTGTGTCGTTGGCTAATCGTTTCCGTTGGTTACTGGTTTTGAAGCTTATAAATCGACTTGTGTAGACGGAGAGCTTTTGTCGTAGACTGTCCAGACACTGCTGAGATGTGATGTTTTCTCTATCCCACTGGGAGTGTATTCGGTTATTGTCCATGGTAGTCTTGACAAGTCTTTCTATTCTTTTGTTCCTGACCCTTCGTTGGTACCTGGTCAGTCTTCCAACGTCTTTCCGAAGAGAATTGATTTTCCCTTCAAGCCTTCTTTGCCAAGGTGGTATTCGAGGTGTTTGTCTAAATTGGGGAGGGTCTTACTTTGGTTTTATTGCGACCCCAACTGTATTGCAGATGGAAGTTGCAGCACAGTAGATGATTGTGTGTAGCGACTCTAACGTATTGGCACCAAAAACATAGTTTGGCAAGATAAATTTGTTCATAGCCTGCAAGACGATAGCTCGTTTCTTAGAAGATCTTAGTTTGGGAAGAGCTGGTCTAGTCAGTGGATCTGTTCCACTATACTCTATAAGAGCTCCTTCCATTTCTGTTTGGATCTTCTCAAGCAGGTCAGCGTTGGTTTGCTGTTCTTGTTGTAGTTCTTGAGTCTCGTCTGCTCTTTGTGCCAAAGGTGTTTCAGGCTGTGGATCGATTGTATTTCGACCAAATAGTTCGCGCTCCACTTCGCTCTTTATTGTGTCTAGTTGTTCAGCCGAAATAAGGCCATTTCTCAAGATGACACGATATTGATCTGCGACTCTCTGTTCTGTAACTTGAAGCTCTGGGTACTCACGACAGAACTCTTGATGGAGTATTTGGCGATATCCAGTCTTGTCTTGGCCAAGGTTGGTAATTCTGTAAAACGTGCTCATTATAAATTCATTCATGGCGCTAGTCCATTTCATACGCTGTCTTTTCAGTCCCGCTTGAGTGAGCGCTGGCTGTTGATTCTGCGCAACACTTTCTGCGGCTGGAGTTCTCGTTTTTGTTTGACTCAGTTGGTGAAGGTCACGTTGTTGTTGTGACTGTATTGGTGAGTGTTGTGGTTCTTCTGGTTCTTGGACTGTAGCTCTTTGAACGGCAGGGGCTCGCCTTCTCAGCACCCTGCCACCGACGTCCCGCATGCTGTCATGTCCAGCGCCGGCTCCAGATTGCCCTGGCGATCCCCAGACAGCGGTTCTTTTCCGGGGCATCTACTATTATAATAGTAGTATGTAACCCACAGAGATATACACTGATACCTGTTTGTGAGGCTGGTACAATAAAGAACTAAACCTGACTAAAACTAACAAAAAAGATTTAACAAAAAATTGTAAAGATTTACATAGAAATGCATATGCACATATATTCACACATATTTACACATTCAGACATACACATATATAGATAAATGCGTATAGACACCTATATACACTCATATATACATTATTGTTACATATAACTTAGAAGTGTAGATAATTTCTGAATTACAATAGTCAATGAACAGTTTGTTTTTCATATATTTTTTATTTTTCGAAATCCATTTTTTTTTAGTTTTATAAGACATATTTTGATTAAGGGTTTTCAGATCATTTGGAAGAGTGTTGAATAAATGAATGGCTTTTATAAAACTGTTTTTACTACTAACTGTTTTTACTCTTTTGGGGAGAATGATACTTTTATTTCTAGTGATACTTAATGAGTTCAAATATTTACTTCTTAGGTTCTTATAGTGAAATGTTAAGGCATGAAGTGAGTAGAGTTGTTCAATTTTTAGTGGATTTTGATCAGGTACTACTTGATTTTTGTTAATTGTTTTGAGTACTTTATTTTGCAGAGATTATAATAATTTAATGTTGCTTGCATATTGCTCCTCCCCAAGCAATAATGCCATAAGTAACTATACTTTAGAAAAGTGCATAGTATAGCATTCTAAGGTATTTCAGGTGGAAAACATTTGGAGAGTTTATGAAATACAAAAACTAAATATTTAGTTTTATTTAGTATGTAATCAACATGCTCATTCCAGTTTAATCTGTGGTCAAAGATTATTCCCAGGTATTTACAGTTTTCTACTCTTTTCAGTGCTTTTCCTTGTAATATTAAAGCTCTTAGGGACACCAGTACAGTAATTACCAAATGTCTTAAAAACAGGTTTTTCGGCATTTAAAGATAATTTCAGGTAATTATTCATTTTTATTTCAACTCTCTCCCAAGTTTTATCAGTGGATATGACAGCTGTGTCATCTGCAACTGACACAATCACATCTTCAGGCATGCACATCAATAAATCGTTTATATATAAAATAAAAAATAGTGGTCCTATTACGGTACCTTGAGGTACCCCTGTATTTATATTACAATAATCACTTACACATCCATTTATTTTAACGCACTGTTTTGAAAGTAACTACGAATAATATCATGAGCTTGATGCCATAATTCTATAGCTTATCTAATAAAGTTTTATTGTTAACAGTGTCAAAAGCTTTAGCTAGGTCTAAAACTGTAACAGCAATTGGAATTCTTTTATCAAGTTTGTCATAAATTAAATCAGTTATACAGTTCAGGGCATCTTTGCTACCAAGATTTTTCATAAATCCTAATTGTTATTGTGATAAAATTTTGTGTTAACATTATCAACACAACTATTACGTTTCATATTCGTAATAATATTTATAACTTTTGGTTCGTTTGTTGGTGTGATAAAAATGGACTTTGAATTAGCAGGTAGTAGAGTAATTTTACTATTAGGAGATTGAATTTTTGTTACTGAGTTCAGAGCCAATATTGCAAAAATATGAATTCATGATATTTGATATTTTTATAGGATCCTGATTTTTTGTTTGTTTTCGTCAGAAATGTAATTAATATATTCATATTTCTTTTGCATTTTTCTAAGTTTAGAATTTGCAATTTGCCACAAATTTCTTGAATTACTCAAGTTACTATCAATTTGGTCACAGTCATATTTACATTTTGCATTTAATACAATCTTATCATGTATTGTTACATTTTATATTCAAGCTTCGCTTGTTCATTTTTTGGTTCTTTTTTCATTTCTTTAGTATTGCAAAAGCTTATATTCTCTGCAGTAACCCATTCTTTACGGTGATGAGATTTTCCTTGTTTCTTTTTATTAATACTGGACAGTTTGATACAATTTTTTATAATGCTTATTAACGATTCAATAGGTATATTAGGGCCTTGCAGTGACAATATTGATTCCCAGTTTTGTTCTGATGCTATTCTTCTAATTTTTCCGTAATTTATAGAATTAAAAGAGTTTTTTAAATAATGTTTTTTTAATTTCATGAATAGTTAAAAATAATGGATAATGATCAGTAAATAAATTTTCTAATTTAATGGAATGAATATTAACTGAGTGGGTTTGATGAAAAATATAATCAATGCAAGAGCCTGCCTCATTGTCTGCATAAGCCGGTCTGGTAATTGTTTGGAATCCAGGTATAAAACCTCTTTCCAAGAAATTATTTAAAAAATCTTGACTGGTTTTATCAAGTTTTAATATGTCTATGTTAAAGTCACCAATTATTAGATGATTTTTCACTTTTATTTTGGAGTTCATAAAATGTTTCAGTTCTGTAATGAATTCATCCCTAGGTAGATTATGTGATCTATATAAGGCTGAAATTTCGAGTTTATTATTGTTTTCCAAACTGAATGAAGTATTTAAGATACTAAGTTTGCCAAATTTTATAATTTCTGTATTTTCCGTTATATTTTGTTTAACATAAATTTCGACTCCATCACATTTGTTAATTTTACTATTATTTTAAAATATTTTATACCCCGACAAAGAAAAATATTTGTAATATTCTAGTACTCTAGTTTCAGCACAAACGATTATGCAAGGTTTTACATCAAGGCTCTCAACTAATACCTGAAGTTTCAAGGGGTTTGCATTTAAGCTTCTAATATTTACATACATAATTAGATCTGTTTTCATATTCAGGTATTTATTAAGAGCTTTGAGATCACAGCAAGTTTTTCTTTTTTAATTATGTTTTTTGTGAATTATCAATAAGTATAAAATTGTTATCCATATGCTTGTTAGATGTCAGTCCTTTGCTTACCGGCTTGTTCCTTGTCATTACTGCTGATTTTGTCACCTTCTGTGTTTTCTTCATAACTTTATTGTCTGGCGGTGATGAGGTGAAGATCTGGTTTTGCGTTTACTATTTTTATTAGTATTTAGGTTTAAATTTAAATGTCCAATATATTTAGGGATAATCGGTTTGACAGGGTAGTCTGTGTTATGTACGCATACACACTCACATGCATACAAGCGCTCGCAGACACATTTAAAGATAAAATAATTACATAAAAAAAAAAACAAAAACCGACTTAAAAAAAAACTTAACTAAACAGCATGAAATAATTTTCGGCTACAACAATTAAATACTTTTTATGAAGTCAGTGCCAAGCTAAAGTGAAAATATTTTGGGAGGTACATTTATAAGATGTACTTCGCAACTTCGCTATTCAAATTGGCACCGACTTCAGAAAAAGTATTTAATTGTTGTAGCAAAACATTATTTCATGCTTTTAATACTTATAATTTATTTCCACTATTTTAACTCAATATATATTCACAGAACTATTTACAATTTATCTTAACTATACGGCAGTCGAATACTGAATGAATGCTTCCTCAGCTCTCCGTATTTATATATTTCTTCCCGGAATTCTCCAAAACTTCTAAGAGCCGTCGGAGGAATTCCCGTCACATTGCCCCCTTCTTAAGACTATTTCGCCTCGGAATGTCCCAGAATCCTTCCTGGTGTGGCGATATCTGCAGGACTCTCCATTTCGACAACGGGAAGTTTGGTGAAAGTAACAGTCAACGATCTTCGAATCTGGGCTGCGAATATTGAGACAGCATACAAGAATGTCGATGCCACTGAATCGAAAGATAGTTTCCATCATACTTCTTACCACCCTCCAATTCAGTCCATCCAAACAACAGGCTATCTTTGGGATCGCCAAGTTCATTAAGTTCTTCTCCATCATCTCGGTCCTCAGTTCTACCAGAGTCTTCCAAAGATCGCTATATGTTAGCTTGCCTTGCGAGAATGTTTTCGTTACCAAATAAAAGATGTCTCTGGTACCCACTCGTTGTTTACCTTCCAGATGAAGGACCTTCCCTACTACTGGATCTTGCTCCCTTAGCTTCTGGAACTGGCGGTACTTCTTGGCAAACACCTTGGCTATTCCTCTGGACATCCGGAGATCTCGAGCCACACAATGAGCCAGAGCATATTCTATGGGCACCTTAAACAGGTCTCGGGGTTCCTCTCTGGTCACGTCGTGCTGCACTTTTTGTCCATCAGAGTACAGTGCCATAAACTGTTCGAAGGTCAACTTCGCCGTCATGACTTCCGGCATAAGGGGCTAATCTGGTGAAATGTACCACCTTTGGTTTTCCTCGAAGTAGCTTCCTTATTCTGCAGACAACATCGTTGATCTTCTTTACAGTTTGGTAGGGCCCCTCCCAAGATCTCTGTAGCTTGCGGGTTATATAACCAAACAAGATCATCAACTTGGAATTCTCCACCCCCGGCTCTGATGTCATAGGCTTTCTTCATCCGGGCACTGGCATTCTCAATATTTAACCGAACTCGTTGGTGGATATTGTTCATCTTTTGACGTAACTGGCTGACATAGTCTTCACCTGCAGTCTCTTCTTCTGGGGGACATCCAAACTTAAGATCGCATGGCAGTCGTAATTCTCGTCCCATAATAACACTGGCCGGGGTCTGACCCGTTGAGTCGTGCACGGACGAACGATATGCCATTAGAAACAAGTGCAGATATTGGTTCCAGTCTCTTTGGTGGTCAGAGACTACCTTTGACAAATGGCGATTAATGGTTCTCTTTATCCGTTCTACCATTCCATCGGATTGAGGGTGTAATGCTGTCGTTCGTGTTTTATTGATCTTCAATATTTTGCAGACGTCTTGGAAAAGAGACTCGAAATTTCTACATTGATCTGAGTGCATCTCCACGGGAACACCAAAACGGCTTATCCATTCTTTGACAAGGACATCAGGTCAAGGCTTCTTGATTCGGTAAGGCATAAGCTTCTGTCCATTTACTGAAATAGTCCATTACCATCACAATGTACTTATTTCCGGAGTCGAATGGACTGCCCACGTTATATTGCTTCATGGGAGCTTTTGCTCGCTTCTGAGGCCCAAACACGTATGTGCACAAACCGTATATCTGCGGCACCAATCCTGCTTGGCAATAGAAGCGATAAAGCATCAGCATTCCTTTGGCTTGTTCCAGTGCGATGTTCTGTCTCGAAGTCGAATTCTTGCAACCTCTCACTTTGCCACTTGGCCTTCGGGATTTTTAAATTGCTGGAGCCACTTCAGTGCTACGTGATCAATCCTAAAGAGGAATCTTTTACCATAGAGGTACTTGCAGAAATGTTCCACCCCCTTTACCACAGCTAAAAGTTCCCTGTGAGTAACGCTGTAATTTCGTTTTTACTTGCTCATTGTCTTGCTGAAATATCTGATGACTTTCTCCTGGCCCTCTTGGATCTGCGAAAGCACCGCACTAATTCCCACATTGCTTGCGTCTGTATCCAAGATGAAGTTCCCATCTGGTCTCGAATGATCGCTGGCATTTGTCGTCCCACTGTTAACGCACCTTCCCGTCTGTGAGTCTAGTGAGTGGCTTGGCGATATTAGCAAATCCTGCTACATACCGATGATAGTCCGTGCATAACCCCAGGAAACTTCTTATCTGGTCGATATCTTTAGGTATCGGCCATTCCTGGACAGCTCTGATTTTCTGTTTATCAACAGCTCTGCGGAAACCACATGCCCCAGATATTGCACCTCTTTTTGGAACAGCTCACACTTCTCCGGGCTTAACTTTAGTCCAGAACTGCGAAGTCGCGGAAAGACCTCCTCCAGGTTCCTCACGTGGTCTTCAAACGATTTTCCAACCACGATAATGTCAAGATATAGCATGCACGTTTTCCATGAAAACCCTTTTAACACTGTTAAAATCAATCTTTCAAACGTCGCTGGGGCATTTCACAACCCAAATGGTATCACCTTGAATTGGTATAAGTCCTGAGCCGATAGTAAAATCTGTCATTTCTCGGTCTTCTTTAGCAAGTTCCACCTGCGAATAACCGCTCTTCAAGTCCATGGTGGAAAACATTTTCGATCCAGCCAACGTATTTAGGGTATTGTCTATTCTTGGAAGGGGATGGCTGTGTTTTTTTGTAGCGTAGTTTAATTGCCGATAGTCCACGCAAAATCGGTTCGAACCATCTTTCTTTTTAACCAAGACAACTGGAGAAGCCCAAGGGCTACTGGATGCTTCAATAACACCTTCTTCTTCTATCTCGCGGACTATGCTGTCGGTTTCTTCTCTTTTAGCTAGGGGTAGTCTTCTCGCCGACTGTCGAATTGGGTGAGCGTCCCCGGTATTAATTTTATGTTAACCAGATCAGTTCGTCCTCTTTTCCCGTTACCTACATAGAAGATATCCTGGCAGTTTCTAACGATGTCACACAATTTTGCTTTTTTGTTTGGTTTTAAAATCTTGGAAGAATCTGTATGAGTTTTTACAGCTCTTCAGATAGTTCACCTGGTGGTATTGCTGTATGTTTGTGTGCTCCTGACTACAGAGGAAACTGTTGTACAATGGCCCAGAATGTTTCTCTGTTTAACGCACTCGATTAATGATTCAAGTTCATTACTCTTACTGGCACAATCTCTTTGGCGCGAAACAGAGTCTTCCCTAGTGCGACTCCTCTGCCTACATTGCCGTCGTTAAGTTCTGGATCAAACATCATTACTGTTCCAGCTTTAGCTTTCCCTTCTAGGTAAGCATCTAGAATGATTTCAGCTCTTTCCGGAACATTTACATCCTCTAACAAGATTGCACATTGCTTTTTATTAATAAGACCATCTACAAAGACACTGTTAACACGGTTGCGTAGCGAAGCGACATATGCGTTGATAGTTCGGGCTTGTTGGCTACAGGTCGACGATGGCCCTTTCACATCAACCTTCTTTAGTCGGGCCTCCGTTGCTCTCCTTGCAACGACTGCGTATGTATCCTACCTTACCACACTTCCAACATCTCAGTTCGGTAAGGACTTCCTCTACTATCTTCCTCACAGAGGCCTTATCATTTCTGCCGCCTTCTGACTCTCCTTCAATGATTCGCAGCCCCGAATTCCAGAGCTCGAGCCAGTGCATGCACTAATTGAGTCGGTCGAGCTAGGGTCAATGCTTGTCTGGCTTCCTGGTCCCGAAGTCTATCCAAAAATGCTTGCACTGCTAACTTTTCTATCACATTTTCCGGTGTGGCTGGATAGTCAAGGCGAACCAGATGGGCAATATCGAATTCAAACTCTTGTAGGGATTCATTTGATTTCTGGTGGCGATTTTTCAATTGGGAGTAGTAGACGTGCTCCAAATATGTCTGGCAATACCTTAATTCTAAATGGTTGACCAGTTGTTAGTAATCTTCTTGCTCTGAGATATTCAACGTTTGCAAAATATCTGTAGCATCCCCTCTTAAAGCGAGGGTCAATGCTATTGCTTTCTCCTCGGCCGACCATCCGTTTAACTTTGGTGCAGCCTCGAATTGTCGCCGATAATTAGTCCAAGACGATTTTTCATCGAAATGTGTCTTGTTCCCTCGAGGCCAATTTTCGACTCCACTACTTCCGGACTATTTCCGCTTTTGGTCTTTGAGGTGGAGTTTCTTCCCTTTGTATTATGACTACCTGTTCTTTTATTTTGCTGACCTCACCCACCATTATCTGTTTTAGCTCTTCTTTCTGCGCTTCATTTTTGACTGTCGTCTATTTCAGCTCTTCGAGCATTGTCTGCTTTAGCTCTTTCAGCCGCGTTTCATTTTCGACTTTCGCCTGTTTCAGCCCTTCGATCCGAGCTTCATTCTCGATTATTTTCTATTCCAACATTTGTGAATTTTTTTGTACCATGCTTTTCAAATTTTCTTCTAAGGACTTATAATTTTCCAGTAATTGGGCTTGTATGGATTCCTTCAAGGTTTTAGTTTTCTTATAATTTGTCTACTAATTTATCTTCTAGGGATTTAGAATTTTCTTGTAATATTTCTAGGGTCATAGAATTTTCTAGTAGTTTGTCTTCTAGAGCTTTAGAATTTTCTTGTAAGTTTTTTACTAATTTATCTTCATTTTTTTTTAAATAGCATACTCATGTCCCCATTACCAGAAACTTCAAACAAATAAGTATCGGGAACGTTACCTTCATTTATTAGGGCATCTCATAGCCGTTGTATTAATTCACTTTTCTTCCCACTAATTTCTAAACCCCTTTCCTCAAGTTCCTTTTTTAAATCCTCCACTTTCAACTGGTCCAAATTCACTGCTTTAAACATTGTTGGTCTATTTATTTTCCACTTCTAAAGTTCCACAAATACACCTGTCACCACTGTAATGTTTTTATTTTCACTTTTGGGTTCAGTTCAATTCTCGGATTTTTTATAAACACAGTCCAACTCACTAGAATTTATTTCCAGTATTTTAACTCAATTTATATTTACAGAACTAATTACAATTTATCATAATTATACGGCAGTCAAATACTGAATGAATGCTTCCTCAGCTCTCCGTATTTATATATTTCTTCTCGGAATTCTCCACAACGTCAAAGAGACGCCGAGACTAGACTAGATTCTTCGAGAACTACATCAAAGCAAGCCGCCATCTCGATGCGCCGGCCGAACAATATTTCGGATTCCCCAAAATATCGGATGAATGCCGATTCCACGAATTTATCGGAGGATACATTACAAATGGTTATTCTCTTTATTAATTGACCTGATGTTTTATGTAAATTGTAAAAATTGTAATTTGTTATTGGGGCTTGCCCTATTGTTTACTTAAATAAATAACTATTTTTCGCGGTTTTGACTTCAGTGGTCTTTGTATATTTCGGTCTGTAAATCCGTTTTGTCTTAGAGCTGTTTTTAAACTGTCCATTTCCTGTTTGATGTTATCCTGGTCAGTTAGTCTTTGTGATCTGGTTACTAAAGTCTTGACGGCGGCCTGTATTTGGGCTGGGTGGTGATGAGAATTAGCATGAAGGTATCTGTTGGTGTGAGTTGCTTTCCTATATACTGTATGGTACAGGGTTCCATCTTCCTTCCTATTTATCAGAACATCAAGGAATGGCAGTTAATTGTTAGCTTCAACCTCCATGCTAAATTTTATTTTGTGTTGGATGCCATTAAGGTGGTCTAAAAATGTGTTGAGGTGTTCCCTCCCATGAGGCCAAATCACAAATGTATCCTCCACATATCGCAACCGTAAACTGGGTTTAAGAGTAGCTGTTCTTAGTGCCAACTCCTCAAAGTTCTCCATAAAAAGGTTCGCTATTACTGGTGAGAGTGGTGATCCCATTGGAGCTCCTTCCACTTGTTTGTATCATTTCTTTTCGTAAACAAAATAAGTGTTCATCAGACAGTGCCTTGTTAAGTCTACAAGGTGTTGAGGTGATTTGTATGTTTCTATTATGATATCCAAGGCTTCGTCGATAGGGATGTTGGTGAAAAGGGACACTTCGTCGTTGTTGGGTTAGGTATTTGGCTAGTTGTTGTGTTGGGGATCCAATTGAGCTTACTATTGCACCTTCTTTATGTAATTTTGGCAACCCATAGAATTTCGGACAACTCGATTACTTTTCACGTGGAATGAGATACAGTTGCAGATTTTTGTCGATCCTACTTGCTTGGATTTTGGCTTTGGTTGTTTTCCCCAGATAAGTTGTTGGGTTGTAATCGTTTTTTGCATTTATATTTAATTTGCCCAGAAGTCCAACTGTTTGATGGGGTTCAGTAATGTTACTCGTAAATTGCCTAGGGTACGTGTACGCCCAATGTATCGCCAGCTAAGAGGATTTGAAACAGGTCCAATTATTGGTTTACGGGAGGCGGGTTTTTCAATCCGAGAAATCGCTAACCGCACGAACAGAAATCCAACACTGTTATGAGACGTTGTCAAGCGTGGTTTGATAATACCCAAAATCGGAGAAGAGTAATCACCGGACGTGGAAGGGGCACAAATGAAGTTCAAATTCGATGTCTAAGACTTATGGCCTTTAGAGACCGGTTTTCGACAATTCGAAATTTGGTTGATGAGTATGAGACCACTTGTGCTACCTCTTACCGCTGATCATCGACGGAAATGACTACAGTGGTGCAGAGAACGACATAATTGGAATGTGGAATGTCATCAGGTCGTCTTCTCGACTCTGCTTGGGTGAACATGATCTCCGAAGAAGGGTTAGACGAAGTCAACCTCAATTTGATGTTGAGCGACATGTATGCCGAACAGTAGACATAATGGTATGGAGTGCTATCGCATATGGAAGTTAGTCTTTGTTCGAGGCAACATGTCAGCGCAACATTATCTTTAAGAAGTAGTGGAGCCGTATGTACTTCCTTATCTTAATCGGCTCATGGATCCTAAATTTTAACAAGATAATGCTCTGCCTCATGTTTCTTGAGTTAGTTTAAACTTTTTTGAGGAGACCCATTTGAATCTGTTGTTATGGCCACTAGGAGTTAAGATAAATTGTTGGGGAAAGCTGTGTTTTCCAGAATTGTTCGATTGCCGTTTTAGTGGAATAACTATATTGATGTTGGTGTTAAGTTTTCTATGAAACCCTTTTTCTGATTGCGGGAGGTGTTGTCTAATTTCCGTTGGTACCTAGTTTTGTACCTTCTTAATCGACTTTTATGGATCGAGAGCTTCTGTCGTAAATTTGATGTTTCTCAATGCCATTGAGAGTTTCTCTATTCTGTTATTTCTGATCCCTCTTTGGTAGTTTGGGGAAGGTCTTGCTTTGGTCTTATTGCAATTCCAATTGTTCTGGATATGGCTATTGCAGTTCGTAGATGATTCTGTTGAGATTCTGACTTGTAGATCTTTGGACAACAGGAGCCTGCCTCCTCAGCACCGTGCCACCGACGTCCCGTATGTCGAGCGCTGGCTTCAGACATGTCCTTGTGATTCTCAGGCAGCGGCACTTTTTCCGAGACATCCATTCCGTAACGCTATTTTCATGGGTGTGACTCTGATGACCAAGATAACTGTGACCGGTGGGGTTGGCACTATCCTGATGAAATAATTAAAAACCAGACCATCCCCTGCACGTTGTGGGGAAGGAAGAAAGGAAGGCTAGGTTGTAGCTCAGTGAACAGCTGCCTCTTTAGAGGCCTCATACGACAGGCGGTAAATGTCATGGTGCTATTCGAATCCGGCGACCACATGGGTTTGCTAGCATTATTGTAATTCATGAAACTATCAATGAACTGAAACTAAAATATTACTGGTCAAAATTAATTGATGACGTGAAAAAAATATGAATAGCTCATACTTGCTAACAGGAACAATATCAAAGACGTCCACCATTTATTAAATTACAATTAACACCCCCACCGAAAAAACCTTTTCAAACTTAACATTTAAGACACCTTTAAATTTGAAAATGTTATTGCCCTCAAAATTTGAGATACTTTTTCCACATTCGGACAACTTTAAATTTTACCAAGTCTGTCAGCAATTCATATGTATCAATCTTTATTACAATTTATATTATCTTATAACATTCCATATACTAAAGCTATAACATGCTGCAAAAATACATTCATTTACAAATTAAAAACCGATAGATCTTTTATTTGGACATCTTGAGTTAAAAGACCATATTGAAATCGATAATTCGATACAAACAACCAATAACCAAATCAGTGAACATAAAGATATTTAACAAATATTTAAAAATATTAATCTTAAAATGTTCTGAAAAAATAAAAAAAAGCAATTACTTACGAAACTCAACGAAAAATGAAATATACACGACATCCAACCAGGAATCAGTGGCTACAAAAAACCAACTGAACGACAATTAACAACTAAATCCCTTTAAAATCGCGACCATATTGCAATATAGTCCGTGGGTTCAATTTAAAACTATAAAACTAATATTCACTTTTACTTTTCTAGAACTCTATTTATATCAAATTATACAGAACAGCTGATTCACAATAACATTACGATATACGCTCGTCCTCGCTGCTAACTAACTTGCGATCGTGGCCTGCTTACTTTTTAAAACCAGCATCGAAAATTCTCGCAAAAATCAGTCATCAATCCTACAGCTGCCGAGCCATTTCGAGAACATTTTTTATTTCAAGCGATCGTTGTCGTACTAAAATGAAACAGGGTCGGCTTTGGTAAATTTCGTAACACTGCCCCCCCTTTAATTCTGATCGTCCCGATCAGAAACATCCTCTCCATGGTAGGGAGCGAGTCGATCTAAATGGACCACCTTCAACTTAGCCCTGGGGTTTCGACGGATCCGGTAGACGACGTCACTAAGCCTCTTGACCACCTCGTATGGACCATCCCAGGCGGGTGTAAGCTTTGGGGATTTACCCTTGCTCCGTTGGGGGTTGTACAGCCAGACTTTGTCCCTCTCCTGGAACCCGACTGAATTGGCCTTGAGGTCGTATCGCGTCATCATCCGGTCACTGGTGGCCAACATCTGCGTTCGGGCTAATTCGTGTATTGCCAGCATGTTATGTCGGAGCTGGTCGGCATAATCTTCGATGTCTTGGGAAGGTTCTTCGGGGGAGCCAAATGCCAAATCGCAGGGTAATCGCAGCTCTTTTCCGAATAGGACCCTGGCTGGGGTCAGGCCTGTACTATTATGTACGGCAGAGCGATATGCCAACAGGAATAGGGGAATATGCTCATCCCAATCACGCTGGTTATTGCTGACGACCTTGGATAGGTGTTGTTCCAAGGTCCTGTTGAATCTTTCCACCATTCCGTCTGACTGTGGGTGTAATGGTGTTGTTCTCGTTTTCCTGATCTCCAACATCGTGCAGACCTTCTGGAATACATTCGATTCGAAGTTACGCCCCTGGTCTGAATGTAATTCCATCGGCACGCCAAACTTGCTGAATATTTGCTCTACTTGTACCGTCGCTACCGTGGTTGCCTCTTGCTTGGGTATCGCATATGCCTCAGGCCATTTGCTGAAGTAATCCATTGCGACCAGAATGTATTTGTTCCCCCTCTCAGACTTGGGAAACGGACCGGCGACATCGATGGCAATTCTCTCAAATGGGACGCCCACATTGTACTGCTGCATTCTGCCCTTGGTCCGGCTCTTCGGGCCCTTACTGGCTGCACAGGTGGCACATTTGCGGCACCAAGCTCTGACTTCTTCGAAGTAATTCACCCAGTAGTACCGCTGGCGAACTTTGTCTAGGGTTTTATTCATGCCCAGGTGGCCTCCTGTAATCCTATTATGTACTTCGGTCAGGATGGCTGGTACCTTTTTCTTCGGAACTACCAGTTGGGACTTGGTTTCTCGTCCATCAGCGCTTTCCCAAACTCGCTTGAGCATTCTATTGTCTACTCTTAGAGAGTCCCATTGAGCCCATAACGATTTCAGCACGCCGGAGTATCTAGCTAGCTCGTCCCATCGTGGCCTGGGTGCCCCTCTCGTTTTAAGTGACAAGATTGGTTCGATGTCTGGATCAGCCATTTGGTCCTGGATGCACTGTTCCGTTGTCCAGTCTTCATTGGTCTGTACTCGGATCTGCCTTATGGAGCTACCCTTTCGCTGTTCCGTCTTCAGACAATGTCCTCATTCTGCTCTACAGGGTCTTCTGGATAGGGCACCGGCATTATTGTGCAAACGGCCGGCACGGTGTTCCACCTTGAAATCGTATTGCTGTAGTTTTTTCATCCACCTGGCCAGTTGTCCTTCCGGTGTCTTCATGCCCAGCAGCCATTTGAGGGCGGCATGATCTTTTCGGATTAAAAAATGACGACCATAAAGGTATTTGTGGAAATGGTCTACAGCCCTTATTATTGCCAGAAGTTCTTTTCTGGTGAATAATTTCTTTCCGGTTTCGAGAATCCACGGCTGTAGTACTCGATCACCCTCTCTTCGCCGTCTTGCACCTGGGATAGGACGGCCCCCAAACCTGTGTTGCTGGCGTCGGTGTCTAAGATGAACTTGCCGGACTGTATAGGAAAGACTAGGATTGGGCTGGAACATAGTGCTGCCTTCAGTCGCCTGAATGATGTTTCGCAATCCTGATTTCTTCTGTTCCTCTGGTGTCAGATGTGTCAAACGGTCAGCAAACTGTTGTAGAAACTCTTTACTGGGCCCTTTCTCCTTCACCGACGTCTGGTACTCTTCTTCGCAATTGATGATGGTCTCTACTAGCTCGAAACAAGCTATTTCTTGACCATTGGTAATTCTAATGTCGTGGTTGGACAAATTCATGACTCTATTTGGTATATCTCGTCCGGTTTTAACTATAGCCCGTCCAACTAAGTAGTCATGAGCTGAGTGTACGGCCTCCACCATTCCAACGCAGCTCCTAGGGTTGAGGTCTAGCTGCCCATGAATTATCTGTTCCGTTAGACGGGGAATTCTAGCTGAAGACTTTGCCACAATTTTTATGGAGGTGACTGAACTGTTGACGGGCCGTGTCAATACAAATTCCTCATTTAGGAATCAAATAACATCATATCTCGGGTCGAACATAAATCCATGCTGGCTAATTAGGTCCATTCCCAGTATAAAATCGTCCTCAATATTCGCTACCAGGACCCGGATTATGTTGTCCCTTATCTGTAGCACGACATCTGCCTCACCCTGTATTGACATGGACTCGCCGGTGACTGTTCTGAGCTGGATGTTATTGGTAACTGGCCGAATTTCTGATGCTCTTAAAACCCTGGACTTGGCAATGGACACAGCGGCGCCGGATCGATGGTGGTGGTAACTGCTCGCCCATTGATGGTGCCTCTGATGACCAGGCTGCTGCTATCTCTGCAAAATCCCCGGATGGATAAGGTTTTGGGGGCTGGTGGAGGGTCAGTCAGCATTCGCCCCCTTATGCTGACTGGCTGACGGTCCCTGGACATGTAGCTATTCTGTTGGTTACCCCTGGTCGGTGATGGTTCAGGTAGCCTCACTCGACAATCACGTTGAAAGTGCCCTGTCCGTCCACAGCGGTAACATGCCCCTCTGGTGCCAGTTCTTTGTGACCGTTTTAATATTTTGTTCAGACCAGCCAGCAGTGCTTGAAATGGTGACTCTGACTCTTCCTAGTTAAAAGAAACTGCTCGGACCCTCGGATTTGACATGTTCATGACGGCCTCTACTTCCAAAGCCCAGAGTATAGCTTCATTACTTTTCTTGACGCCACTTAGTCTTAGATTTCGTTGTACTTCCACATCTCTGATGCCGTTTATGAAACCCTGTGTGGCCAACTGGTCTTTCGTTTCCTCTGGCAGGTCTGGGTAGGACAAGTGAACTAACCGTCTAATCTCTGCTTCGAATTCTTGGAGGCTTTCACCGGATTTTTGCGTCTTTCCACTCAGTTGTACTTGGTATACCTGGCTCAAGGATTGATTGTTCGATCGTTTGTCTAGGATGGCGATAATCTTGTCGAAATTGCCTTGTTCATCGACTGGAATGCTTTGGAGGAGTTGTAGGGCCGGACCTCTTAACGAAATTACCAGAGACGTGGATTTTTCTTGGTTATCCCATCGATTAGCTGTAGCCACGGCTTCAAATTGCCGTTTATACATGGGCCAAGATGAGCTGCCATCAAATGTGGGTGGTTTACTAACGGAACCTTTGGTACTCACGGTGTTCTGGTATTTTCCTCGCTGTAAGTCCTGTTGCTTTTTTTTAAATTTCTGTTTCTAGTTTATTTTGGATGGCACTGATTTTATCTTGTACTTCATTGTGTACTGTTTGCTTGATGGAACTGATTTGATCTTGAACTGTGTCTTGAATTGAACTGATTTCAAATTTTACCTGGCTTTGGATGGAATCGAGATCATCTACTTTTGTTTCAAGAGTATCCACGGTATTTTTTATGGTCTTAATGTCATCATTTATCTTTTTTATTAAAATTGTCCATTATTCCAATTGTAAGCGACATATGCTGATTTAGATTTTTAATTACATTCTTTTGATTTTTCTGCAAAGCTGATATTGCATCATCATACCTTTTGGCATCTTCTTGGTTTAGGTTTCCGGAGATTGCTTTCACCGTATATAGCTTGAAATTTTAGCTTAGCACTTTCTAGTTGGTACTTTAAAGCTCGATCAAAATTATGCAACATGTTAAAATATGTCGTGCTTAATTTCTTAGTTATTGTTGCTGCTACTTCTTCATACTGATTTTCAATGGCATTGAGTTCTTGAGATACCGGCGTCAAATTGTAATAATGGATGAAGTCATGGGAACTGATTTGAATTTTTGCTGGTCCCAGCTTGAGGGGAAGGATCCCTGGAGTGTCCTTCAGGTCTAGTATGCTTATTTTCTCGGCTGCGATCAGGCTGCATCTGCAAGGATGATTTTGTCAAATTAAATTTTCTTCTTGGCATGTGTTTAATATTTTTCTTGTGGAGTTTTGTATTATGAAATTTTACAATAACTTTGTTGTCAGATTTTACGATTTTTGGTGAAAATCTCGGGAGTAGTTTATTTCTTTTTTGAGTGGTTTTCGTATACACCCTTGCATTTGGTTCATAATTAACAGGTTGTTGTCTGTGGCGATTTCGATTCTCAATAACCCTTTCTTTGGATTCACTAGCTCGTTGATTTAATTCTTTATACATAATTTTAGGTGTTTCGCGATGTTGTTGAGCATAGTTATTGATAAGAGTTTTGTTAATGTCGACGTCAAAAGGATCGTGACTGTTGAAATGTCTGTTTAGAATTTCAATTGGTTTCTGTTTGGTAGTTGAGTGTTTCGAGTTGTTGTATCCGAGAATTGCGTGAGGCATTTGATCTTTAATGTTCAGGTTGTTATGATTCTTCTGTAAGATACGAAGATGTTCTATGATAGTCGAATGAAACCGTTCTATCATCCTATTAGATTGAGGATTTTCTGGTGTTATATAGTGTATAATTATTTTATGGGTATCCATAAATTCTTGCATTAGTCCATTTTTAAATTCCGTACCGTTGTCCGCAACAATTATTGTTGGTGTGCCATGATGGGTGATGACAATCATCAGAGATTTTAGGATGTTAATAGCATTGGCACTCTCTATGAGGTATGCTTGTTCGTATTTTGAAAATGAGTCAATGACTGTAAGAAATTTTTGTCCCGCTGCCTGAAAGGTATCGATGTGGACAATTTCTAATGGTCTTGTTGGAGTGGGTGTTACCATGAATTTTGGTTTGGAGGGGTTTCTATTGTACTTGTTCATTTGACAATTGTCACAAAAGTTTATATAATCCTCTATGTCCTTTTTCAATGTTGGCCAATAGAATCTGTTTCTAATTTCAGCTTCAGTTTCATTTATACTTCTGTGATTGTTCGGTCCTTCGTGATAACCTTTAATAATTTCCTTTTGTCTTTGTTCGTTGTTAACGTCTTCTAAAATTTTCGTGCATTTGACTAAATCATATGATGAATTTTTGAAAAATTCTCTAAGGAGTTCACAGGTGGCTTGGTACGTGTTTTCTGGAGTAAAATGAATAGCATATTTTATTTTTGGTCGTACGTAGTTTTTGAAAAATTCGATAATATTTCTTCCTGCCTCATTTCTGCCAATTTGAACATGAATTCTTATTTTGTTTGGAAATATATGTTCACTTATAGGTTTTACTGGACAATATCTAACAAAAGTTAGCCTTATTTGATTATTGTAATAGTTTAGCGGCTTTTCGGAAATAGGAATTGTAAAAATCGGATTTTCCTGTTCAGTATGAATTGTATTTCTATCGTAGTATTCGTCTTGAGATGGATCGGGAACTTCATCAGCTGTGTCTGTACTTGACGTTTGACGTACTCTGTTGACCTTATGTTGTGTGTGGTCAGGATCTTCATCAGCTGTGTCGGTGCTAGAGGTATTATGTCGTTTATCGTTGTGTTGACCTAGGTCTGGGTTTTCATCGGCTGTTTCAGTTGATGACGTATCTGTGTCAGTTATGTCGTGTAAGGGCTGAATGTCTTCGTATGTAAAATCTTCTTCACGAACGTCTGGTGGGATATTATACATTGATGCATTGTCAGTATCTTCTCGAGATAAATTTTCATTTAATTCCTCATTATTTTTCTTAAGGGCTGTAAGTTCTTCTACTTCCTTGGTGTTGATTTCTGTTCGAGAAAGGGCATCTGCCTTGGTGTTAGTCTTGCCTTTTTTGTAAACTATCTCGTAATATTGCAAGAGCGGTTCGTTACCTAATAATTGTTTGCACGTCTCAAAGCATTCAATGAATTTCTGTGTGTGTTCAATCTTCGCGTCTTTCTTCAAGCAGAATTTTGGCGAAGTCGTTAATAAACTTTCTATAATATCCCAGTAGTCCAAGGAATCCCTTAATTTCTTTAGTTGTTGGTGGGATTGAATATTTCAGAACAGCTTGAATTTTATCAGGGTTGGGCTTTATTCCTTCCGGAGTGATGACGTGCCCAAGGAAGGTCACTTCCTTTTTAAGGAATTCGGACTTGACCAATTGAACTTTGAGATTAGTTTCCCTAAATCGTTGGAAAATCTTTGAGAGTTTGACGATGTGTTCTCGTAAAGAAGCCAAAAAGCAGACGACGTCATCCATATAAGTTAAACAAATTGTTCCTTGTAGTCCCTTTAGTACACTATCCATCACTCTTTGGAACGTGGTGGGGGCGTTCTTGAGCGCAAATGGCATCCGCAGGTATTTATAATGACCGTGTTCGACATTAAAGGCAGTTTTTGGAATGTCTTCTTCTGCCATTTCAATTTGTCCAAAATGTCGGTGATGTTTGGGATTGGATACTTGTCATCAATAGTTTTCTCATTCAATTTTCTGTAATCCACTACAATTCGCCATTTAGTTTTCCCTGAGGCGTCCTGTTTTTTTGGGACAACCCATATCGGTAATGACCACAGTGATTCACTGGGGCGTATAATACCTTGTTCTAGCATTGACGAAATTTGATTCTGGACCTCCTGTTTGTGAACATATGGGTAACGGTATGTTTTTGTGTAAACTGGTATTTCGTTCTTTGTCTTGATCCGATGTTTACCCTGATTGGTGAAAGTTAACGGTTCATCAGGACGATGAAAAATGTCCGAGAATTTTCCGCAAAGTTTCAAAATGTGGTGTTTTTCTTCATTATTCAGATGTTCTGTCCTTATAAGTTCTTCTCTGTTACATTTTTGAGGTGAATTTTTTTGATAAATTTCGGTTGTGAAAAGATGATATTCTTCCAAATTAATTATCTTGGTATCCACTGGTTCAATAAGGGCGATTGGTATTTCCTCATTTGTATTGTTTATCAATTCTGCCCACGCAAGCTGGTTGTTAGCTATGGCCATTGTATCCTGAAGAAGTGCTCCTTGAATATTTTGTTTTGGGAGGATTATATTGCCTTCAAATTCTTTAACAGGTAGTCTAACAGGTGTTATTGTATGGGGATCAAGTAGTATTGAATAGAATTGAGTTTTGTTAGTTTCGTAATAATTTATCGGTAAAGTCGAATTTTGAGTTAAAAGTAACGAATTCGGAAAGTCGAGTCGTGCCTGTAAAAGTTTCAAGTTGTCTAAACCTATCAATCCGTCAAAAGTCTTATGAAACTTAAACAAATAAAATTTTAATTTATGATTTGAATTAAATTCCTGAAAAGAAGGTATTTCTGCACAATAATCTTGTGAATAATTTTGAAAAATAGACGATAAATGGTTCAAATTTAACAGAATCTTTATAAAATTGATTAGCAATAACGGGATTGAGAAATGATTTCGTTGACCCTGTATCTATTAGCAAATTCAAGGGAGGATTCGAAATCGTTATATAGGGAAGTTCCTTTTTATCTGTAATATTATGTAATTCTACTAAGTTTCCTCCGTTGTTTTGGGCTCCAAAAGAAAATTTAGGCAATTTTCTTCTTCAATTTGTGAAGGTTCGTCTACTACATTTTCTTGGCATGGCTCATATTCGGGATAAGCTTCATATGCTGGGTAATGATCATCATCGGGGTAATGGCTTATTGGTCCTTCTGCGTAGGAATAGTCTTGTTCGATGTTAAATAGTTCTTCAAAGGTGAAACTCGGGCGTGAATTTGGATGTGGTCTAAAGAAATTATTATTTTGACTTTGAGCTGTTGGTTTGATAGTATTTCTGGTTGTACAGCTCATTGGTGTAGGAGGTGACATTTGTCGCGAAGTGCCTGGTTTGTTGGCCCAAACATTTTGAGGTTTACCGAATACTTGTGAATTTGTCATAAGTCGTCGCTGTGGAATTGGTCTAGGTGTTATCTGAACTGGATCTGTTGGAAAGGGGCGTTGCTGTGTTTGGAAAGGCTGTGGTTGCCATGATGGTGTAAACTGGGGTGTTGTCTGATGACGATAAACTGGTTGCTGCCATGTGGGTCTAAAAGGCTGTGTTGATGCTTGTGGTTTTTTAAACGGTAACTGCTGATTTACAGGAGCTTGATTTATCTGCAAGTATCTAATATTATTCTCTTCGTGAATATATTGCATTGCTACTGTGAGATTGTCTGATCTCATAGTTCTTATGATGGCTCCTAAAGGTTCCCGCAATCCTGCTAAAAATGTGGTCAGGGTTTGTTTTCGGAAAAAATCCTTTTTACTGTTTTTGATTACTGGATTATTGTTGTGTAAATCGATATAGTTGCATAATGTATTATGCCATACATTTTTCGTAAAACTGTAAAGGAGTCTCTTGGAGTTGTCTTAAATTAACAAGATCCCTTGTTAAAGAATTTTCGTCCCTCTGGTCTCAAAAATTTTGAATGAGCACCATCTTTACATCTTCCCACGTTTCGCATCCATATATTGATACAACTTCCTTGGCTCTTCCGGTTAATTTACTTAAAGCGCCGCGGAACAAAAGTAGGTTTTGCAAGTTGCCTACACTGGTGTTATCGTAATAAAGTGCAAAAAGAGTAGTCGCTATGTTTATAAAATCGTATAAATCGCTGGAGTTTCCATCAAAGTTTGGTAAAATTACCAAATTTTTAATATCAAATACTGGTGGAGCCATTACGTTATTATTATTTAAGCTATTACTACCATCTACGTTTTCGAAATTGTTTTTTGAAATTCTTAAACTCGAAATTTGTTCTACTAAATCTAACTCTGCACTAGGGCCAGTTAAATGATGAGAAACAGAGGAGTCTGACATGAATTACTTACAGTAAAATGCTGATTGCTCGATGCATCTGTTTCGCTTCGTTGGCGTTCTGCAGGTAAGCGTCGATGCTGCAACAGGAACTAAGGGCTAACAACGGCAAACAAAAGTTCTTTCGATCGCGGAACGTTCAATAACGATAACACCACGATACTACTGTGCTGCGCCATTTAAAGTTTTTATTTCGAAAAAAGCCGTTTTAAAATTTAAAACATAAATTTTATTCAAGCGAAACATACAAGTTTAATGCAGTTGCAATAAAAGCTAACATCAGGCTAATTAAATTATATGAATTGAAACAAAGAACATTAAAAGCGCTGATTAAGAAAATGCGTCGAGTCTATTGTTGTGGGTTATACTGCTGTCGGATGAAGTCAAACGTGGTTCGTAACTTAGTTATAACTATTTACAATTTGAAGTTGACAATGTGAATAAAAAATTAAAATAAATATTTCCCAATGAAAGATATAAAAGAGGTCTTTTGAATCCTTTGGGTAGCACTATAAACTCTGTCACTTAAAAGAGATCAATAAGATGTTGAGGAAATCGGTAACAGCATTTCACAATTAGATAATAATCAAAATCAGATTGCTAGAAATGTTAATTAACACCAAATTGGTCAATGGTATTAATGAAGCACGTCAGTTACGACAAATCAAAAATTAATTGCTAATAAAATTGCTATAAATGAAACAAAATGTACGCTCAATTTTTTGTTTTTATTTGAAAATGCTATAAGTTTTGCTAATATTAACATTTTGCATCACAGCATTGCTTTACCAGAATAAATTCAACATTTAATAAATATTCTTTTTGAAATTCATTCACAAATATTATAAGATAATAATAATTATAACACTCATCAATACAGTCACAGCAACAACGTGACCGTCACCAATGGAGTCAAACGAGAACTCCACCCGCATAATAGTGTTGCGCAGGATCAACTGCCAGCGCTCACTCAAGCGGGACTGAAAAGACAGCGCATGAAATGGACTAGAGCCATGAATGAATTTATAATGCGCACGTTTTACAGAATAACGAACCTTGGCCAGGACATGACTGGATATCGCCAAACACTACATTGGACACAATAAAGAGAGAAGTGGAGCGCGAATTATTTGGTCGAAATGCAATCGATCCAGCGCCTGAAACACCTTTGGCACAAAGAGCGGACGAGACTCAACAACTTCAACAAGAACAGCGAATCAACGCTGACCTGCTTGAGAAGATCCAATCAGAAATGGAAGGAGCTCTTAGAGAGTATAGTGGAACAGATCCACTGACTAGACCAACTCTTTCCAAACTAAGATCTTCTAAGAAACTGGGTATCATCTTGCAGGCTATGAACAAATTTATCTTGCCAAACTATGTTTTAGGTGCTAATACGTTAGAGTCGCTACACACAATCATCTACTGTGCTGCAATTTGCATCTGCAGAACAATTGGGGTCGCAATAAGACCAAAGCAAGACCCTCCCCAATTTAGACAAACACCTTGAATACCACCTTGGCAAAAAAGGCTAGAAGGGAAAATTAATTTTCTTCGGAAAGACATTGGAAGACTGACCGAGTACCAACGAGGGGTCAGGAACAACACAATAGAAAGACTTGTCAAGACTATCATGGACAATAACCGAATACACTCCCAATGGTATGGAAAAAACATCACATCTCAGCAGTGTCTGGATAGTCTACGACAAAACCTCTCTATCTACACAAGTCGATTGAGAAGGTACAAACCAGTAACCAACGGAAACTAGACAACGCACTGTTTCGAAAATCAGCAAAAGGGTTTTATAGAAAACTCAGCAACATCAATAATAATGAAACACCTAGTTATCCCAGTAAAACGGTCATCAAGCAGTTCTGGAAAACAACTTTCCACAACAGTTTCACATAACACCAGAGCAAGCTTGACTAATGAGGAGGAGGCTGCATTTCAGAATTGTGATATCATGCAACACCAACCATTTACAACGGAAGACACGTCCAACATAATGAAATACCTCCATAACTGGAAAGCACCAGGACCAGATGGTGTGCAGAATTACTGGATAAAGAAACTCTACGCAACCCACGAAACACTAACAGCCCTTATAAATGACCTAATTACCCACCCACACAAGATGCCTAGTTTCCTTACGCATGGTGCTACATACCTCTTACCAAAGGTCAACCTATGTGCACAGGACCCAGCAAAGTACCGACCAATCACTTGCCTTCCAACCTTATACAAACTCATAACATCGTGCATTAATCATCGCATTTTCAAACATTGTGAGCTGAACGACATAATTACTCAACAACAAAAGGGATGCGCGAAAAATTCGATGGGCTGCAAAGAACAACTGATAATTGATTCCGTCAAACGACAATCTCTACATGGCATATGTGGACTTACAAAAAGGCCTTTGATTCAGTTCTACATGATTGACTCATTAAGGCACTGAAACTCTATAAAGTAAATAATTCTATTGTTAACTTTTTAGAATATGTCATGACTACCTGGCAAACCAAAATCTTTCTGAATGAAGCCGACCGTTCGATACAAACCGACTCTATCCCAATCAGAAGGGGTATATTCCAGGGAGACTCTCTTAGCCCGCTGTGGTTCTGCCTTGCCATGAACCCACTCTCACACAAACTGAACTCGACTAACTTTGGGTTCAGTCTCAAACACAACAACGTACAAACATTGAAGATAAACCATTTGTTATAAATGGACGACTTAAAGTTGATGGCAGCTACGAAATAACAGCTGCATGATATGCTTAAAATAGTAGAAGGGTTTTCTAGTGACATCCATATGCAATTTGGCCTGGACAAATGCCGAATTATTAATATAGTAAAAGGCAAAATACAGCAGGGGCCCTACGAAATGAGAGATGACAAGTTAATTGAATCCATGAAGGAAGGCCATACTTACAAATACCTTGGAATAAAGCAGGCTCAACGAATTGATCACTCCACCATGAAAAAGGGCCTATCAAAAGAGTTCTATAGAAGGGTAAGACAACTGTTAAAAACTAAGCTTAACAGTAAAAATCTGTTTCAGGCTATTAACACCTACGCCTGTTCAGTACTCAGTTACTCATTCGGAATAGTTAAATTGTGCAAGACTGACATTGAACAACTACAACGGAAAGTTCGAGTTCTACTAACAAAAGCTCAAAATCACCATCCAAAGAGCTCTGTCGAACGTACAACGTTGCCACGGTATGAAGGAGGAAGAGGATTGGCAGATATGGGCAAGTTACGTGCTCAACAAATTTCCAATTTGCGTAATCATTTCCAGAAACTCGCAGAATTTTCTGATCTACACAGAGGCATATGTCAGGTTGATGACTCAAGACCTCTGAGACTAACAGAACAACAAGTTGAAGAATACCACCAGACAACTGATCAGAAACTGCTCAAATGGAAAGAGAAGTCGCTTCATCGAAGACATATAAATGACGTCAACCAAGATTATGTCGACAGTTTAGCGTCGAACTACTGTTTGATCTCTGGTCATATGTTTTCTGAAACGGAAGGCTTTATAATGACAATCCAAGATCAAGTAATACAAATTAAGAACTATCTAAAGTACATCGTTAAAGATCCTTCTATCAACAACGACCGATGCAGATATGGTTGCCAAACATCTGAATCTATCCAGTATATCACAGGAGGTTGCCAAGCGTTCGCTGCAACTGAATACAAAGAACGACACGATGCTGTGGCAAAAATAACTAGCGCTTAAACTTGAGCTATCACAATCGGTAAGAACACCCTACTATATATACAAACCAGAATCTATTTTAGAAAATAACAACTACAAGCTGTACTGGGACCGGACGATATTGGCCGATCGGACTGTTGCTCACAATAGACCAGATATAGTTTTGGTAGATAAAGTTTCTAGAAAAACAACCTTAATTGACATAGCAATCCCTAACACCAATAGTATAAATATTAAGCAGGCTGAAAAAATAGCAAATATAAGGATTTAGAATTTCAAATACAGAGACAATGGGAAATGAACAATACTCGAACGGTACCAATTGTTATGTCAACAACAGGAGTAGTCCCAAAACATCTATTAAACAATTTGAAATACCTCGGTCTGGACGAACATCTTTACCAACTGATGCAAAAAGCCGTCCTGTCAGGAACAGCCCGGACAGTCAGAAAATTCATGGGCAACTGCAGCCACGACGCCAACCACGGGGTTAATAACCTGGCAAGGGCTCCCACAGAGCTAAACCTTTTTGATATGTAATATATCTGGGGTTTAGTGAATTTTCCCCTTTCCTTTCCTTTCCCTTTCCCTTTCCTTAGAGGGAGTGTAATGCCATACATTGTATGGTCAAGTCGGGATATTATTTCGAATATTCTAAAAATGTGAAAACAAAAATTCTATACACACAACAGAAATTAATATTTTTTCATAGTTCACTCTGAAATTTTTAATCATTATCACTTTTACTCGATACCAAATATCAATAATACAGTCGTTATCCCTCTTCAACATTTCCTCTTATTAAGTAATGACGAATATCAATAGCAAAGAGGATCCATGTCAAGAAATCAACTCATTGCCAAACAAACAGCCTGGTACCTATACAAGAAAACTTAGACTGCATTACATCAAACCTGTCAAGGGAAACAAATCCTGAAAAATGTCAAGTTCCTGTCAAAATAACCAATACCATTACTGAAGAAATCGATGAATTTCATTATATTGGTATATACTCGTAAAACCTCAAAAAATACAAGCAAGGTTTGAAGCAAATGATATAACCGTCATGAAAGTTGAAGTTCCTCCAAATGTTCAATTTCAACCCCAACATTTTCTTATCAAAATGACAAGGGAATTCCCCAAGGCCGTCTAATAGCCCTTAAAGATATTTTAAAAAATTCCCTACTAGTTACATTATGTTAGATTAAATTTAAAATGGAATAAACTAACATGAAGTTCAACTTGAAGAAATTAATAATGAACCTTTAGAAACTATTCAATTGCAATTAACACAGTTAGTCTGTTTGAACTTTTTCAAATATTATTTTTTAAATAATTGTCTATTTTCTGATTAAAAATAGAAAACAAATTCATTAAAGAAGAAACTTCAACCCAATGGACGAGATGCCGTTCCAAGAACAGTAGACGAAACTCGAATAGTTCCACCCCCGAGTTCCTTCTAGAGATAGAGGATTTATATAACCCTTAACCGAAGAAACTGCAAGAATAACATCTTACCTGCCGGATGCAATTTCAGCAAATCTATTCAGATTCGGCATAACGTTTATAGTATTAAGACGTATTTTGTTTGACTTTTAATTTTAATGTAATAATTGATTTTTGAGTTTTATAATTTTGACATGAAATAATTTAAAAAACTCGGTATATGGACGTATGTTCATTACTGCAGTTGCATATACATCGTGGTTAAAATATAGATTGGAATTGAATTAAAGTATAGTATATATATACAGGGTGGTTGGAAAAAAGCTAGAAAAAATAATAATATAGGGTAGCCCATGAGCAGTTGGGTATTTATGGCAGCTGACATATGGGCGGAGGAGAATTATTGCTATACAGAGTGGCTAAAAAAATCTTAAAAGAATTGTTATACATTGGTATCGGGTAACTCATAAGAAGTTGCATATATGTGATGGTTGCAATATAGGATGGAGTGGAATTACAGTTACAGGTTGGTTGACAAAATAGATAAAATATTAACAAATAAATGTTTCAGATATAGGGTAGGTGTCAAAGAGTTGCATATATATGACGGTTGAAATATACGGCGGAGCTTCAGGTATGTTAGAAAAAAATGTTTTAATGGGTGGTCCATAAGCATTTGAATTTACAGGGTAGTTCTAATATAGGGCGGGGTAGAATAGTTATTCCGGTTAGTTGGAAATATCTTAAAAAAGAGGTTATATTGGGTATTCGATAATACCGATAATACAGGGTGGATTTCATGTTAAGAAGTGGAAGCTTCCGCCGTTTTTCGACTTTTCGACTACTTCTTAGGAGCCCTTATCAAGAAACAAAATGAAAACGATAACTAAAATAGAGAAAATCGAGTTGAAGATCGAACTCGGGGACTAAATCGCCCAAGTCTCACTAATAACTGAATTGTGTGTGTGATCTGCTTCATTTATTTATAGTTGTCGGTTGATTAGGAGGGGATGCCACTTGATGGGGAGGCTGTGTGGAGATTGATTGGCTGTTAGTAGGTGTGTTTGATTTGTTTAGTCTGGCTATTACGGAGCTACATGCAGTAGGAAGGCAGGTGCTATCATCGCGTGTGGTAAGACAGGGGCCGTGTCCCTATTTCTATGGCTTCGCGAATGGTCGATGCACTAAGGGAATTGGGGGATATGATAGTCCTGCTGTTTGGATTTGGTGATATGCGAGAGCGAGAATTGAACTGACAGAGAGTACTCAAATACTCGATTGTTGACGGGCCTATTGTTTTGGGTTCCCGGTTAGGTTGGCTATAGTTTGATTGGTGTTGAAAACTTTTTATTTGATGTCGGTTTAGTGAGTGACAACATCGATTATTCCGAAGAAGTTGAGTGAGATCTCATCGAAACGTCAAACTGTCTTTTCTAAGACAACTAAACCATACACACGATATATATATATATATATATATATATATATATATATATATATATATATATATGGTAGGTGGTTTCCGGGAATTAAAAACAAATATATATATATATATATATATATATATATATATATATGACTTTCTTTTTTGTATCCGGTGTATATCCGTTTCTCGGTTTGTGCTTTGAAAAGAACATTTTACCTGACGTTTCGCCAAAATCTCATTTGGCATTTTCAAAAGTTTTCAGATTTCAACTTTTGCATATATATACGTCTCATATATGGAATAAAACTTTGAAACATTTAAATTCTATATATTTTAGACAATTTATTTATTTTTGTTTTGATAAATATTGCATTAAAGTGCAACGGCAGATTGATTTAATATTTGATAAACAACTTTGTGGTTCTGTTGCAAGTCCAACTATCTTTGTTACTTTCATTTTAATTTTAATCTTTCTAATACGTTTACATATATTTTAGGTTCTTAGCTCATCAGTTACATCCAAGTAATTGTTTAGGTATTGCTGTTTTTGCTGAACATCAGTCTTGTACTAGTTTATTACAAGAAGCCAATGCATACACAAGTGAAAATTTTATGCAGGTACCTATTATTTGTGTAATTTTTTTAAATATCTTAAATCTGTACACATCCAGAGTGTGTATTATATGATGAAATATATATTTTAGCTTAGTTGCTGCTAGTTTGTTGTTTTTCACAGCAGAATTAGCAATTAATTTGCTAGCTTTATTATGATGAGTTGGGTGAGTTACATTGGGAGTTTTCCTGGACGCCGGAAAGTATTTCCAATTGGCGACTGTATACATGTTTATGACCATAATTCTTATTTAAATTTAATCAGAACATTATTTAACTAAAATTGTGCATAAGAGTGTATAAGTCAGTTCACCGACATCTTGAACGGCAGAAGGCCAACGGATTCACATCACTGGCAAATTTTCAACAGTCAAGATGGTTCTCCCGGACGTAAGAACATCATCCAGCGCAGAATACCTTTGGGACAAAAACAGGCAGTCTAGAAAAATATCGATTGTATGTTACAAAACGGAGTTATTGAGCTCAATTAGCCCATGCTATGCTCTCCTTGTTCTAGTGAAAAGTACTGAGCTGGTTAGTTAACGTGGAGAACATGATTAATATACCTCGACGACATTTTGGTGATGGGTTACACATTCGATGACCACCTGAAAAACCTTGGTCTAGTGTTCTTACGAATTAAGAATGCCAACTTGACACTCAACCTCAAGTGTACACTGTTTTAGAAAGCTGTAGAGTTTTTGGTCCACGTCGTTTTTGAGTCAATAATCAGAACTAAAAAGGACAAGAGAGAAGTCTCCCGTGATTGGCCGGTCCCTAGAGACAAGCATGAACTACGATGGTTTTTGTCTTTGTTCATGCCATCGGTGATTCTATTACATCGGCAGACCACCGACCACCCTTGGAATCAGGAATGTGAAACGGTATTTAGACCATTGAAAGTGGCATTATTCTCCACTCTAATTCCGTAAGTTCGTTCCGGACACCGAGGCCAGCAATAGCGGTTTGGGGGCCGCCCTGTCTCAGGTACAAGATGGTGAGGTGCGGGTGATCGAATACTACAGCACCGGATTTTCGAAGCCAGAAAGGAACTGTTAGGAATAATCAGGGCTGTAGACCATTTCAACAAATATCACTCTTAATCATGCAGCTCTTAAGTGGCTGTTAGACATGAAGACATCAGCGGGACAACTGGGTAAGCGGATGGGGAAATTATAATAACACGATTTCATGGTTGAACACCGCTCCGGTCTTTTGCATCAAAATGTAGATGTCTTGGCGGAACTTGGAATCTAACTTATTCCAGAAGGTCTGTACGAAGTTGGACATTAAGGAAACGAGAACCAACCCACTTTCATCCACAATCGGACATAATGGTGAAAAGATTGAGCAGGTTTATAGAACAACATCTATTAAGGTCGTTAGAAACAACCAGCGTGATCGGATTGAGCCTATTCAGGGGGGCCCATGACCTGACCGTCCACCACGGTACATGACTGACATCAGCCAGAGTACTGTTAGGGAAGCAGTTAAGACTCCCGTAGCTCACCAGAAAAATTGCCCTACGAAGTTAATGTCAATGCAAAGCATGTTGGCAAGACTCAAACTAGCCCGGACGCAGATGTTTGCGACCATGTTACGTTCCCAAGACAAATTCAGTCTTATTCCAACAAAGAGATAAGTTCGGGTATACAAGATTCATAGGAGCAAAGAAAAGTCTTTAAAACTCACACCAGTCTGGGATGGGCCATACGAAGTATTTAAGAGGATCTCATCCATGGTCCAAGATGAAGCTGGTTAATTTAGATCGACTGGATATATTTATTTAAATAGCTGTATATTTGTGAGGAACTGAAGGATTTATTTTCTGTCGTAAACTTGTTGTTTCAGAACCAACAGAAAATTCGCATGAATATATTCATATATATGTTATTTCTGGTGTTTTCACTAATATGAAATGTTATTGACGGTTCTTGGGATTCTCGTATGTATGGTTTATTTGTCTCCAAAAGATAGACGTTTCTATAACATCTCACTCATCCTTTTCAGAATAAACGATGTTATCACTCAGGGTGCGTGGTACTAACTGTAAGCTGTCTTTTTAACACAATAAACTATACACACGAGAATCTCGAGAACCTTCAATACATACATATCCAGTGTGGAAAAGCCAAATGGAATAAATTTGGTAACGAATAAAGGAGGGCTTGCAAGGAAAAACGCTTGGACACATCAATTTGTATTTTTAAATGCACATTTTTTCAACAAAAAAAATTATATAGGGTGAGCCATAAGGCAGTGGCCAATACCAACTTTCTTATTTTAAATGCAAGCCCCTGTATATTATTTACTTTTTGGATTCTCCAGAAAATTGTAGACATAATTCATGTACAATGCCCTACACCTATTTTCAACTGTTTGGGAAATATTAAGTGTTTTCAGATTTATTACAAAAATTAACATTAAAAAAATACTGATTACTTCTTAATGATATAAAAAAACAAAAAACCGTTAATTTCAATGTAGGAAATGTTCAAAATGCTCGCCGCTAATCTGGTCTCCAAAATGTCTTCTAATGTTACTCAACATCTTAGGCGTGACTGATCTAATCGCAAGCATGATGCGCCCTTTTAGATCACATAAGTTAAGGGGTTTATTTTTGTATACAGTACTTTGACATATCCTCACAAAAAGTAGCCCTATGGTGTCATATCATGAGATCGTGTTGGCCATTCTATCGTTCCGCACCTCCCAATACACCGATTTGGAATAAATTGGTTCAGTTACTGCCAGACATTGATTTCGTAATGGGGCGGTGCTCCAACTTGCTGAAACCATATTGTATTGGCAGGAACTTGTAGGTTTACTGGATCAGCATATAAGTTTGTCAAAGTTGGCACGACATTATTTTGGAGCAGTTCTAAATATTTATCTCCATTCAAGTTGCCATCAATGAAAAAGAGACCTACGATATAATTTCCAACAATTTCTGCCCAAACATTAACTTTTTCAGGATATTGCGTATGATTCTCTGTCATCCAGTGAGGATTCTCATTAGAAAATAGCGACAATTTTGACGATTAATTGGATCTCATTATTATCTAACCTTACCATCATTTGTTCACAGAAATGCGTTCTCCTATCGAAATTGTGTTCCATGAGCTCCTGAGTCGGCATCATTTTATAGGGATGCATTTTACTTTCCTTTATTACTGGATTAATTGATGTGTGGCTATCGTTGAACAGTGGGGCTGCTTTTCGACCAGAATTTTTTTTTCTTGAAATTGAAGCATAATATCCAATTTTGTATTATCACTTAGAGCATTGACAGCTAGTTTTTTATCTGTCTTACATGACCAAGCTCGCGAAACTGCTTTTCTGTTGTGCTAATTGTTCTTTGGGTTACATGCGGCAAATTTGGAAAATTTTCGTGAAATAAGCGAGAAACTTCCAATTTGTGTCCGTGTGTTATCTCCGTAAGCAATCATTTGTAGAATGGTTATTTTGTACATTTCTGTTAAATGAACCGTTTTTTTTCTGATATTATTACGTACAGTTAACGACTTTCAAACGACAATAACACTGACACTGATCACCACTGTCATTCAGGCAGACATGATGAGTTTTGACGAAAATAAACAAAACTTTTTTTTCTTCAAATCAGTAAAAAGGAACGCAGGAATGGTTTTTGCTTACTATCTCAATATCAAGAGCTAAATGGGAATTAAGTATTGAGTGTAAAGTTTTTAATGTTAATTTTTGTAATAAATCTGAAAACACTTAACATTTCCGAAACTATGTAAGATAGGTGTAGGTCATTGTATATGAATTATGTCTAGAATTGTCTGGAGAATCCAAACAATAAATAATATACAGGGGTTTGCATTTAAAATAAGAAAGTTGGTATTGGCCACTGTCACATGACACACCCTATATCTATATTTTTATTGAAAAAATGCGCTAAAAATACAAATCGACGTGTCCAAGCGTTTTTCCCAACACGCCCTCCTTTATTCGTTATCGAATTTATTCAGTTTTGCGGTTCCCATTTTTTTAAAATACCGACGACATAACTATAGGTAAAATGCTCTATCGATTGGACGCCAAATTTTTTAAACCGGAAGTGGCGTAAATAGAATTTTTTCAAATGGAACATGCATATTTTTATCTCGGATTCAGATTCTACGTTAAAAATAGACATCTTTTGTTAGAAAACTTTTTTGAAAAAATAAATTTTTAGTCCTCTGAAGTGCAAAACTCACAAAACACGACTTTAACCAAGAGTATAAACTTTTCGTCCGAGAATACGTGAAATACAGCAATAATCACTTTCGGTTCCTTCCAGAAGTGAGAAAATCTAACCGGAAGTACGTTTTTCTTGAGTGAGATTACTAGCGTAGCAAGACAGAATACTCACTTCCAGTACTAACCGGAAGTGGAAAAATGGTCTCGGGAGTTCATTTTTTCAAACTAAAAAAAACATATATTCCGAGAAAAAGTATTCTGCCTTACCACGCTTACTTCTACTTAGAGTCCTAATCCAAGTTTGGAATATCTCGCTCAAGAAAAACGTTTTTCCGGTTGGAATTTCCCCACTTCCACAAGGAACTTGAAGTAGTTATTGCTTAAATTCAAGTATTCTCGGACTCTTACTCTTGATTAAAGTCGTGTTTTGTTTGTTTTGCATATAAAGCTGTTTTATTCGGATCTACTTTTCTTAGGCACTTCAGAGGACTAAAAATGCATTTTTTTCAAAAAAGTTTTGTAACAACAGATGTCTAATTTTCAACGTAGAATTCGAATCCGCGATAAAAATATGCCTGTTCAAATTTAAAAAATTAACTTCCGGTCTGTTTAAGCCACTTTCTGTTTAAAGTGTAAGTTAATTGTGCGTTCAATCGATAGAGCATACCTCTTTTACCAACGGATACGTCGCCAGTTTTTAAAAAAATGGGTTGGGGAGATCATATTAGGGGTGTACGAATGGTTTTGAAGACCCGGAATATATATATACAGGGTGTAAATAGTTTGAGTGCATATATTTTAGGTGGAGGTAGTATACACCAAATTAAACAAAAACTCTTATACCACTATGGTCAGTAGGCCTTAATAACCAAGAAAATCCCTAAAACATATTAAGTAAATTATTGTCAATCCGGCAACGTCGCTCGCGTTCGAAGCAGATTCACTCTTAGCGCGAATAATAAAGGAATGACTACGCCGACAAAAAATATAAACACCTGTGTTTTTGTATTGACTGATGATATTGACCTTAGAATTAAATAAAAATGTATGAAATATTTTGTTGGAAATATTTACGTTTTTAATACAAGGTATTGCAATTAGAATTTGTATTTGGCGGTTTCTTTTATGCAATTATACAAAGTTGGGTAAATACATATGATATTCAACTCAAGAGATGTAGTTTTTTACCAGTTAAATTATTCGAAGAGTCATTATTACTGATTTAATTAATATTATTTATATTAGACAAGTAAATATGTAATTCTACTTATCGAATTTATTATAATGATAGAACTGAGTTGAAACAACGGATTATTCACAGCAAATGTGCAAAATGCCCACCATTACTATCGACACAAGCACGACACCGTTTAATCCAATTTTCACGTATGCGAGAAATTAAGAACATGTCATGTCTTTCCCTAATTGTATAATCGGCCATTATTTATCACAAATAAATACTGTCGCACTATTCTTAATTTTCGAACTTACACACTAATCACAACCGATTTTATTTATTTAAAAAATATATTAAATGGAAAGCAAACCACGAAGTCTCCATCAAATAGATATCATTTAAATCACTTTACAGTTTATCTATTCTTGTTTACTAGAATCGAAATCGCAAAAAACAATCGTAACTCAGTCGTGGTTACAGTAAAAAATGTAGTAAATAAGTTGGTCTGTATGCCACGTTGCCATTTCTATTCGGAGAAACTTCCACTAAATTATAAAAGCATATTTCGAGTTTAAATAATCAATTTTCATTTTTAATGTGGCTATTAAAGATGTATAAGCTATTGAGTATTTACATATTTAGATTTACCGACATTTTGAAATCGAAATTATTGTATTATTCACTGTAGCAAGGGCTACATAAAATCTAACTTTATGTGTTTTTTTTTGGCAAAACTATAGTTTATTTTAGAAAATGTTAAAAAGCTTTTTGATTTGTTTTTGCCTGAAGTATTGTTCTTCAAAATCTTTGCACTCAAACCGTTTACACCCTGTATATATATATATATATATATATATATATATATATATATAATTTAAACAACTGAACAGTCACTCTTTGTATGTTTACTGTTTTTTTGGTTAAGGGTGTTTTTCGGTTCTATATATATATATATATATATATATATATATATATATATATATATATATATATATATATATATATATATACACTCTTGAAGTTTAAAGCTTGGCAGCTGTTAAGGTGCAGACTCGTCTATACTATTATAAAATTGTAAATTTGTCTGTTTATTTGTTTGTTCGGGCATCATGTAAGAACTACTGAACTGATTTTAATGAAGTTTGGTGTTAGGTTGCAAAACTGTATTTTTACATTTGTGACACATCATCCATTAGGGTAGATCAAAAAAGGTTAAAAAAATTGTTATACACGGTACACCATGAACAGTTGCATTCTACTATATGGAATATCTGAAATATTGGGAGAAGCAAGAATATAGTTTTAGAGTGTGTTTAACAAATATAAGGGTGATTAAAACATAGGGTAAAGATAAATTTTACTTTAAAATGAGGTGAAAAAAATATCAGAAATAATTGGTATACAGCGTAGACCATAAGCAATTGCATAGCTGAAATATAGGGTAGAGAAGAGTAATAGCCAGGTGTTCAAAAAGTTATATTGAGTGAAAAATAAACAGCAGCATATACAGGATGGTTGCAATATAGGGTGAAGTAGAGTTACAGTTATTCAAACAAATGTCGAACAAAATTCTTATATGGGGTGTCCCATAAGTACTTGCAGTTTGGCTGAAATATATTCGTTATTAGTAGACATTCCGTATGCGGGTGAAACCGCGGGTAATGGCTAGTTTTTAATAAGTCCAACAGTAGGAGACATCCAAAAAAAATCGTTTACTGACGAAAAATATTTCATTATAAATATATATTTTTATAAATATAGAAATCGATATCTTTCAAACAAAAAAACTTAAAACACCACTTAACCGTTTGTTTAGAATAAGTGACAAGTAACTAAGTATGTGATGGTATCTGCAGCAATATCAGTAATATTTCGGTACTATTTTGACATGGCGCGGCAGAAAATTGTAATTGTAACGGGTTACACACTGTATGACTCCCGATTTGGAGTTTTTGTGAAATAGTTTTCCCTGAAATTTCTAATCGTCGAAATTCATTTGGCGATAAAATATTAAATTCAGTTATATGTGGTAAATAAATAATTATTACAACTTTCAATTAGTTGAGGGGAGCGCAACTGATGAAGATGCCCGACTAGAAACAATATATTGACTTCAATGGATTGAAAAGACAATGTCATAATGACAAAACAGTAAAAAATATCACAAATGTCATAATATTAGAAATGTAAAAATGGCAAAAAGGTCAAAAACTCAAATATGTCTAGCTCTTCATACTAAATCCCAATATTCCAAGAAGCGGCAGTTGCCATAAAATCTCGCTCTAGAATTAGAATGTTAAAACGGTTTTCACAAAAATAATAAAAATGTTCATCATGTGCAAATTACCAATTTTTTTTTTCAAGATTAGCATGTCAAATACGCCGATTTGTCTATATCGTGCCAGCCGAGACGGGTCAGCTAGTCTTTCATAAGCCCGTAACAGTAATTTAAAAATGTTTCCAAGACTGAATTTTTCAATAAAACTTTTGTTCCAAATTTTGTAAAGAAAGACTTTTAAATTTAATAAGCTGCATGTATAAAATGTACCCATTCTCCGGCTTTATGGTGCAAACTATAAGACCTAAAACGTGAAAAAAATAGAAATATTAAGTCACACTTGCACTTCACCGGAAAATTAAGCGAAAACTCTAATATTAATTTTGTGAATCAATTTGAAACATTAAAAAAAATAAGATTCATATTTTCGTTATTCGGAATACAAGTATATTTTTTTATAATTTTAGATTAATTTGTTTATAAGATATTAATGAAAATTGTTTTCTCAATGATAATTGTCGAATCTCTGGTTTGTATTTTTTCTGAGTTCTTTGGGAATAACACCACATAAACTTGAAAGTCTGTATATTTCAAAAGTCCAAACGTTTTAAGGTCTAAATTAGACCCCGTTTTCAATGGTATTACACAAAATAAACAATAAATTTAAAAAATTAAAAGGATTTGCAATTACAAATATCGTAATTTAATATTTTATCGCTAAATGAAGTCCGCCATCCAGGAGTTTCAGGAAAATATTGAATTCAGTTATATGTACTATATACAAAAATAATTGTTCGAGAATTCAATCAGTTGACGGGAGCGCAACTGATGAAGGTTCTGGACTATATTGTCTTCAATGGATTGAAAAATCTCGAAAAGTTAGTATCATATCACAATTTGACATTAATGTTTGACAATAAAACTGCAAATTCGATATATACAGGGTAGCACAAAATTTTTGAAAGATCATGTAAAATAACAAAGCTTCTTTCAAATTGGAAGAATTTGAAAGAGTTATTCAGAATTTCATGTTCCTATGTACGACTTTGCCAAAAATAAGACCAAAGAAAGCTTTGTTATTTCACATGATTTTTAAAAAAGTTTTGTGCTACCCTGTATATATGAAATTTGCAGTAAATCCCTTAGTTACATCAGTTTTATTGTCAAACATTAATATCAAATTGTGATTACGATATTTGTAATTGCGAATCCTTTTAATTTTTTAATTTCTTATTCATTTTGTGTAATACCATTGAAAACGGGTTCTGATTTAGACCTTGAAACGTTTGGACTTTTGAAATATACAGACTTTCAAGTTTATGTGGTGTTATTCTCAAAGAACTCAGAAAAAATTAATGAAAATATACAAAAATCGACAAATTCCCCACTTTATGAAAAAAAAATACTAATCCGAAAATTTTGAGAAAAATGGGATCTATAGTCTTACTCAAAGTTTACAGGAAAAATAAAGCGAAACTCCTGTGAATAATTTTGGGAGTACATTATAAAATTAAATGGAAATTAAAAAAAGAATATTTTTTGAATCGCATCGTATAATATTAGAAATGCAAGGCTTTGTTATGCGAAATACAAGTATAAATTGGTATTTTTTTTAAACTTTATTAAAATATCTGTAAAAAAATATACAAAATTCGACTAATTACATCCTTTTTTAGTAGGAATAATTTGGTCATACTAACTATAGATTAATCAAAGTATATACTATTCTAATATTCCACTTTCAGACAAGCAGGAAATGAGTGCATTTTCTTATACTTAGCTTAATATCTTTAAACTAAGCGTCTTAAATTAAATATTAACACAGAGCTCCATTATTCGCTTAATTTTTATAAAAAATATTTATTTTATTTTGTAATTTGGCCCTCAAAAATTAAGATTATGATTTTAGCTTTATTTTGACAATCAACTTTATGTGAAGCCCCATATAATCTTTTGTACCAATTTTATGCTTGATAGTTTGGAAAATAAAGCAAGTATGGCTCAAATTTTAAATAATAAATTATTAAGTCTAAGATAATAAAATATAATTGTATTTTTATGATGATTCCTTTCATTTGGCAAGTTATGAGTGCACTTCAAAGGGTCGAATTTTGTATATTTCTTAAATATCTTTTTAACAAATTATTTTAACAATATAAAAAACTTATTCCTGTACTTATAATAAAAACATAATATCAAGGTTTTCTCCTTATTTTCAAGTCAAGTGAGACCTTATATTTGTAATGTTTTCAAAATTTTAGATCGTGTAGTTTCTTATATAAAAGGGGGAAAAAGTCGATGTTTTATTATTGTGTTAATATATTTTAAACAAATAAATTTTAAAATATAAAAAATTATATTTGTATTTTTCATAATGAGCCCTTTTATTTTATGTATTAAATGATATGTTTAATTAATTTATTATTTTCCATTTATTTCTATAATTTGCCCCCCAAAATTAATATTAGGGTTTTCCACTTTTTTCCCTATAAAGTTCAAGTGAGGCCCTATAGCCCTAATTATTTTCAAAATTCGTGGCATAGTTTCGGAAATAGAGGGGGAAATGAATAATTTTATTATATTTTTGTTAAAATCTTTTAAACAATTGATTTCAAAAACATAAAAGATATATATATATATATATATATATATATATATATATATAAATGTATTCCTCATAATGATATATCGCAAGATGCGTTTACAAAAAAAAAAAATTATTTTTTATTTGTTTTTTTAGTTTACCTCCCAAAATTAATATTAGGAGTTCCCCCTTATTTTTCCTGTAAATCTTAAGTGGGGCCATTTACGCCTAATTTTTCAAAATTTTAAATATTACAGTTTCGGAAATAAAGAGGAAATAGGTAATTTTTATATTTTTGTTATTATCTTTAAACATTTTATTTTAAAAATAAAGAAATATATTTGTATTTGCTATAATGACCCCTTCCTTGGATATATTACATGATGAGTTAGAAACGATGTTAATTCTATATTTTCCATTTCATTTTGTAATTTGCCCCCCAAAATTAATATTAGCGGTTTCTCCTTACTTTTCCTGTAAAGTTCATGTAAGGCCATATATCTCTAATTTTTATTAAAATTTTACGACTTACAGTTTAGTAGGGGGTGGGGGAATGGGTAAAATTCTCTATATTTTTGGTAATATCTTTTAAATAATTCCCTGGCGAGTAACGTAAAACCGTTCAGTCCAATACGACATCAGTCACTGGGAGGATAAAAAAACAAGGACTGGAATCTTCTAATGAGGAGAAAAGCTTAATCTGGAAATAACTCGACAACTGAAAAGTTGAGACTCAATTTTGCTAGAATTCGTTGCGGAGCGGCCCAGCATCGGAGAGTTAGTTATGGTGTAGAGTATATTTCGTGTTATTGTTTTGCTATTCGAATCAGCTGTTGTGAATATTTGATGTAAGTGATGTAAAAGTTTCTAGAAAGTGATAGTGAATATTAGTTTTTAAATGTATTGAACCCACGGAGTTTATTGTAATATATTACATGATTCGTTAGAAACAAATTTAATTTTATATTTTTCATTAAATTCTGTTACTTGTACGCCAGAATTAATATTAGGAGTTTCCCGTTATTGTTCTTGCATAATTCAGGTGAGTCCTATATCTCTAATTTTTTTTTTAATTTTACGTCTTAAAGTTTCAGAGATACGGGGGAATGGGTATTTTTTTCAATATTTGTTAATATCTTTTAAGCAATATTTTAAAAATTTAATCAATATTATTTGTATTCGTCATAACGAGGCTTTTGATTTAATTTATAACATGATGCGTTAGAAACAATTTTAATTTTATATTTTCTATTTAATTCTGTAATGTACCCCCAAAAATTAGTACTAAGGATTTCTCTTTATTTATCCTGTAAAGTTCAGGTGAGGCCCTATATGTTCAATTTTTTTCAACATTTTACGGTTATAGTTTCGAGATAAGGGGGAATGGGGAATTTTTTGTATATTTTTGTTAATACCTTTTAAAGAAATTGTTATTAAAATATGAAAAAAAAAACATATTTGTGTTCTTCAGTATGAGCCCTTTCATTTGATGTATTACATGATACGTTAGAAAAAAAAATTCTATAATTTGCCCGCCAAACTTAAAATTAGAGGTTTCTCCTTATTTTTCCTGGAAACTTTAGATAATTTTTAAAAATGTTAGGCTCAATAGTGTTGTAAATGATGAGGGAATGCTTGTATTTTTAATTTTCTCCCAGAAGAACCCCTAAAATCAAAATTTCTTCTTTTAGGATATGTACTCCAGATCGGGTCACCAAAGTATACACGGATACCAAATTTTAGCCTTTTCCGTTGAGTAGTTTCGGAGACAATTGCTGTGATGTTTAAAACGGAGAAATTTGGAGTGATATTATATGGGTATCCTTATATTGTATATACGGAACCCAGGAAATATATAATATCAGTAATTAATATTAATTGATTTATCTTTTGGAATTTATAAATCTATCAATATTTGAGAGGTTTGTATCTTAAATATAAAGAAAGTAAATCTCTCTGTTTGAGCTAATAATAACAAAGGTATAAAATGTCAGAGCTCAAATCAAATTCACTACCAGGATTATGAACGAAAATATATTTTTTTCTGAAGTCATTCAAACATATTTACGTCATGGTGCGTTGGTAACCACAAGAATCTGTTTAGAACATTATCAGTTTATGTTTTTTATAACTACTAAATAATAAAAACAATATTTTTTTCTAATAAACTATCTATATAATTTATAAAGTATTAAAATGAATTTAAAAATAAATTTAAATTTAAAAGAAAGATCACGGATAAGTTGTTGTGTAATTATTTCATTTTCTTTTAGATAGAAAATTTATCCAAATTTAGTTAATTACTTCAGTAGTAATATTAAATTATTAATTATATTTAATTACAAATATTCACGATTATATAATTGTAAACGCGTGATATGCAGAGACGTCTTAAATACTAATATTAAGGAATCACAAATATAAAATTTACCAAGAAAACAATCACCATTTAATCGGCAACACCGCAGGACGCTCAGAAGTTGAAAGAACAGATAATATATTTTATATAAGGACGCTTCGTTGTGTGCTACATGGGAGGACGCCTCGTGCTTGGAATGTTGCAAATATTCTATTATGGACGCCCAGTGAATGTTTTATGAAAAGACGCTTTGAGGATAGTTGGATGTATATATATATATGAACTAAGCTAGGTTCCCGGTGAGAACCGCGTCTGAATTTATTAAATACTCAACGTTTCGACTCCTGCTTTGGAGCCATTATAATGAGACAAAAAATAAAATAGAGTTTCAGAGCCTACATCGAAATCGGGGCCTCAACCTGCCTAATCCCCAAGAGTCACTAGGTAACTGAACTGAAGGTGAGTCTGCGCTGCTTCTTTTATTTATAGTTATCGGTCGATTAGGAGTTGATGTCGCGTGATGAAGGGCCTGTGCGGTGCTTGGTTGGGTGTTGGTGGGCGTGTCTGGTTTGTTTAATCTGGCAATTACGGAGGTCCAAGCTGTGGGAAGGCGAGTGCTGTCATCGCGTCTATTTAGACAGAGAGGTCTTTTCTCTATTTCGATGGCTTCGCGAATAGTGGATGCCCTAAGAGAATTGAGAGATATGATAGTCCTACTGTCCTCGAAGTTGATAGAGTGCCCTGTTTGGATATGGTGATGCGCGAGAGCTGAAGTCGGATCTTTTTTACCAACTGACCGAGAGTGTTCATATACTCGATGGTTAACGCGCCTGTTGGTACGACCGATGTAGCTTTGTGTGCAATCGCGACATGAAATTTCGTAAACTCCTCGATCCTCGTTAAGTATTTTGCCTTTGGGGTTCCGGTTAAATTGCCTATAGTTTGAGTGGTGTTGAAGATAGTCTTTATTTGATGTCGTTGTAAAATCAGTGCTATTTTGTCAGTGACTCCTCGAATGTATGGAAGGACGGCTTTTCGATGTTGTTGGTATGTTTCTGACGGGGTTGGTGTGATTGGGTGTTGTTGAGATTGATGAATTATACGCGCAATGTGGTCCGGATGATAACCGTTTTGTCGAAGTATTTGTTGAAGATTATTAAGTTCGTTTTGTCTATTGTCAATATCTGTTAAACGAATAGATCTAAGAGTCAAAGATTTCATTACAGAACTCAATTGGGCAGGGTGGTGGTGTGATTGGACATTTAAGTATCAATTGGTATGGGTTGGTTTCCTATAGACGGTATGTTGTTGATTTTTGTCATGAGGACATCAAGAAACAGGAGAGAAGAATCAGACTCGATTTCCATTGTAAATTGTATATTAGAATGTATACCATTGAGGTGTTGTAGAAAGAAGTCTAATGAATCTCTGCCATGAGGCCAAATGATAAAAGTATCATCTACATATCTAAGCTAACAGGAAGGTTTTAAATTAGACCTTTTTTGAAATTTTAACTTCAATATCTAACAAGTTAATAATAGATAATATTAAGATTTTGTAAATCCGTTGTTTTATTTATGTTGTTGACTTGATTATTAATGCAAACCATCTCTAGGAAGTTCCGTTTGAAAAAAATTTTTTCTTGTTCTAATACTTTTGCATTTTTGAAATCTGTGATTGGTGTTGATGCAGTGTATTGCAAGAGCACAGCTTTCTTTGCCAAGCCTGATATCACTCTTATGTGAAATTATTCTGCTGTTGAGGCTTCTAGATGGTTGCCCAACATACGTAGCTTGACAGTCTTTGCAATTAATAGAGTACACTACATTTGATTTCTTTTCATTCGGTGTTTTGTCCTTTATTTTAGTAAATATGTTAGCAACAGTTTTAACTGATTTATAAGACACTAGCATATTGTTGTTGGTGTTAATAATTTTTGCAATTTTAGGTGAAATTAGTTGAATATATGGAATTGATACATGTATTAATGTAGTATTATTGGAGTTAATAAGAGTATTATTACTTATTTACATCCCGTGGAGAATTATAGATTAATCTTTTTAGAAAACCAGAAGGGTATGAATTTTCTATGAATAATTGATACATGATATGTAAGTTCTTTTCCCTTAGAGAAGGATGGCTGATTTGATATCCTTCTTTTCATCCCAGTAATCAAATTGATTTTCATTTTCATGGGATGATTTGAGTGGTAGTTTAGATATCTCCCGGAACTTAATGGTTTTCGGTACCAGTCTATTTTCAGGTAATTATCAGAGCCCCTTATTATTTTTGTATCTAAAATGGAATACTGCAATTAATATCGTCTTCTTCTAAAGTGAACTGTAGATGACAGTTATAATTATTGAATGTTTGTAATAGATAATCTTTAGCATCTGCTGGGATGCAGCAAATTATGTCATCTACATATTTAAAAAAAAATGGATGTTAACATTTAATTTGGGTAAGCAGTCATTGATTAAATCATCCATTACATATTGAGAAATTATGGGTGATAGTTTGGAGACCCAAAAATCTGTTTGAAATAGTGATTTTGAAAAGAAAATACATTTGTATCAAAAACGAACTTTGTGAGTTTGATAAAATTATTTTTGTTAATGCTAGTATGTTTCGAAATGGTGGTCCAATGTTTATCAATACTATTTACAGCCAAATCTACAGGAATGTTGGTGAAAAGCGAGATAACATCTAAGCTTACTAAGTTATAATTTGCGGGTATCAAATAGTCATTGAATGTGTTCGCAAAAACAAAAGAATCCTCTATATAAAATGGAATGTTTTTATTATAAGCCGTTGATAAGACATCAACTAATAAGGAAGCAATCCCAGAATTGGGAGCATCAATTGAGGAAACTATTGGTCGTAATGAAAGAATTGGTTTGTGGATTTTTGGTAATGCATAAAATCTCGAACAAACTGCGTTATATATTGAATATTTTTTTGCACAAGAAGTCATCTATCTGCCTGTTATTCTTAAGCTCAGTTAAAAGGCCAGAGGCCTTTTGTTGAGTTGTAGAGGTCGGATCTTTGTTAATAAGTTTATAGTATTTGTTATCGCTAAGAAGATTGTTGGCAAGTTCAATATAATTATCTTTCAGTATTGCTGGAATGTCTTCGATGGCACATTCCATAGAATATTAAAAAAAAATGTATGAATTAGATGTTGCGGTTTTAGTTCAATGCTGGTTCAATGCAAGTATATAATTGACGAAGGACCTTTAGCGGAACAATCAATAAACACGTGCCGTCACATAAACGAACCACCAAATAAAAGTTATCACTAACCTTTTATGTCGAAGCTCTGGTGTTTTCTTGGGTCTTCTTTCTTCAGAGGCTAGCCCCGTAACAGCAGGAACAGTTTCTTAGAGCTTCGTCTGGACAACATGTTACACAAAAAATAGCGACGTAATGTTCATTGATTGAGCATACAAAAAATGCGGGTTTAACAACAAATGATGCGCTTTTGTAAACACAAAAGAAACAAAATGAAAGCGGTTTAGCGGTCGTTACGAACGAGCTACTAACTCGCGAAATCGTAACGGCAAAAGACAACAATAAGCGTCGTCTCTTCAGACGGAATCCAAAAATGTCCGAACAGTTCGGAGCACAATACACGAAACTCTCCAAGCGTCTCCAAACAGCTAGGGAGGCGAACCAAAAGACGAATGTCAATACAGTCTAGATTTTACACGCAAAAAAACACTTACAATTAGCATTAGCGCGACGGAATGTTTTACAAAAGGTGCAGAAGTTTAAATATCAATGAAGTAATTCAATCAAATTGAACACAATACACTAAACAAATTGCGGGAACGCACCAATTGCAGTTGTGACATTTCCTTTATTTGAATTTACAATATAAATGTTAGGGTTGTTTAAGAATCGTCTAGTTAAATTAAACCAATGATTAATATAGTTGAATTTGTTTGTGTTATTATTGAAAAAATTAGTTAATATTGGTAATTTTTGACGAGAAAATATTTTTTGTTTTGTTATCTTTCACATGTTGTAGTGCAAACTCAATATCTGCTAAGTATCGTCTAATAGAAATATCTGTGTTGGTAGGCAGTAAGCAAAATTTGGGCCCAAGTGATAATAAATTGGAAACTTCTTTCGGGAACGCAATACCTGTTACATTTTTGAACCACTGATTTTTGATATTTATAACATTAGTTTGATTTTGTATTAAATTAGAAGAAGATATTAATTGCAGTATTCCATTTTTAGATACAAAAATAATAAGGGGCTGTGATAATTACCTGAAAATAGACTGGTACCGAAAACGATTAAGTTCCGGGAGATATCTAAACTACCACTCAAATCATCCCATGAAGATGAAAATCAATTTGATTACTGGGATGAAAAGAAAGATATGTCAAATCAGCCATCCTTCTCTAAGGGAAAAGAACTTACATATCATGTATCAATTATTCATAGAAAATTCATACCCTTCTGGTTTTCTAAAAAGATTAATCTATAATTCTCCACGGGATGTAAATATGGGTACACGACAGCAGGCGGCTTCCAGTAATAATACTCTTATTAACTCCAATAATATTACATTAATACATGTATCAATTCCATATATTCAACTAATTTCACCTAAAATTGCAAAAATTATTAATACCAACAACAATAAGCTAGTGTCTTATAAATCAGTTAAAACTGTTGCTAACATATTTACTAAAATAAAAGACAAAACACCGAATGAAAAGAAATAAAATGTAGTGTACTCTATTAATTGCAAAGACTGTCAAGCTACCTATGTTGGGCAAACATCTAGAAGCCTCAACAGCAGAATAATTTCACATAAGAGTGATATCAGGCTTGCCAAAGAAAGCTGTGGTCTTGCAATACACTGCATCAACACCAATCACTCTGCCGATTTCAAAAATGCAATAGTATTAGAACAAGAAAAAAAATTTTCAAACGGAACTTCCTAGAGATGGTTTGCATTAATAATCAAGTCAATAACATAAATAAAAGAACGGATTTACAAAATCTTAATGTTATCTATTGTAACTTGTTAGATAATGAAGTTAAAATTTCAAAAAAGGTCACACCAAATATATCAAATGATCACTCATGACCAGTATTTTTATAATAACTTAATTCTCTCTTTTTAGAATATTGATTTAAGGTCCGACATTGGTTGAAATCAAATTAAGATTATTATTACCATGCTTTCAGTTAGATTTTTCTCTATCTATCTAACAAGAATTTTATTAAAACATCAATAGTGCAATTTAACTAACAAGACGAGTTTTATATAGTATGGCCTTTTTCCCCTCTAGTAATGTTAGTGTGAATAAGAACCTCGCATTTCGTAAGTTTATATTCAAAAAATTTTTAACAATTCTTACTGTCATTTTATATGTAATTTTTAGTTGAACTGACGAAGGAATAAACATATTCTGAAAGCTTTTCAAAGTAATAAAGAGTATTTCTTTTTAACACCCTAGTGAACTGGCTGCTTCCCAATTAATTGATTTTTTATATTAATTCAGCCGTTATCATCTATTTCTTATATATATATATATATATATATATATATATATATATATATATATGGTCGAAGGTTTCTTAAGGTGTACATTCGTTCGTTTGTTGAATTCCCCTGAATTCATGCTCAATAGGCTAGATAATAGCTTTCGAAAATGCCAGATAAGATTTTGGCGAAACGTCAAGCACGAATTTAGCGGAACTCAACAGATGAACGGATGTATACCGGAAGAAAACTTCGACCAATAACTCCGTGAAACAATAAGAACAAACATATAAATAAATAAATAAATAAATAAATAAATATATATATATATATATATATATATATATATATATATATATATATTCAGTCTTATTTATTATTTATTTATTTTAGGTAATTCAAAATCAAGAATTTCTGCAGTTAAGTGTTGAATTAATGGCAAATTTACTTAAAAATGATGATTTAAATGTAGTAAGCGAAGAACAAATTTTTCATGCCCTAATGAGCTGGATAAATTATGATTCTCTTAACAGACGCCAACATATTGGCTATTTATTAGGATTTGTCAAGCTTCCGTTGCTACCTCCTGCAATCTTGGCAGATCAAGTTGAACCAGCAGTAGAAGGTAAGGATAAAAATTAGCATAGCAATTTTGTATGTTACCACTAAGGTAACAAGTGGTCGAAATTCGATCAAATTTCATCCAATTTTTAAGTTTGAATATTATGAGGTTCTTTTGTCAAAGAGTAATCTCTATATAAATTGGGGCGAAATTAGAAAAGTAGGCGTGGTTTCTGCTATCCTTAAAGTTATAGAAATAATTGACTAAATTATTATTTTTTATTTTTATATGTTATTGTAGGTACCGATATTTATTTCTACATAAAAATAATTTGGTCAAGTGCTAGTTGGACTCGCATACTAAGGGTTCCGTAACACCTTCAAGATTCTAATATTCCAGTTTCAGACAAGCAGGGAATGAGTGCATTTTCTTATATTTACCCTAATATCTTTTAAAGGAAGCGTTTTAAATTTATAAAAAATGTACACTTTGATTTTCCACACATAGACTTTTTATTTTATCTCCCAAAAATTAACATTAGGGTTTTATTTTACTAATAAACTTTCAGGGAAGCCTTTTATAATGTACTGTCTGAATTTTGAGGCTCTGTAGATTAGAAGATAGATAAAGGCAAAATAGGTCAAGTTTTAAATTATAAATTATTAAATCTGTTATTAAAATTATTTAAAAATACAAATAAAATATATTTTTCCAAATTTAAATAGTGTAGTTTCTAAAGTGAGTTTAAACAATGATTTAAAAATACGATATATTTGTAATTCACATAATGAGCCTTTTATCTGATATATTACATGATGCGTTTGAAAATTGAATTTTTATTTTCTATTTAATCGTATAATTTGTTCCTAAAATTACTATGGGCGTTTTCTAATAATTTTTCTTATAAATTTCAAGTACCCTTAATTATTTTCAAAATTTTAGATAGTATGGTTTCGGAAATAAAGCGAGAAATGACATTTTTTTATATCTTTATGTTAATATCTTGTAAACAATTAATTTTAAAAATATGAAAAATATATATTTGTATTCCTGATAATGAGCCCTTTCATTTGATGTATTGCATGATGCGTTAAAAAATATTTTTTTATTTTCCGTTTAATTCGATAATTTGGCCCCCAATATTAATATTAGGGATTTCTTCATATTTTTCCTGTTATCAAAAAAAAATTAGGTCTTATAGTTTGGGGAATAACGGGGGAATGGGTACTTTTTTTAAAATGTTTTAAAATATTAATTTAAAAAAAAAAAAATAAAAAAATATATTTGTATTCGTCATAATGAGCCCTGTGATTTGATATATAACATATATAACATGATGGGTTAGAAACATTTTTAATTTTATATTTTATATTTAATTCTATAATTTGCCCCCCAAAATGAATATAAGGGGTTTCTCCTTATTTTTCCAGTAAACTTCAGGTCAGACCCTATACCTCTATTTTTTTTCAAAACTTTACTATAGGATGGGTAAATTTTGGTATATTTTCGTTAATATCTTTTGAACTATTTTTTTTAATATGAAGAAATATATTTGTGTTCCTCAGAATGGGACCATTTGATATATTACATGATGCGTTTGAATTTTTTTTTTATTTTTAATTTTTTATTTAATTCTATAATTTGACCCCCAAAATTCATATTAATGGTTTCTCCTTATTTTTCCTGCAAAGGGGCCGTTCAAATATTACGTAAGCAGATTTATTACAATTATTTACCCCCCCATCCCCCTTGTCAGCAAAAGTAAGCAAAGCTTTTACCCCCTCCCCCCATGCTTACGTAAACATTTTTCAATTAAAAATGTATTTTTTTATATTATAATTATAATGTTATAATTATAATTTTAAAAATAAGAAAATTGATTTAGAATAGAGATTAGATTTTACTGATGCAGTAATCAACATAGAGTAAGGGACAAAAATATTATAATCTTACGAACATAACAAACTTATTTTAAATTTTTGGTACACATATTAAATTCAAATTAACAGTCTTCAGTCCATGAAACCCGAATCCATGATTCTAAGTTTTCGATGACATTGGATTGCTTGGATTGCTGCTCAGTGTTATGAGTCTGCTCACTTTCATCCGATTTTGGAATATCTACGTCGTTCTCATCGAGCCATTCAACATCATGGTGCTCTAAATTTTGAATAATGCACATCAGTTCATTAGCACGACGAGCAGCGACTCTTACAGGTCTAACTTTCCTATCAGTGTGGGTGTTTACTTTTTTATGGATCTTCTCGATGTGACGATTTAGTGACTTGATGGAAGCATGATAAAGACCACACGTTTTGCATGTTCGACTTGATAGCCTCAATTTTACCGTCGGACAAAAATAATCGTAGGGCATTTGCAGGAAATCTTTGAGTGAAGCACTTAAGCGTAGAGCTAAATTGACTGGAAGATCAAGAAATTGCCCTCCTTCATCCAAAACCAAGTCATCAACTGTTTGTTTTACTTTTACAGGTGGTGGAAGAAACCTGTTATCTAGTAATCTGAATAGACCACTTCTTGGACGACAGCATTCTGTATTTTTACATTTTACAATTTGAAGCAAATATTGGCTTTCACGCACATGTTCTGAATACCATTTAATGTCTGGAAATACAGGAACATCTTGTTGACCCGCCCCAACATATTTTGCAGTAACATTATAGCCATCAATTTCCATTGAACTCCATACTTCAGCTAATACATTTCCTGCAAATTCGAAATTAGATCTTTCTAAATGTTCATCAATTGTAACGCCACGTTCATCCAAATGAGACCCAAAATGGTCATGAGGCAATATTAAACCAGCCAGTTCCCGACTAAGAGGAGCCATTCTGCGCTCTACTCTGTTGTACGCACTTCTTCCAGGAGCATTGGTAGCTAAAAACAATGCATCGAGATCATGTCGCTTAAAGTGTTGTATAGCAAACCCTATGACTTTTTCATAACGCGGATTTTCATCTGGCCCTCCATCAACCGTCATGATTACCACTGGTTTTACTAGTCCATGGTCAGTTTTAGCTAATGGTCGAAACTCTTCAAGTTCGAGAAGCGCCTCGAAATCCTGAGCATGAGTATTAGCAGTAGATGAACTATGCTTTCCACTTCGAATAGCGATGTATGTTGGTCCAGAATATCCAACGGCTTGCGGTTGTTCTAGCATACTGGAAGTGATTTTGATACCAGCATAAACAGATGGTATTAATTTATGACGCTCAGCGATTACCCAATCGTGGTCAGGTAATTTGATTCTATATTCCATATGCATTAGAAGAGGTGCTTGCTTATTTGCCGCAGTTACGCCCATAGGGACTCGAGCTTTATCATCTTGAGATATGAAAAATACTTGATCTGGTCCAAGTATGGATGCTATCTTCTCTAAATAATGGATTGATGTTTCAGCGAACTTGCTATCTAAGTGGCTCTTGTGGTGATCAGTTTGAGCCCGAATGAGCTTAACAGGGACTGTCGATACATGTCTTCGTCCCTCTGCAGAATTAGATTTTCTGGGAATCAAACGAAGATATGTCCCACTGCGACTAATGTCAAATCCTATTTTACGTAATTCTTGTGTGAGTTCATCAAGAGTTTTTACGCTGCGAATAGATTCCGTTCGTCTTCTGTCATCTGCTGCACTCCCAAATAAAGCTATATCCGCAATTGTTTTCAATAGTGATGGTTGATTGCTTTCAAGATTAGGACGTCCCACTGAATCCCTCAGAGATAGTCTTTTTTTTATTTCTGGATTTTCATGACAAATATCTTCTAACTTTCTTTTCATACCATCCCTGTGTTTCTTCTGGGCAACTGCGTTTTGAATCTTCCTGTTTAAAGACTGTTTTGCTGTTTTTATTTCCTCACGGAACTTAATGATCTGTTTATCAACTTCAGCACGGCTTGGCATAGTATCTCTGGCAGAATACAAAGCGTTCAGATTTTCTTCGAGTAGAGCAATCTTATTTTTCATAGCTTCCTGAGAAGGTTTTGCTCTCTGTTTATCTGCATTTTCATTATTTTCGCGTTGCTGTTGTGATTCATTACCGGGTTTTATTTTATCTTCTTCCTGTTTTTTAATATTTGAAGCTGGCTGTATAATTTGTGTTTTTTCTGCAGGTTTACAGGTAGTCGTTGCCTAAAAGTAAAAAGTTTCTATTGATTCTGCTAAAGATTCTCTTATTAAGCTACATAAATACAAAGATGCAATAAAAACTGCATTTAAAGATTATTTAAAGCCATAGCCCGTCATTTGGCAACTTTCCCCAAAGGGTACATCATTTGGGCCACTTTTAATAACCTCCTTTCTAATATTTCTAGTACTCATAGATACCTAAAATGATTTCGTCACTCACCTTGGAAAAAAAATGTAGTAGATTGGATTTATTCCTAGTCGCCGCTTGCAATTCTTCTTCAATTCTCTTAGATAAAATGATATCTAGTTCCTTGTCGGACTTTGCTTGTAATTTATAATTTCGCCACACTTCGTTAACTAACTTTTGTACATTTTGTACTTTCGTACTTGTATGAGATTTTTTAAAACTTTCAAACAATTTTTGGTATAACTTGGATTTGTCTATTTGAAACGACATCTTATTTAAACGTTAAACTTTGGCTAATGGAATCAACGGTAACACAAATGTTGAATTGCTTTGCTATGCTTACAATACGTCTACTCGCTATAGTATCCGAACAAAACAATACACCGACAGAAGAAATTTAGACAAGTGAACAGCGCGCGGTAATTCCCCGAATCGATTTTAAAGCGAGTGCCTAAACGTATGCGTGTATATTTGCGGGAATCCCCGAAAATGCGTTTCGTTTTCAAGCATAGACAATGTGAGGGTTGCCATTCGTGTAAAAAAGTAAATAACTATCGATGACGTAATCATCATCTGGACTCCCCTACCCCCCATGTCATCCAAAATAAGCAAAACAAAGACCCCCCCACCCCCCTATAGTGCTTACGTAATACTTGAACGGCCCCAAAGTTCGGGCAACGTTCTATATTTTCTATTTTTTTCAAAATTTCAGGCTCAGTAGTTTCGGGGATCGGGGGGGGGACAACAACCGAATGAAAAGAAAACAGAAACTGACTGGTGGATTACCTATCTAAAAATAATTGTAAGATTTTGTCTTAAAATATATAAATATATTTTAAGACAAAACCTTTAACAGTTAAAATATTCAACACGAAACAATTGAATACTTTTAAAAATGTTAACATGATATTAAATAATAAAGTGATATTAAATGCAATTCTTCTATTTTTTTCCACAAAATTAGAATCTTTGTTCATTTTACAGTTACGATTTCAACTAGTAAGTAGAAATGCAAGGCACCCAATCTATGTTAGTATAAAAGTGCAATACTACATTTATTTATATGAATCACACCTAGTAAGCTATAACTATTCCTGTTTTGTATAGAAACTATAAAGATATACAACGCACCTGCTGTTTAGTAATGTTAAAAAATGTTGAAAATAATACATTGATAACATTTATGATGGATTTGTAAACTTAGCCTAATGACTAACAATGTTATGAAATGTACAAATTAAAATCAAATTCGCTACAACGACGATGCCCTTGAATATTAGAATTTGTCGTCTACTATCATGGCAGTTATAACTATTGATCCTGAATCTTAGGATTACTTTGGATAATTTCATAATTTTTGTAATCTTAGTTAAATTGTATGTAACTGATCCTGTAAAAATAAACATATTCTAAATTAAAACTACAATGTTAAAAATAATTCTGATTTTAGTTGACAAACCATATTTATAACGCAGTAAAGTTGCAACTTGGCCAGTGGCCAATAAAGGGCCATTATTATGTAATATATAATAAGTTTGATTTCAATAATATGACGAAGCAGAATAATTTTAGGGAAGGGTCAAAACTTGTTAGATATACGTTTAATTTAGTTTGTCTTGCACATTGACGTCAATTCATCTTATGACTTTCTCTATAAACAATCTGACAGCACTGTTACTATGATGTGTTTAACATTTGCAATATGAAAGTAAACAATTATTTTTTTATTTTATTTTATTTTATTTTGAATGAACCTGTATTATAAATCAATTTTAGTTTTCTACACTAAAGTTCATCAATAGCTACTAAACAAACCAAAAATAAAGAAAATCGGTTGAAGGACAGAGGAGAAAATGATAGTGAACTGTTTTGTCTTTGCCTGTTTATACATTATCTGCATATCTACATATAATATGATCCCTGCGATGATCAACTTATACTCCGGAGTTCGATATCTCCTTGTTTTGGGGGATAATTTAAAAAAGTATAGAGCGGAAAGCTCTACATTTTCGTAATATATAAACTGTTTCGTATAGCTCAAAACAAAGGAGATATCAAACTCTGGAGTATAAGTTGATCACCCTGTATATTGTTATTGTATATATTTAGCTATTGTTGATGATTTGTATTTTTAAATTTTAATATTAATATACCCCATGCTGATTCATTATAATGAATAATAATTTGGCTATAGCCAAATTATTATGGTATAATATTTTATAATTAATCTTGTTTTTTTTTCTTCAGTGATGTACATTTATATTGGAACACACTATTTTATTTAAACATAAATTTCATGAGAAAATCAGTTGTTTGTTTTAAATTTTTAATTTTTTTGACACACATTGTATACACAAATTATTCAAATTTAATGAAGATTATACCTACCAATATTACAAAGATTACAATCTAATTCAGTTTCAACCAAACTGTTCTTTTTGGAATGCAATAAATATTAACGATTATCAATTTTATTTCCAAATCAACCTAAATAAATTGTATTACTCTGTATGTTTCAATTTTCTTAGATTTTGTTTTTTCATATTATTTTGATTTCATCTAGGTTTTAATTAATTTCTATCTATAAAATAATCCAAATTTATTAACTATGCACACATTTAAATGAAAATATTAGTTTTACTTGAATTGAAATCAAATGTCATATTTATTTATGTAGTGACGATTTAGTTGGTTAATTTAGAATTGATTAGTTTAATTATTAAGCTTTTCTTTTAAACACCTTACTATTATACTCATGAGACTCTCTTTTCTTGCTTCACTGTTGCTCCTAGGTTCTTCGGAATCCTCTGGAATTATTTCATTCTGCTACTGGCACTCGTACCCTACTTGTCAGCAACTATTTATGTTACTTACAAATACCCATATTGCTGCTCTACTATTTTGTGGAACTTTACAGGAACTACTGATGTTATTTACAAAATTAATACTACTATTGTACTATTTTTGAATTTTCGAACATTATTTTACAGGGACTATTGATGTTATTTACCAAGATTTATACTGCTATTCTTGAATTCTGGAACGTTATTTTACAGGAACTGGTTATATTATTTAATAATACTACTACGGAAAAAATAATCCTTCTCGAAATCATCTGTAACAAAAATTTATTTCTCTGAATACTCTACTATTGGTTAAAGAAGTACCGAAGAGTTTTACTTTTCTCTGGAAAGACAGGGTTATTACGGGAATATTCGAGAGTGAATGCTATAGGTTATATATGCGGCCGTACAGCAGCACAGGAGTTCAATAGGCAGTAAAGGCGTGAACCATAGCTTTAATATTCGATTGAAGTATAGATATAGTCTAAGAACAATAGGCACTGAGTGAAATTTAATTGTGAATTTGTGAGGAAATAAAGAAAATTTTTTTCTTGGGTAAATTAGTTGTGTTAGAACACACAGAAAATTTGTAGTAATGCCTTACATTGATCTATTCAAAATCTACATTATTTGTATTGTCATAAATATCAACGTCTTTTGAATTTCTCTTGAACTTTTGATTGGAATTAATTTTTATTTGCTTCCATTACTATAGTGTTTATTTTAAATCTTCATAAAAATTTTCAACTGTTTTCATGTTTACTGTTCAATTACTGGTTGCTATGGTACCAAATTAAATGAAAAATAACTGTTCACTCGGCTGCGTCTAGAATGCCAACCCCTTCAATCCTTGTCGAATGAATTACTAAAATTTTAAAATGATATCCTATCATATTTGACACAAATTTATATTTTCGAATTTACTATTTAAATTTTTCTTATTTATTTCAGAACATTGCCTAAAACTATTTTACAAAACTTTTATACTTCCATTTATTCATTGAGTTTGACACGTGTATTTTTTTACCTTCTATAATTGAATTTTGATTATCTTTTTAAAGACTTTAATAAATGCAATTATAATCAATAATTAGTGTTATTGATTTGTTAATTTACATTATTTTCCTTATTGTAGGTATTTTTTAAACTTCTTTAATTTACGAAAATATCCCTGGTTTTCATTTGACATTTGATTCACTCTTTTTAATTACATTATTCTTATATCCTTAAAATGACTAAAAAGTGTTAATAATAATTTCATTTTCCTCTTTACCCTTTATTTATGGATGATTTTTCATTTTTAATGTATAATAATATATAATAGTATATAAGATGAACCACGCTATTTAGCTTGGCACTGTCGTAGGCTTTTCCATGTCAACTAGACACTGTTGTACCTCTTCTAGTGGTAACCTTGGGTTTATTAGTTGAGTTAGGATTTTTGTCGTCATTGTTAGCTTGATGTTCGAGCCGTCTATTTCGATTATTTACTTATATCATTGTCAACGGCAAGTTGTATACTTGTCATGTACGGATTTTACTCAAATGCTAACATTACGCCCATTTTTTTTTTCTACCAATTTTCCGTTTTGACCGGTTTTTGAGTAGTTTTTACATGTCCAGTTTCACGAATTCTGGTTTCCATTTTGCTAACTGTAAGTTGTGAGTCCTATTGACCAGGGTATTTATTAAACATTTCACACACTTCCTTTTCAGTTGTGCGCGCATGAAAATCGGCCAATATCCCTAACATATTGGTCGATTTTTCGAAAACCTCTTATCGATGTGTATAGTTTTTTAAAGTGTAATCTATTATAGAAGATCACTAGGTGGTCTCATATACTTTTCTGCGTAGTGCAACATGCAGTTTTGCAGAAAATCGCCGAAAAATCCAATATTCTTATGAAAAAAATCCATCGAAGTGACGTAACTGACATTTTCTCGTAAATATTTTAATTCCAAAGTAATAGTACGGAAATTGCAGGCACTAGAAGTTTTAAATGCGAATTTGAAAATTTTCTATGTACAACCTAAGCATATAGGTATAGGTATAGTATTTTACAATAATGTGATACTTATAATGTAGTAAACAGGGTAATTGAAATATATTGTTAAGTGGAATTATTACAAAGTTTTAGAGTATTGAAATTAAACTAATTTATTTCGTCTTTGAAACAATTAGTTTACAGAGCAAATGTCCACTACTAAAATTGTCGTTCTTACTATTAATTAACAGTTTTAAATTTATGTCTAACACATTAAAGCTTAAAGTATACAGATATATTCACATACTATTCAGAGATTAAGTTGTATTAAATGTATACGTTATGATGACAGGTATTTTAATGATTTCTTTGATATAATATAGGCAAAACAAATAATTACAAGCTTTATAAAACGTTTGAACAAGACAACGTCTGTCGGGTTAGTTAGTTAAACATATTTTTGGCTTATTAAGTCAACGCGTACCAGTTCATTTTGTTTGTAAAGATTTACTCGTCAATTTAAATGAAAATGTATTATTCTGTAAAGTTAGGCCTTTCGATGTTACTTGGTCCTGGTCTATTAAGGTGATACATACAAATAAAAAATAAAGAACAAAAAGTACACGAGTTCAAAAAAAAAAACAAAAATGTTGAAAATAAAACATTTTTTAAAACACCTCCAAGTATAACTAAAAAGTTGAAACTAATTATAACGAAATACAACTCTAGACAGTAAATAACACGTTCAATGTTGTTAGGTACCAACACACAAAGTAAAAAATTAAAACATAGGTGCTCATTCTGTATAAATTAATTAACTACCTATCTAGTATATTTTTGAAGTCGGTGCCAAGAAACAATCAAGTTTGATGAAGTTGTAGATAAGTACACAATACAGGGTTTTAGATTTGCTTGGCACTAACTTCAAATATATACTAGACAGGTAGGTAAGTAATTTGTACAGAATAAGCATCTTTTAATGTTTCAATTTTTTACTTTGTGTATTTCGTTATAATTATTTTCAACTTTTTAGTTATACTTGGATTTCGGTTATATATATTTTTAATGTTTTATGCACATTTAATTTGATTTTGAAATAAGTTGAAAAATGCTGCATGCAATTATTCAACATTTACCAAAAACGAAATCAAAATGTCTAAAATATCCACATTACTACTCACGCGTCATCATAATTGTCAAACAAGAATTAAAGTGACACAAAAGGTGGAACAGAATATCAAAATCAGACTGATTATAATCGATTTAGTAAACTTAGCTGTCAGAGTAAAATACTGATTGGCCAGGATTATTTTAACCCCTCAACTCTACCATGTAACACCGTGTAGACATTTAGTCGCACTTCCACCGTGTGTTCCGTAACTTTAATCCAATCCTCGTAGCAAAATGCGTTTCGGAAGCAGGAAGTTTATACTTTTGGTAAGGGTGAAGAAAACAGTACATTAGAGCATACCCCTCCACTCCTGTAGAAAGAGTTATGTGGTTTGTGGATGGCCCCCATAGTAGATATGTAAAATCGGTTAAGGCTGATATGGACATAAATGTTAAAAAATTCTGGAATATTACAAATTTAACTAGACGTAACTCTGGCATTCCATATGTAGTATTTTACGATCATCAAACAGCTAAGGAACGTCTTAGATCACACTCGATCACATTAAGAATGAGCTCCCCCTAAAATAATTAAAATTTGCAATAAAAGTATTTATTATAACGATCAAGTATCACTGATATCACCCCGTAGCAATTTCTGGAATGGACTCGTCCACTTGGACCCGTTCAGATTGGCCAAATATTTTCTATACCTATATGCAGGGGCTTGATCTCCTTTGGGGAGGGGGGTTGACGTTACTGAAAGTTTATTTAAGCACAATAAACACTAAAAAAGCATACTACTCAGATGATTTTAAGGGGGCTTCAGCCCCTTAGCCCACCCCCTGTATCCGCCAGTGCCTATATGTAATAATTAAACTTTAAATTCTGGAAAACTGAGATGAGGGTTCTCTAAATCAACTACTCAACTCAATTTTCAAAAATATAAAGTATAAATACATATAGGTATTGAAAATATTTGGCCATTCGGAACGGGTCTTGGGGGACGAGTCCATTCGAGAAATTGCTAAGAGGTGATATCAGTGATACTCGATCCTTATATATCAGTGATAATTGATCCTTATATATCAGTGATACTTGATTCTTATTGCAAATTTTAATTATTTTAGGAGGGGGCCATTCTTAATGTGATCGAGTGTGATCTAAGGCCTTCGTTAACTGTTTGATCATCGTACGTCTAGTTGAATTTGCAATTTTCAGAATTTTTATTTACAAATCAGCCTTAATTGATTTTACAATCTACTATAGGGGCCATCCACAAACTACGTAATTCTTTCTACAGGAGAGGAGGGGTATGCTCTAATGTTATGTACTGTTACATGGGGGGAAGGTAGATACGTCCCGGTGTTAGGTAAAACAGATCAATTTTTTCTTCATCCTTACCAAAAGTACAAACTTCCTGCTTCCGAAACACATTTTGCTATGGAGATTGGATTAAAGTTACGGAACACACGGTGGGAGTGCGACTAAATGTCTACATGGTGTTACATGGTAAGGTTGAGGGGTTAAAATAGTATAAAAAAACACGTTACATGATTTATGGATGGCCCAATAATCCGTGCCAATCAGAATTTTACTTTGACATCTAAGTTTACTAAATCGATTATAATCAGTCTGATTTTGATTTTTTTTCCCACCTTTTGTGCCACTTAATTTTTCTTTAACAATGTTTATGAGCGTGAGTAGTAATGTGGATATTTTAGACATTTTGATTTCGTTTTTGGTACATGTTGAATAATTTCATGCAGTACTTTTAAATTCATTTCACAATTAAATTAAATGTTCAAAATGGCAACCATGCACTTCTTGAGAATAAGCAAGGTGATTTTTGAATTCTCGTATAACACTTTGTAGGATTATAGGGATTATTTCTTAATTTCTATCGTTTTCCTATTTCCAAATCTGAAATATGTCTGGTCTTTTGACATATATTATTTTTGTTTTTAAATAATTCCATGAGAAGTAGTCAGGTATCTTCTTATGTGTAATGCTAATCTAGCAGACTGCTACCGTTATGAAATTTAGAACTTGCTTGGACCCGTCAGTGTGTTGAAGAATATTTGTCTGTATTTGATTTAACTATGGATAAATTATACGAAACTCAAAGAATATACATTCTAATAATAATTGGATGTCGTAATAAGAACTGAAAATGAAGTTTGTCAAATGTTTAATAATAAATACCCTGGGCCATACGTCTCACAGTTTACAGTTAGCAAAACTATTCAAAAATAGGTCGAAATGTAAAATTGGATGAAGAAAAAAAAATTAGACGTATTGTTAGCATTTGAAGGAAAATCTGTACATGACAAGTAGACAATTAGCCGTTGACAATGATATAAGTCGATATAGACAGCTTGAACATCAAGCTAAAAATGATGACAAAAATCTACACTACACTAATAAACCCAAGTTTACCACTAGAAGATGAACAACAGTGTCTAGTTGACATGGAAAAAACCTACGACAGTGCCAAGCTAAATAACGTGGTTCATCTTATATACTATTATATATTATTATATATTAAATAAGAAAAATCATCAATAAATTAAGAGTAAATAGGAAAATGAAATTATTAACAAATTTGTAGTAATTTTAAGGATATATGAGTAATGTAATTAAAAAGAGTGAATCAAATGTCAAATGAAAACCAGAGATATTTTCGTAAATTAAAGAAGTTTAAACAATACCAACAATAAGGAAAATAATATAAACTAACAAATCATTAACACTTATTATTGATTATAATTGCATTTAAAAATGATAATCGAAATTCAAGTATAATGAAGGTAAAATACACGTGTCAAACTCAATGAATAAATGGAAGTATAATAGTTTTGTAAAATAGTTTTAGGTAGTGTTTTGTTATAAATAATACCAATTTAAATAATAAATTCGAAAATATAAGTTTGTGTCAAATATAATCCGATATCATTTTAAAATTTCAGTAAATTCATTCGGCAAGGATTGAAGTGGTTGACATTCTAGACGCGGCCGAGTGAACAGTTATTTTTCATTTAATTTGGTACCATAGCAACCAGTAATTGAACAGTAAACATGAAAACAATTAAAAATCTTGAAGAAGATTTAAAATGAACGCAATAGTAATGGAAGCAAATAAAAATTAATTCCAATCAAAAGTTAAAAGACGAATTGTAGATACTGGGACAATACCAACACCCTCAGAAAATCGACGTATGGACCGAAATTCTCGGAAATAAAATTATTGGTCTTTTATTCGTGTTAGAAAAGTAATCTAGGGAATTGCAATTGTGATAATTCCCCTTATTACCGAATCTTTAGAAAACCAAATAGATCAAGATGGAACTTTGTTGCTAGACAAAGAAAACCTATTTTTCAACAGAACGGAGCACCTCCACATTATGCCTTGCCTCTACAAAATTGGCTTAATGAGACATTTTCATATAAAAGGATTGAAAGAAGGGGCGCTATAGACTGGCCAGCAAAATCACCCGACCTAACGCCCCTTGACTTCATTTGATGGGGACATCTAAAAACTGTTGTGTATAAAATTCAAACTCCCGAACTTAGACGCAGGATAGTGGAGGAGTGAGCGGATTACACCAGATACGTTTCAAAAAGTTTGGGAGGAATTCGAGCTGCGGCTTTACCATTGTCTTACCAACAATGAGGGACATTTTGAACATCTAATTTAAGTACAAGGTAATTGTAACGCTAATACAATATTAATAATGTAAATTTTTTAATTTGAAAGTTTAAAATGGCAGCACTCTGTAAAACATAATCTGATTGTAAAAAATGTTGTGTCAAAAGATTGGCAAATAAGAGACCTTTAAAAAGAGGTATCACATGATACCCCTTTGTACTTAAACTTTTAGAAGTGATATTCACCTCCGCTTAGGGGTTGAAATTGCAGGGTCACCGATACGTGTAAAATGTGTCCTCCCTTAAATATAAATTAACGTGTTTTTTTTGTCTTTTTCTTTTAAAGAAAGTTATTTTGGGTGGCTAGTTTTGAAATGAAAGCCCTGTATAACTTATCGCATTCAGAGAAATATTCTTTTGTTACAGGTGATAAATTTAGAGGATTCCTTTTTTTGTAGTGGTATGTGTAAATAATATAATGTTTTTATTTTCACACTCGGGTTTAGTTCTTGGATTTATTTCACAACAAAGTCCATCTCACTATAATTTATTTCCACTACTTTAATTTCTATCCACAGAATTATTTTCAATTTATCTTGAACACCTGATCTTTACTATACGGCAATCGAATTATGGGATGAATTCCCGTGACATTGCCCCCTTCTTAAGACCATTTCGTCCCGGAATGTCCCAGAGTCCTTTCCATCATACTTCTCATCACCCTCCAATTCAGTCTATCCAACCTATCTTTGGGACCGCCAATTTCATCAGGTTCTTCTCCATCATCACAGTTCTCAATTCTACCAGAGTCTTCCCAAGATCGCTTGTCCTGCGAGAATGTTTTCGTTACCAAATAGAAGATGTCGCTGGTTGTTTATCTTCCAGATGAAGGACCTTCCCTACTACTGGATCTTGCCCTCTTAGCTTCTGGAACTGGCCGTACTTCTTTGCAAACACCTTGGCTATTCCTCTGGACATCCGAAAATCTCGAGTCACATAATAAGCCAGGGAATATTCTATGGGCACCTCAAATAGGTCTTGAGGTTCCTCTCTGGTCACGTCGTGCTGCACTTTCTGCCCAAAAAAGTACAGTGCCATAAACTGGTCGAATGTCATCTCGTCATCGGGTGGTTGGATGCTGCGGACTTGGGCTTGGTCAACTTCGCCGTTATGACTTCCGGCATAAGGGGCTAACCTGTTGAAATGTACTACCTTTGGTTTTCCTCGAGGTAGCTTCCTTATTCTGTAGACAACATCGTTGATCCTCTTTACTATTTTGTAAAGCCCCTACCAAGATCTTTGCAGCTTGGGCGAATATCCGCGACGAAGCTGCGGGTTATACAAACAAACAAGATTCTCGATATTTAACTGGACTCTCGTCCCATAATAACATTGGCTTGGGTCTGACCCGTGGACTCGTGCACAGAACAATATGCCATTAGAAACAAGTGAAGATACTGGTCCCAGTCTCTTTGGTGGTCAGAGACTACCTTTGACAAATGGCGGTTAATAGTCCTATTCATCCGTTCGACCATTCCATCGGATTGTGGATGTAATGCTATCATCCGTGTTTTATTGATCTTCAAGAGTTTGCAGACGTCTTGGAAAAGAGAGGAAACTCGAAATTTCTACCTTGGTCTGAGTGCATCTCCAAGCGAACACCAAAACGGCTTATCCATTCTTTGACAAGGACATCAGCAATGGTCAAGGCTTCTTGATTCGGTAAGGCATAAGCTTCTGCCCCTTTACTGAAATAGTCCATCACCACCACAATGTACTTATTTTCGTAGTCAGATTCAGGAAAAGGACCGACAACATCAATGAGAGCTTTTGCTTGCTTCTGAGACTCATTACTTCTCCACAAACTGTACATTTCCGACACCAATCCTTCACATCTTGGCAGTTTACCCAATAGAAGCGTTCACTTAAACTCCCCATGTTTTTCGTCACTCCCAGATGTCCTCCGGATGTACCGCCATGTAGTTCTCGCAAAACCTCCTGTTTCCTATTTCTGGGGATTACAATCTGTTTTCTGTGCTTGCCCTCCTCTGGAGTTTCCAGGACGCGCTTCACAAGTCCGTTTTCCAGGATGAGGGAGTTCCACTGAGCCCAGTATGGTTGGTGAGTTTCGGGAAATCTCCTGCCACAGGTTTGCGGTCTTTTTCCTTCCACCGGATAACCTCTTATAGCTTTGAATCTAATTTTTGGTCTTTCTGGATCTCGTCAGGTTGTCAGTGCTCATCGACGGCGAGAACACCCCCTTTTTATTCAGCACGCTGACAATGTTTGCTATCATTAGGCCATCATATTATCGATAAGGCATCAGCATTCTTATGGCTTGTCCCAGCGCGATGTTCAGTCTAGAAGCCGAATTCTTGCAACCGCTCAATCCACCTTGCCATTTGTCCTTCGAGGTTTTTACACTGCAGGAGCCACTTCAGTGCTCCTTGATCAGTCCTCAGAAGGAATCTCTTATCATAGAAGTAATTTATGAAATGTTCCACCTCCTTTACCAACTGGCAAAGAATAAGTTAAAACGGGGGCACTGGTCAAATCTCTTTTCAGTGTCTCGAATGATCGCTGGCATTCCTTGTCCTACTGGTACCGCACCTTCCCGTCTGTGAGTCTAGAAAGTGGCTTTGCGATATTGGCAAATCCTGCTACATACCGAGAATAGTACGTGCATAACCCCAGGAAACTTCTTAGTTGGTAGATATCTTGAGGTATCGGCCATTGGACAGCTTTGATTTTCTGTTTATCAACAGCTACTCCCTCTGCGGAAACTACATGTCGAAGGTATTGCACCTCTTCTTGGAACAGTTGACACTTCTTCGGGCTCAACTTTAGTCTGGAACTTCGAAGTCATCGAAATACCCCCTCCAGGTTCTTCACGTGGTCCTCAAATGATTTTCCAACCACGATAATGTCGTCCAGATACTCTAGGCATGTTTTCCATGAAAGCCTTTTTAAGATCGTTTCCATCAATCTTTCAAACATCGCTGCAGCATTACACAGCACAAACGGCTTCACCGCGAATTGGTAAAGTCCTGAGCCGATGGTAAAATCAGTTTTTTCTCGGTCTTCCTTAGCTAATTCCACTTGCCAATAACCGGTCTTCAAGTCCAGCATGGAAAATATCTTCGATCCAGCCGACGTATCTAGAGTATCGTCTATTCTTGGGAGAGGGGGCTGTCTTCCTTTGTATCGTGGTATAGTTGCTGATAGTCCATGCTAAATCGGGTCGAACCATCTTCTTTTTAACCAAGACAACCAGAGAAGCGCAAGGGCTATTGGCTAGGGGTAGACTTCTCGCCGGTATTAATTTTATGTTTCACCAGGTCAGTCCGTCCTCTTTTTCCTTTCCCTACGTCGAAGATATTCTGATAGTTTTAACCGATGTTCCGCAAGTTTTGCTTTCTGGATTGGTTTTAAATTCCTGGACGAATTTGTTATGAGTATCTCCCTTCTTTGGCAGGACTCATATCTACTGTCGAGTATTTCATGGTGTCCTTACGTCGGGAGCAATCGATGACGAATAGGGTGTGCGTCTTGAATTCTGCATAATCCAGCCAAAGCTGGGATTAAAGTCGGTATACCTTTTGTACGCCTCATCGTACTCTTACTCTTTGAAAAATCTAAATCAAATCTCTCCATTGGCCAAAATTCTTTATTTAAATTACGACGAATATTGGAAATGTGAATATTATCAAATTCTGTGGGATCTTTTTTGATGTGACGATCCGTTTGTAAGGCTAAGATAACGTAACGCGGGCTTTCCAGTGCGGTACACGTCTTCACGGCCCACACGGGTGGCGCCTGTTTTGAGCGCAGGCAACTCATTTAGCTCCCATTTACGAAACGGTAAATTTATACGGGAATCTGCTTTGACGGCTTGCAACAAATCAAGTTTAACATCATTGTTTGGAAAAATGTGTCGGGCTTTGAGTTCGATGTTGTTTATTGTCGCTTTGCCCTTGGTAGCAGCATCCTTGATTATGTGGCAATCAAAATCGCTACGACTTCGCACCAGACGAATCATTTGTTTACCACACATCACTCTCTTGTAGTCGTTGAAGATGGAAAACAAATGTCCCAAAGGAATGTACATGTGAAAGGTGTTATCGGCGGCATTCATATAGGCCTTATGTGGAAAATTCCACCCAGCTATGAATAGCTCCTTTGAACTGTTGGGGTCGTAGCACAAGTATCCACGAATTGTGCTTACGCGACCAAGGTTTCTCACGGTTTCAATTTCCTTGCCGCACAACTCGTACGTGACGCTGTCGAAGAAGAAAGCCCCAGCATTTGGTGATAGAGAAACATCAGCCATGGAAAACCAACAATCTGTTTGATGGTGATTTCAACGATATCCTTGTTGCCGAATGGCTTGACGTATGGATAGTAGGTTCGCAAATTTGGTTTGCGGCGGATATCAAACATCTGAGGAGTTGACATGGTAGGGGAGCGTTTGTAGCAATAATCTGTTTGAGAGCGTGAGTGATCTCTTAAAAGGTTTCATAGAAACTGAAGGTGGTCGAGGAGCGGTTACTTCATATATTTTCATGTTCAGAATCTTAATTCAAAATTCGCAATGTGAGGTTATGTATTTCGCTTCTGTTAATCGGCAAATTGATTAAAGGCTGAGGTGTTTCGTCGAAGGCAAAACCAGGATCAACGGCAACGGCAAACTCGAAAATGGTGTGAAGGAATGTTGTTGTAGAAGGCTCCCGATGTAATGTTGCTATCGAGATGAATTGTTCTAACTTTTAACATGTTCACTGGTAGAAGTGTGAACTTGCGTTCAGCTTATAGAAGCCAAGAATATCACCGATGCTGTCTGCGACTCCTCTGCCTACATTTCCGTCGTTATGTTCGGGATCAAACATCATTACTGTTCTAGCTTTAGCTTTACCCTCTAGGCAAGCATCTACAATAATTTCAGTTATTTTCGGAACATTTACATCCTCTGCTGGATAACATTCTTCTCGGAATCCAAAACGAAAGATGTTTAGTCTACATGGACGACATCATCGTATATTCCCCAACAATTCAGGAGCATATAGCTCGTCTCACCGATGTTTTCAAAAGGCTACGAAAAGCCAATCCGAAAATACAACCCGACAAATGCAAGTTCCTTCGCTTAAATCAAGGCCAACTTACAAAAAAAAACAAATAAGTGTCACCACATGTGCAATTAAAAACTTCCACGAAACTATCCAAAATATTAGAATTGACGAAAAACTATTTAACGATAACATGAAAAAGCTGGAAAACACTATTGGGAAAATTAATGATAAGGTCGCCTACGTCGAATCAAAACTCGCATTACTTGAAATGTGTGAAAAACTTATGGAGAATTATCTCTACTTAGAGGATAATCTAAATGATGTTTTAAACTCTATAACATACGCGCGTTTGAAAATAATTCACAATTTTACCACCAGAACATCTCATTACCTCATTACAGGAAATGTCGCAAAATTTAGTTAACAGTAACCTACCATTGGCTGTAAAGTAGTCTAGCATCGCACAATATCTGAAAATTATTGAACTAGAAGCTTTCCAAACATATACCGATCTTATATTTGTGTTAAAAATCTCTTTAGTGGAACAACATTCTTACACAGTCTTTCATTTATATTCTATCCCCATATACGATGAAATAACAGGTTTACATCATATTTTATCCTTCACACAAAAATATCTTGTAATGAATGATGATTCTTTAATGTTTATTCCTATCAAAGACTTAAGTGCGTGTAAACCGTTAGCCACTCGTAAGAAACTGTGTTCTGAACTTTACGCATATCCTATTGACACAAATGCGTTATGTGAAGCTCAACTTCTAAAGAAGGTACCCGACAACTGTAAAAGCTCACTAATATTCACTCAAGGATATAACGTTCAAAAACTAGAACCCAATACATGGCTCATAATTACTTCTGAACCCATAACTGTTATAGTGAATTGCGCTTAAACAAACCAAAAAACTGTTTAAGTCTCCCTCAACTCCATATTGACTCTTCAATCCGAGTGTAGTGCGTTTATATGAATTACAAAAGTTCAAGCCGAATCCGGAAAACAAACCAATGTTTTAGAAACTTTTCAACCAGTAACAGTGCTGTTCACCTGTTGCGATGCAGTGCCGGAAAAACATCAAATTCCTGAACTTCTGCCCCTAAAGCTCAAATCACTAAAGGTAGAAAAACTAGACGTAGCAAACCACAAATTAGAACAATATTCCAGAGACCTCGATGGTCTTATAAACCAGCCGTTTGTAACCAAAAACATCTCTTGGTTTACCTATATAACCATAGCTGTTCTCATGATCATAGCAACACTCATCACTTTCCAAGCTGTCAAAAAGAGGATGGTAAAACTCCAAAGGACTGCAATCCTGACCAGACTTCAGTGCCTCAGCCAGGACTCAAATTCTTCCCCAAGCTTAGGCCTGTTTTGATAACAGAACCAAGGTTAGAGACACAAGTGTAAATATACCCTTTATGTTCTTTAAAAAATTAAAATTTTACCTATTTTTATTAACGATTTATATTATTATCCTTTTTATTTTTACACAGTATTTTTATTCATATTTCCTTTCTTTTTGTATTGTATTTTTATATGTTTAGGATAAGCATTTAATTATTACTCGTATTATTTTATTACTCATTTATTTTAACATATTTTTATTTTATTTTACATATTCATATTTGGATGTTTACTTATTATTTTATTTTTAATCATATTTCGCATTATACACTTTTAATTATGTTACGCTATTTGAATATTAACAGGTGATAATTACTTTCCTTGTAGGACATTAATTCCATCTCATGTTTTACCATTTTATGTTTCTATTTGTAAAAGTTGATGTTATAGCATCAACTTTTGATATGTAAGGGGAGTTGTTATATGCAAAATATATTAGCAGTTAGTTCTCACAGTCAAGAAGTCAACGGAATTTAAAGCGTACGTGACTTCCCAGAGATATCAAATTTCATCTTGAATTATAGCAAACAACTTCCCGGAAACCTACACGAGACCGTTCAACCAGTAAAATCGCTGACTTGCATCAGCACTTTTCTAAATGTTATAAAAGCAACTGAGAACGACCTTGTGTTGTCCATTCAAATATTATCACTTATAGTATTAAGTTTTTCAAGTAGTTAATTATTTTAATTGTTCAATTTTAAATTTTGTATGTTTCTAAATAAATAATTTTATTTAAAAAGTGAATTGAATCAAAGTGAATATATATATATATATATATATATATAGGTTGTTTTGGAAATAAAATTGATAATCGTTAATATTTATTGCATTCCAAAAAGAACAGTTTTGTTAAAACAGAATTAGATTGTAATCGTTGTAATATTGGTAGGTATAAATAAATTTGAATAATTTGTGTATACAATGTGTGTCAAAAAAAATAAAAATATAAAATAAACAACTGATTTTCTCATGAAATATGTTTAATTAAAATGGTGGGTTCCAATATAAATGTACATCACACACTGAAGAAAAAAACAATCCAACAATACAAATCAACAAAAATAACTATATGCAGTAAAGATATACAGGGTGATCGACTTATACTCCGGAGTTTGATATCTCCTTTGTTTTTAAGGGATACAAATCAATTTGTACTTTACGAAAATGTGGAGCTTGCATCAATATCCTTTTTTAAATTATCTCCCAAAAATAACGGAAATATTGAACTACGGAGTATAAGTTGATCATCGCAAGATCATATTATATGTAGATATGCAGATAATGTATAAATTGGCAAAGACAAAAGAGTTCAGTACGATTTTATCCTCTGTCCTTCAACCGATTTTCTTTTTTTTTGGTTTGTTTAGTAGTTATTGATGAACTTTAGTGCAGAAAACTAAAATTTACTTATAATATGGGTTCATTCATTAAATCAAATAAAATAAAAAATCATTGTTTACTTTCATATTACAAATGTCAAACACATCATCATAGGTAACAGTGCTGCCAGATTGCTTGTAGAAAAAGTCATAAACCTAACAAATTTTGACCCTTCCCTAAAATTATTCTGCCTCGTCATATTATTGAAATCGAACTCAATTTATATTACATAATAATGGTCCTTTATTGGACACTCGCAAGGTTGCAACTTCACTGCGTTCAGTTAAGAATGGCCAAATATTTTCAATACTTATATGTATTTAAACTGAGATGAGGGGTCTCTAAATCAACTCCTCTACTTTGCAAGGCTGGTTTATTCACAATGCTAGGGTCATCCGTTGAGGTAATATGGCCCTTTTAAAAAGGTCTTTCTTTGGTTTGACTGAAATGTTTAAACTATAAAATAAAAAAATCATAAACGATTACATTTTTTTGTGATTTTTCATTTTTTATTTCTCACCAACATTGGCCATACTAGCAAACATGGTTTTAGGGGTAGATTTTGTGTAAAAGGTAAAAGCTAAATTGCTAACGATTTTTTGAGGTTATTTTGTGAAAAACGTCTTTGAATTTTATATCAGTTAGTCATGTTATCACTAGAATACGTTGATGTTGGTTTCTATTAATTTGTCACGTATTTTCGTAAATGACCTGGGCTGCTATACTTTATTTCACAATTTGATTTTGGATTGTCTGACTGGCACAATTTATACAGGGTGTTTCTAAAATAGGGTTCTTCTGCTGTGTATAGAACTCATTAAAATAAGCCAAAAAGTCCCTATTAACATGTGCCCTGAAACGCACCCTTAGGAAGTTATATGCCTTTAAAGGGCTCAAACAAAACTTTTCCTCTGTTATTGACAAAATGCTCGAAAATAAATTAAAAAAATGTATGGGTCTTACATAATGTTTACGTTAATAACATGTGTTACTCCGTTTTTCGACATGCAAATTATTAATGCCCTATTTAGGTTGGTGAAGGGGGTTTTCGGCCTACCGACACGTCAGTTGGCCCAGAATGGACTATATTAAAATTAGTTTAATTTTTCAAATAGGAGAATATTTTGACAAATTAAAATTCATTTTTGCCTTCTGAGTCGTTTGACTTTGGATCTTAAATAGGCAAGAATAATTAAGCAAGTCAAGTCGGGTGAAAGGGCTGGCCACTCGATTGGACCTATTTGGAAATTTTCTGAAAATGTTCTCCACGGCTTGTTGAATTGCGGAAAGAATTTCATTTTGTAACAATTGCAAGTAGTCGACCATCAAAATTGTATTCAATAAAAGTGTTCAAGGTTTTTCTGGCATTAAAAAACTAAGTTTGACAATCAACAATTTTTTGAAGTTTCCTTGGACTTCCATCGTCTTGAAATGGTTGATTTCAAACGTTTTAATAGCTTTATTTCTGCTATCTTCATCAGGTGAATGATGAGAGATTCATATTATCCATTGTATTTATACCCTTAACCGGTCATGCGTCGCCGGTCATGGTCAACATGGCGGCACTAGCCCAAGAGAAAGAAGACCTTTTGGTGAATGGATATCCGGAAACCATCCTTAACAAGACATTTGAAGAACTGGACAAACCACCTAGACAGGAAAAGGAAACCACGATAGCAACTTTATTATTACCGGATACTAAAGGCTTGCATATATGGAAACAAAATGATTTTCAAGGGCAGCAACATCTTGAGGAGTAGGAATACAAGAGCGAAGCCGGACGCCCTTGCAATATGAAATAACTTTGTATACAGCATACCTTGTGAATGTGGCAATCTTTACATTGGAGAGACAAAGTGACCACTGTACACCAGGGTTAAGGAACACCGCATAAATACTTAAAGGGCAGAGCTAACGAATTCTGGGCTAGCTAATCACGCATGGACTGAACATCATAACATCAAATGGGACCAGGTCAGGGTAATTCACAAGGAAGAGCACTGGTATAAAAGAACATTTTTAGAGACACAATATATAATCTCGAACGAGAATATAATTAGCCAGCCCAGCCTTGAAATTAAAAACACTTGGACCCTTCTTCGGCCACTGCTGCTACGCTTCACCGACAACCAGGCGCCAGATACGACGACGCTGATTAGACCAGATAAGACCCAATGACCATGACCGGCTACCCATAACCGGTTAAGTGTACAAATACGACGGATAATCTGAATTTTCCATCATTCACCTGATGATGATAGCAGATACAAAGCTACTGAAACGTTGTGAGATCAACCATTTCAAGACGATGGAAGTCCAAGGAAACTTCGAGGAACAACATTGTCTATCAGCTTCACACTAATAATCAACAATTTGTCTTGAGTATGTTTCCAAACCAACTTTTTAAGTAATGTACCCATATGAGATACATTTTTTAAAATTTAACTATTCACAAATTGGAGATACTAATTAAAAAATACATTGTATACCGTAATACCAAAATTTCATTTCGTTATCCTGAATTGTTTAAGACATAATTAAAAGAGTGGTATCTTTATACCCTTACTGTGTTTATGTAGTTTTCGATGAAAACTCCCGAAAGTTCTGTGAAATATACTTGAACTTTGCCTACAAATCTCGAAAGATAATTACATTATGTACATTATTTAGGTGATACTCATTGTCAGAAATTAATCATGAATGCTATGAAATGGCACTTGCTTCCGGAGCGCAAACTTCAAATGGCTTGTGCAAGGACTAGACCACGGAAGTCAACACTTGGACGGTTGCTCGTTGTAGGCGGAATGGATAATTATAAGGGATCAATAACAATTGAGAGTTACAATCCTAGGAGTGACAAATGGACAGAAACATATCATATGAGTGGCCGCAGATTACAATTTGGAATTGCACTCATGGGAGATAAGTAAGTGGCACATATATTCTTTCATTTACATTATTAATTGTTACAATTTTAGACTAATTGTAGTAGGTGGAAGAGACGGGCTTAAAACATTAAATACAATGGAATTCTTAGATTTGGAATCTGGTTCTTGGACACAACTATCGGCTATGAATACTCACAGACATGGATTAGGAGTAGCTGTATTAGGAGGAACTTTATATGCTGTTGGAGGTCACGACGGATGGAGTTACCTAAATACTGTAGAACGGTTAGTACTTCCGAGGAAATTTATATTATATAGAATATATATATTATATATACGAGACGAAAGTAATATAATATGAAAGATTAAAATATGAAATAAGATATAGTACGTGACAATTTGAAAGAAAAGTATAATATTACATTATGCGAAAAAAAGGTGTTATGAATTACAATGTTATAAACTATTGGATAAAATTAATATTAGAACTTATTATTTTAGAGAGTCTATTAAATACTTATATAACAACTCCATTTATCCCGAAAAAGTTGATGCTATGCTTCAACTTTTCAGACCATTGGTTTGAGTTCATCTTCTTCTATGGGTTCCTGGAGTTGGAGGCTTGGGCGTCTTCTGGGGAAGAATCTGAAGCGTCTGGTTTCGCTTCGACTTCGCATTGGTGGAGGTGATGGGGTGTCAACACTTGTGGTGGCTATGGCTACTAGTCTGGACTTTCTTCTGCTTTTGCACTTGTAGAAAATATACAAAAGTATTAATGCGATGATGTAAGTAATGGTTTTGGTTACAACGTTGTTGCCGCTACACTTTATGGTGAATGGTAGAAGATCGGAAACAGAAATTAGCCATATATTTGAACTGATTTCGTAAACATTGTAGTCTTTGGCATACAGTATCGAAGTTTGACAAACTTTTGGAAGGAAGGTGGACTGCTTCAAAAGCTGGGCCTCACAAATGGAATCTATTGAACTCGGCTTAAGGGCTTGCAGTTGTCTAGGTTCCGAAATGTTGTATACAACAATGAATCATCATTCTTCGCGATATATTTAGTTATGGTTGGTAAAATATGATGGAATCCTGTTCGGTCGTCCAGAATGGGGATTGGGTATAGACGATAAAGGATAAAAGTTTCAGGATTCACTAAAGGGATTTTCAAAACGAAAATTATTTTTGTATCTAACTGAAATGCTTCTATCTCTATAATGTCAATATATTGTGCAATATTATGGGCGTAAATTGATAAAGGTAAATTATTTTTATGCAAAGATTGAGAAACAAGTTGACGAGATTCGACTAAATCGGCCGGGTTTATTATTGAACTGTGTAACATTTTAATGCGAGCGAAAGATATTGCTGACAATACATCATTTAGAGCGTCTTGTATAAAGACATAGCTTTCCATTAATGATTCGCATAGATCTAATGTTTTGACTAGTGCTTCGAAAAATGCAAGATCGTCTGAAATGTACATGATAGATTGTTTGATTTTGGCAATATCCCTATTAAACGTGTCTTCGTCTATTTGAAGTTTCTGAACTGTTGCATTGAAGTTTTTGATTACGGAAGTCGTTACTGAAATTTGGTTCTTTAGTAAATTTTCGATTTGCTGTTCGTCATGTGTTATCTTGTTGATACAGTCATTAAAGTATTCACCATCGCTAGCGTCTAAAGTTCCAGTTATTGATTTCCAAATTGTTCCTATACCATTAATAAGTCCTCGTTTCTGCCTCTTGGAGTTGTAAAGTTTAGTGTCTGCGAATATCTCTTGATATTTTAAGTTTACAGTGTCAAATATTTGTTTTAGGAGGCTAATATGAGTTTGTTCTTGAGGTTTAAATACTGTCATACGGGTAGTTAAGTTTGAGTGGATAGTATCAATTAAAGTACTCAAAATGTTGTCATTGTTGGCCATTGCGTCAACGAAAGGGTGAAGATCTTTGTAGACAAGTAGGGTCCATTTATCGTTTGATATTTTGACAGTTCCTTCTTCATGAAAGAAGAGTCCTACTGTGTTGTTTATGGGAGTTATTGAAAATTGGGACGTCACGATTGTGAAGAGTCCAAGTAGTCTGAAATAAAGTAATTTCTATTCAAAATACGGTTTCAATCTGTCAAAATTTACTTTTGTAAATTGATTCGTTTCGGGGTTTAGAAGAGTGGCAGAATTTTGGAAATGTTCAGTTATCTGGAAAGGGCCATTAAATTTGTTTTGCCTTGATGGTAGTGTTCTAAAATTTGAGGTATTTCATCGTCTGAGGGTGTAGTTATGACGTTTTGGCATATTTTTAATTTAATGTCTTTGTCTGCAAAGACATAAGAAAAAGTTTCAAGGATTGGGAGTTCTAAGTTGTTTTCGATGTAATATGTGGTTTCAAGATCGAATTTATCTTGTGATTTGTAAATAATGTAGAACAGAAATTGTACGACTATTTCAGGGTCAAATGGCAAGGGGATTATAAAGTATTTGCAGTCTTTAACTGATTTACTTGCGAAGGTGTTGATGGAATTGTTTTCGAATGTGATATCTTCTTCAAAAATATCGTCCATGATTCGTTCGTGTAGATCAGTTAACTTGTTTTGCCAGAAAAATGAAATAATTTGTTTATGGGATTTGTCCAAAAGTTGGGAATTAGTAGTTTCGATCTTTGAATAGTCAATTATTGATCTTGTTTTATATAAGTCAACAAATTTATTAAATTCGTTAGTTAGGTGTTCGTCAGTAAGTTCAGGTTCTGGTTCGGGTTCGTCTTCTGAGTCGGTGTCATTGAAGGCATGGATTTTTGACTGAAAATTCGCGATTTGTTGAAAGTGGTTGACTTTGATTCGCGAGAGAGCATCGGCGTTTCTGTTTATCTTGCCTGGTTTATGTTCAATTTTATAATTGTACTCTTCCAGCTTCAGTCGCCATCTGGCAAGTCTACTGACTGGATCCTTGATCGAGAAAAGCCACGTAAGCGGGCGGTGGTCGGTGATTAATGTAAACTTACGGCCAAATAAATAAGGAAGAAAGACTTTGACTGCCCACACAATGGCAAGCAATTCCCTTTCAATGGTGGAATATCTGGTTTCGGCGGCACACAAAGTGCGGGAGGCATAAGCAATCGGAAGGTCTTTTCCAACTGGGCCTTGTGAAAGGACTGCACCAATCGCGAAAGCGCTGGCGTTTGTGGTGAGAAAAAAAGGTTCTTCAAAATTTGGGTCGATAAAGATGGGGTCTGAGATGAGAGCTTTCTTTAAATCATTGAATGCTGCCTTACAATCGGAATCAAAGAAGAATTTAGTGTCCTTTTGAAGTAGTTTTGTTAAAGGTTTGGACAATTTAGCGAAATTGAGAATAAATCTTCTATAGTATCCGGCCAATCCTAAGAAAGATTTGATATCTTTCGGGTTCTTTGGTTCTGGGAAGTTTTGGATACAACTGATTTTTTCGGGGTTCAGTTTTACACCTTGTTGCATAATTAGATGAGAAAGATACCCTACCTCTTTTCTTAAGAACTCACATTTGTCTGGTTGAATCTTAAGATTTGATGCGCGAAGACGTTTGAAGATTTCGGTCAACCGGGAAATGTGTTCGTGAATTGTTGGGGAGTATACAATGATATCGTCCATGTATACTAGACAACGTTTATTTTGTATTCCAAGGAGGATATTGTCCATGACACGTTAGAATGTGGACGGGGCGTTCTTTAAACCGAACGGCATACGAACAAACTCGTAATGGCCGTTTTCGACTGAAAATGCTGTCTTGGGGATGTCTTTAGAATTGATCTCTTTCTGATGAAAACCGGAGGCGAGATCTAACGTGGAAAAATATTGGCATTTGCCAAGTTGATCTAAAAGATCGGAGATGTTTGGCAAGGGGTATTTGTCGTCGACTGTTACTTCATTCAGTTTCCTGTAGTCAATGACGACACGCCATTTTTGTTTGCCTGAGGCGTCTAATTTTTTGGGGACAACCCAACTGGGGAAGACCAAGGGGAAATAGAATGACGAATGATGCCTTGATCAAGCATTTTACTGACTTGTTCTTTAACCTCTTCTTTATGGACCTGTGGGTACCGATAAGATTTGGTATAGATGGGTCTGGAGTTATTTGTCTCGATCGAATGTTTGATTTCGTTCGTAAAAGATAATGTGTCGCCTTCTAAGAAAAATATCTATTGAAAGTCTAGACAAAGGCTCGTAATCATATCTTCTTCTTCAACGTTTAAGTAATCTGTTCTGAGTTGTTGTTGAATTAATAAGTTTCTGTCAACTGGTTCAGAGTCATAGAGTTGTTAAAATTGAAGCAGGGTTGTATTTGAGTAAAGGGTTCTATAGTGAAGTTGTCGAAATTAATTGTTTTTGGGATAGCGTTGGCGTTTATAACTGAAGTGAGGAATTCGCCATTTTGGTTTACATATATCAAGGAATTGGGTAATCTGACTTTTTCTTTTTCGATAGAATGTAGAACAGCGTCGGTATTAGCAAGGTGACATCGTAGTTTACATACATTTTCAGTGCGGGGTTCTATAGAAATATAGTTCGGGAAATTATTGAGTTTTTGTGTGTTGGGAATTGTTGGAGATGCGATATCTGAAAAAGGCAAGGTCCAGGGACCTTGTGAAGAGCGATATCTTTAAAACTTGTTTTAAGTTGCTTACATTTTAAGTCTATTACGCATTCGTAATGTTCCAAAAAATCTAAACCTAAAATGTCATCAAAATCGATGTCGAGATTACAAATAAAAACCTTGTGGGGGTTACCAGGAGCAAATGGTACAAGGGTTGACTGGGAAATTGAAATTTTTTGATCAGTGATGCCCTGAATAATTAAAATGTTCTTGGAATCTTTGAGGAAAGTTTTTGACAATTTGCTCTTTGAAAATTGAAATTCCTGCGCCTGTATCTATAAGCAATTTGTATTGACCAGTAGCGTCGTTTATGTAGTATAAGTTTTTGGGGTTGACAGTGTGAAGAGTAGTTACAGGAACATTTGTTCCGGGAAGTTTACGTTCCGATTCATGTCGTCTAAATTCATTGTTTGTATTTGTGATGTGATGTTGGTTGTTATGTCCGGTGGATGAACTGGATTTGGGAGAGAAAGAAAATCCTGATAGTTTTCATTTTCTAGTGGGTCCAAATCATAAGCAGTAAACTAGTATTTCTTGTGTCGTATGAATAACTATTATCTGTATAATAGTCATAACTTCTTTGATTATCAGCTGTATGATAATCCTCATATGGGTGATTATTAGCTGTATAATAATCGTTATAATCATCGAAAGAATTTGTGCAACTTAAATGATGTGCCCTGTTTGGATTCTGGTGGAAATTAGGGTTCTTTTGAATCACTGACTGACGAGGTTGTTGCATATTTTGTTGGAATTGTCTTGGCTGATTAGGATATTGATTTTGTCTAAAGGGTGACTGATTTTGCCTGAAGGTTGGATGATTCTGCTGAAATTGCGGGGGTTGATTTTGCCGAAATTGTGGAGGCTGATTTTGGGAACCATTATTAGTGAAAGGGTTTGGTCTCATATAGTTGTTGTTACCATTATTGTTATTGTAAACGATTGGTTGGGTCTCGGGGGAATGTGTTTTGTAGTTTTCTGATTCTCAAAGTACGATAACTGGAGTTCGCGTCTGATTCTAAAAGGTCTTTAGGGTACCGGCACTTATGATTTGTCCGAGACGCGGTTCTAACCCGGTTAGAAGGGTGTTAACCGCCATAGTGTCTATTAGACTCGTTTGCGCTACCTTTTGGTCTGCGTTTAAATTGGATGCCTTTTGAATGTTGGCGTGCATTTTAGCTGTTAGGATTTGTAGTCGGTTGTAGAAAGTAATTGGTGACTCGTTGGATAGTTGCTGAAGGCGTTGTAGATCTTTTATCAGGGACGTCAGATCCCTGGAATCTCCAAAATGAAGATTCAAAAGTTGTTTTAATTCTAAATAAGACGCGGGGCTACGCGAATTTATTAGTTTGGCCGCTCTGCCTTTCAGTTTATTTTTGATGTGGATAAGTAAAAGGTATCTTTGATCATCCGTCGACATGTTGTAAGCACAGTCGCACGCATTAATGAATGTTCCCAAGGAGATCTGATCTCCTTCGAACTTTGGGACGATAGAGAATATTTCGGAAAGCCGATAGGACTCAGGTTCAGAGCCGTCTCTAGGAGATTGTTGTGCCATTTTTTTAATTTATTAAATAGGAGAATTGAAAAATTGTTTGAAAAAAAAATAAGCAAAAATAAAATTTGTTCAAAATAAATGTATAAATCGGTTAAAGTGCAATAAATTTTTCAAATTGTTACGAAAACAATAAAACATATAATGGAGGAAAATAGTCAGTGTGCAATATTTGCAAACAAAATATGGTCAAAAATAAAATAAAATAAATCAAGAAATTCAAAAGTATAAGGTACAAAAATAAAATTGGTATGGTTAAAAATATGGTTCGGGTTTTTTGGTCGTCCGAACAGAACATAAAATCAAAAATTATTGGTAAAATTAAAAATTGCGAGATGATTCCTGTTTGTACTCACATTAAATAGAACGTCGATGCTGCCGTGTTCTGCAGTTGTAGTTAGTTGCCTTGTTCTACGGTTACAGTTGGGATGTCTCGAGAGGTTCTTTCTTCCTTCAAGGGATTAGGATCCGCCGCTACCAGTTAAGCTCTTTCGCCGGTTCTAGTAACATTCTGGAATCCTACTGACTGCGCCACTTTTTATATCACTTCTTTTCAAAATGACTTTTTTTTTTAAAGTATTTATTAAATAACAAACTTTAATACTTGATAAACTTGAGTACAATAATATTAACACTAGAAGTAAAAGAAATCATCTGCTGGACTGAAGGTCGAGAATAACAATTTATAATGTGCTGACTCTATATAAACTTAAACAATGAAAAGGAAAGAAATTCTGTGAAGTCAAAATAGCAGATGTGCAGATTTTATCTATACGAGACGAAAGTAATATAATTTGAAAGAATAAAATATGAAATAAGGTATAGTACATGACAATTTGAAAGAAAAGTATAATATTACATTATGCGAAAAAAGGTGTTATGAATTACAAACTATTGGATAAAATTAATATTAGAACTTATTATTTTAGAGAGTGTATTAAATATATATCAGATTTATACGAATTTAACCAAAAATATACGATTCCATATAATTGAAATTTATTTAATCAAAAACATTCTTGATAACAACAAACCGGTATAGTCAAGTATCTTATTGTGAATTTTGTTAGTTTATAGTGAGAGGTGCTAGTTTGGAGATCTCTTAATATTTTCTAAAGTGTACCGATGGGTTTAATAGAAGACATATTTTTGTGGAAAAAAAACCGCAAAAGTGATAAACTGTAGTTGTCGAAAAGAGAGATTTAAAAATTTATTTGATGTGGACTGTTTCATATACACGTCCAGATAAAGAAAAATAAAACAAGTGCTGAACGTCCATTGTTCAGGGTCTAGTACAAAATCTGAAATCATAGTCATGGAGAAATGTGGAAAATGCGACTGTGTTATTAAAGAATCAGCAATATCGATAAAGTGTAGTGGCTGCCTGACCTGGTATCATAAGAGCTGTGCTTCCATTACGAATGCCGAGTTCAATGATATTTGCCAAAAAGTTAACAAAAATAAAGTTCATATATGGGTAGGCAATGGATGCCAAAGTGTTAAAAGTTCTGGGAGCGGAGTCTAGGTGTATCCAGTTCAAACAATATGAGAGAGAGTAAAAAATGTAAAAAGGAAGTGGATATCAGTGTTGTTGCAATAATATGGAATTTATTAATGAGTCGAAACTGAGTAGGGATCATTGAAGGAATGAATAAATGGTGGTTAAGATAGCTAGGCTGGAGGTAAAGATAATGGAATACTGTTGAAGGTTCACGACAAAACAGTCCACAGAATCTGAAAATGAGGGATTTAATCAAAATAGGGTTTTAGATTGTCAAAGTTAACTTTAGTTATTTAGTTTGTTTGAAAATTTATGACGGTGGCATAGTTCTTTAGTATTGAGGTATTTCCAAAAGGGCCGTTGAATTTGTTTTCAGTTTTGTTTTTGATTCTCGTAAACGTGCTCGCCTACTTTGTACTCGGGTTGTTTAGTCGAAACGTGTTGGTAAAATCGCACTTTTGGTTTTTCTTTTTGGCTTTCTGTTTTAGTACGGGCGAGTCTGTAATAATAGTCTATTCTTTTATGAAGATCTCTCACGTTTTTTGAAATAAATTTTCCCTGATTATAAACGGTTTCTGGAGCCCTACCAGAAGAGTGCCTAAATATAAGTTCGTAGGGCGAGTAATGTTTGTTTTGTTAAAAACTTAGTTTTTAAAAACAATTAAAATTTTAAATCTTTAACTACTTTTATTTTACAGCAAAATACAAGTGTTCTTAGTAAGATCTCTACAACAACTGAATGAATAATGGTATAAAATTAAACACATAACTTTGATTAGTCAACAAAAGTCTGATACACTAGGTGGAATGTGTTCGATGATACATTCCATAGAATATCCAACAAAAAATATATGAATTAGATGTTGCGGTTTTAGTTCAATGCTGGTTCAATGCAAGTATACAGGGTGTAAATAGTTTGAGTGCATATATTTTAGGTGGAGGTAGTATACACCAAATTAAACAAAAAACTCTTATACCACTATGGTCAGTCGGCCTTAATAACCAAGAAAATCCCTAAAACATATTAAGTAAATTATTGTCAATCCGGCAACGTCGCTCGCGTTCGAAGCAGATTCACTCTTAGCGCGAATAATAAAGAAATGACTACGCCGACAAAAAAATAAACACCTGTGTTTTTGTATTGACTGATGATATTGACCTTAGAATTAAATAAAAATGTATGAAATATTTTGTTGAAAATATTTACGTTTTTAATACAAGGTATTGCAATTAGAATTTGTATTTGGCGGTTTCTTTTATGCAATTATACAAAGTAGGGTAAATATGACATTCAACTCAAGAGATCTGTATATGTAGTTTTTTACCAGTTAAATTATTCGAAGAGTCATTATTACTGATTTAATTAATATTATTTATATTAGACAAGTAAATATGTAATCCTACTTACCGAATTTATTATAAGGATAGAACTGAGTTGAAACAACGGATTATTCACAGCCTTTCCCTGTATAACATTCTTGCTATTCTGCAATTACGTCTGCTTTCCCCATAAATTAAGAGCATGTCATGTCTTTCCCTAATTGTATAATCGGCCATTATTTATCACAAATAAATACTGTCGCACTATTCTTAATTTTCGAACTTACACACTAATCACAACCGATTTTATTTATTTAAAAAATATATTAAATGGAAAGCAAACCACGAAGTCTACATGAAATAGATATCATTCAAATCACTTTACCGTTTATCTATTCTTATTTACAAGAATCGAAATCGCAAAAAACAATCGTAACTCTCAGTCGTCGTTAAAGTAAAATGCCACGTTGCCATATCTATTCGGAGAAACTTACACTAAATTAAAAAAGCATATTTCGAGTTTAAATAATCAATTTTCATTTTTAATGTGGCTATTAAAGATGTATAAGCTATTGAGTATTTACATATTTAGGTTTACCGACATTTTGAAATTGAAATTATTGTATTATTCACTGTAGCAAGGGCTACATAAACTCTAACTTTATGTGTCCTTTTTGGCAAAACTAAAGTTTATTTTAGAAAATGTTATAAAGCTTTTTGATTTGTTTTTGCCTGAAGTATTGTTCTTCAAAATCTTTGCACTCAAACCGTTTACACCCTGTATAATTGACGAAGGACCTTTAGCGGAACAATCAATAAACACGTGCCGTCACATAAACGAATCACCAAATAAAAGTTATCACTAACCTTTAAGTCGAAGCTCTGGTGTTTTCTTGGTTCTTCTTTCTTCAGAGGCTAGCCCCGTAGCAGCAGGAACAGTTTTTTAAAGCTTCTTTTGGACAACACGTTACACAAAAAATAGCGACGTAATGTTCATTGATTGAGCACACAAAAATGCGGGTTTAACAACAAATGATGCGCTTTTGTAAACACAAAAGAAACAAAATGAAAGCGGTTTAGCGGTCGTTTCGAACGGAGCTACTAACTCGCGAAATCGTAACGCAAAAAACAACAATAAGCGCCGTCTCTTCAGACGGGATCAAAGCCACCGAAAAGTTCGGAGTACATTACAAGACAGCTAGGGAACCGAAACACGAATGTCAATACAGTCTATATTTTACTCGCAAAAAAAACACTTAAAATTAGCATTAGCGCGACGGAATGTTTTAGAAAAGGTGCAGAAGTTTAAAAATCAATGAAGTAATTCAATCAAATTGAAAACAATACACTAAACAAATTGCGGGAACGCACCATTCCGCCAGCCTTGAATTACTTATTTCAAAACTAAGGGTTCACTGGCAGTGGACAAAGCTTTACAAGAGGTCGCTTCAAAGTACCACTTGCAGTTCTAACTGTAGCAACGCGTACAAAACCATCACCTCCAGGATGTACGTCAACAACGCGCCCTAATGGCCAATTCAAAGGAGGTGAAGTGTCCTGCTCCAAAACAACAAGAGCACCTGGCTTAACAACCTCCGAGGGATCAGTCCATTTACTCCGTTGATGAAGAGTATGTAAATATTCTTGCGACCAACGTTTCCAGAATGCCTGATGCAAACGACTTAGATGGGACAGATATGAAATCAGATTCAGGAGGTGCTGTTAAAGGTTCCATGGTAAGAAACATTCCAGGACTCAAGGCGGTAAGATCCGATGGATCGTTGCTACAAGGGGTTATAGGTCGCGAGTTTAAAACTGCTTCGACCTGTGCAAATACAGTAGAAAGTTCTTCGTAGGTTAGGATTTGATCTCCAACGACACGTCTTAAGTGAGCTATGACACTACGAATTACTTTCTTTGCGGATAGAATCCAAAATCGTTGCTGCAAAAGAAATTGAACGGTTTGGATTCCTGTGTGAAGATTGGTGACAATTAGATTAGTCAAACGACTTTTACTTGGTAGCAGTGCGGGAAATTTAGTGTCAAACGGCAAGGGAGCATTAGCCAATCTACTACCAACTCTAAGAGTTCCCTGTTCATCAAGAAACGGCGAAAGTTTACGAAGCGATTTGGGCAAAAGTTTTCGTTCTCGAAGAAGGGAAGTCTCTTTAGAAAAATATTGATCTTGAACATCTCGAACAATGCGAAGCTGAGCCTGATATAACTCAGCAGCCAAAAATGATCCAGAGCCCCTACGGTCTGGATTGAGAGCGTTATCAACAAAGCGACAAATATGAGCTATAATGCGGGTAATGCGATTAATAGAAGAATGTTCTTCTAACAAAATACCAAATAAATTTGGTGAAGCGGTGACTTGAAGCGCCACTATACGGGCTTCAGTCATAACTAGCGGTAACATGCTTGAGTCTGAGCAAGCATGTTGCAAACAAGCGGTAATCAACAATTGTGGGCCTTTCCACCAAAGTGTATTACCTAATAACTCTGATGGCAAAGTGCCGCGGGAACCCAAGTCAGCGGGGTTCTCACAAGATTGGATGTAAAACCAATGCGAATAAGGAAAATTTTCCTGAATGTAAGCAACTCGATTACTGACAAATGTCCAACGGTGCGGGGAAGAACTAAGCCATGAAAGGACTACCGTGGAATCTGACCAGCAACGAATCACCTTGAACAACAAACGACTATTGAATTGCTCATAAACATAATGAGCCAACTTAGCGGTAAGAACTGAAGCACACAGTTCCAATCTGGGAAGTGACAAAGTTTTAAAGGGGCAACTTTCGATTTAGACAACACAAAAAAACTTTGACGAAATCCAGATGCGGTTTCGAACACAAAATAAACAACAGCGGCATAACCTCTCTTAGAAGCATCACCAAATGCGTGAAGTTCACAACTAGAAAAGTTTTCTATAGTAAGCAGGCGAGGCAAAACTAAATTGTGCAAGGTCAACAAAATAGCGATAATGTCTTGCTGCAATTTGGGACCGATAAACAAACAATCATTTAAAGATAACCGATGAGGTATCTTAGCTGATGCATTAAACACTATACGAAGTTTGGTGGTTCTACTATCAGGTTTCAAAACACAATGATGCGTTATGTAGTAACAATCAAAAGCAGTAGATGGATCAGGAACCAACTCCATATGATCCAGCTCCAAATACTCTTTGATGAGAAAATCACAATAGTGTTTGTAGAGATCTGGTTGCTGTAGAAGACGTCTTTCTAAAGAGTAGAAACGTTGTACGGCGAGATTATACATTCCATCAAAAGCAGGAAGTTTATTTCGAAAAGGAAGGGGCACAACGAATCTACCTGAATCCAATCTCCTGCATCGCTCGGAAAATATTTTTTCGCAGATAAGATCATCAGGGGACTGAACCAGTGCGGTAGGAACATCTTCAATTGTCCAGAACCTTTGGAGTGAATCATCTAATGATACTACATCTTCAATTTTACAAAAAAGCGAAGTTGGGTTTATGACTGACTGAGAGTGAGAGTTAACAGAACTTGAAGACACTCTACCCATAAGGATGTAACCAAACACAGTGTTAACAGCATCAGGAACACCTTCCTTTCCCAGAAGGCGTCCATCCAACAAAATTTGAGGGAATATATCGGCACCTAACAAAAAGTCAATAGCGCCTGGGCTATTGAAACCAGGATCAGCAAGTTTCAAATTGGTTAGATATGCCATATTAGCCATGTTAATGGGCGCAACAGGCATATCATTGCAAATGCGGGGTAAAACAATAGTATCAACAACAAAATTGCACTCACGCATTACTATAGAGCGAAGAGTAAGGCTAAGAGAGTCCTCAGCAGAGGTACTCTGCATAGAACCTAGCCCGTTGAGTTGAATCGAAGCGGGCATAGGTCGGAAGCCAAGGCGTTTCACAGCCTTGCTCGCAATGAATGATGTCATACTACCAGAATCTAGCAGACCCCGCAAAGTTTGATAAGAACCGTGCTTATCTAATACCTCAACTAAAGCGGTAGATAACAACACATTTGAATTGTATGACAAAAGTGAACTATGACAAAAAGTCTGCGGTAGAGAAGTTTCGGGACTTTCAACAGTATTAATGGTACTGGATCCACCAGATGTGGAAGCCAGGTTTGCGGGCGAGCACTAGATTCAGACCGAATGCCTGAATCACCACGATTTACAAAATGAAGCAATGTCTGATGGCGTTGTTTGCAGTTGCGGCAAGTGGATAAAGATTTACAGCGATTCAACTGATGAGAATCGCTCAAGCAATTAAAACAAAGTCTAAAATCTTTAACAAACTTAAACCGCGCGGATACTGATTTGTTCAAGAATTCAGAACATTTTGTAAATCGTTTGATCGGATATACAAACTAAACAATTTCTATTCTTAGTGACAAACAAAGATGTAGTGAAACGGGAAAATGTTGTTTTGAATTCAATGGTAACCTTTTGTCAACACTTCGCTTTGCCTTGCGGGATAATTCAACATGTTCAAAGGCATCGCAATGCTTCGACAAAAAAACAACAACTTCCGAGCGGATCTTGAGCAGTCACAGTACCATGGTAAAGTTCAAACTTAGCGGCTAAATTCTTTGGAACCCGTTTCAAAATCATTTGAACGATACAAAAATCCCACTGATTTACTGGTAAACCCAAATTCTTCAGTGCTTCCAAATTATCACTGAAGTCATCCAATAACTTCCGAACCTCTGAAGGGCTATCTGAAGTTAGTTGGGGGAACTGTTCTAAAGCTGACCAATGAGACTCCGCGATTAAACGAGTTCGCTTGATTTTTTTCAAAAGTGTTTCATAAGCACTCACGTAATTGTTTTGTGCTAGATTAAAATTCTTAATAGCCTCAAAGCATGCCCTTTTAAAGCTAACTGCAAATATTTGAACTTCTGCATAGCACTGAGTTTTTCATTATTGTGAATTAATGAATCAAACAAATCAACAAAAATACCAAATTCCAATGTCTCCACTAAATGAAGGCAAATCAATTCGCGGCAAAGCAACAATTTCCTGTTCCCGAGCTATATTTGTTGGCGTAGAATTCTGATCAGATAAAAATAGACCTAATTGAATAAAACAATTTTTCAAATTTATTGCGAATGTCATCCTCAAAATCAAAATGATCGTTTGCATCTGAAATCAAACCAACAATCGAATTGTGATGTTTAAAAAATTCTGAATGAATTGAATCAACCATATCAATCATGCATAATAACAATTCAACGTCGTCACCTCTTAAGGCTTTCTCAGCAGCAAAATAAATATCTTCTAATCTTTTAAACTCCGATTGTCGATGATTTTTAAATTTACGTAAATTTTCAGCAGTTTTTGACATCTTAACAATAAATTGATTTTAATGTAACGCCACTGAACAAATCTAACATGATAGAACGAAAATACTATTCCAAAAATCTACAATTTTTTACTGTTGAAGTAGAAAATATCTGACCAAATGTCAAATAAATTCAAAACGATTTAGCAAAATAACCAAACAAACGAAACGAGCTCTTGTACGTTTTTTAACGCGGCAAAAAATATGCGAAATTTATTTCCAACGGAATGAATGAATATCCCGAACTTGCTTTCTCTTATAACAAATAATGAAAATTCCATGCGGTTTTCAACAATAATTGCAACGAAAAATCAATGGTTTGATCGATAAACTTTGCACGGAATTAACTCAAATTGTATCCGTCTCGAAGTTGGACCAAATTATGTAATGTCTTCGATGTCACATTACATATAATATCCAAAGAAATGTATGAATTAGGTGTTGCGGTTTTAGTTCAATGCTGGTTCAATGCAAGTATGTAATTGAGGAAGGACCTTTAGCGGAACAATCAATAAAACACGTTACGTCGAAGCTCTGGAGGTGGTGTTTTCTTGGTTCTTCTTTCTTCAGAGGCTAGCCCCGCAACAGCAGGGACTGATTTTAGAGCTTCGTCTGGACAACACGTTACACAAAAAATAGAAACGTAATGTTTATTGATTGAGCAAACCAAAAATGCGTGTTTAACAAGATGAAAAAAAAACAAAATGAAAGCGGTTTAGCGGTTGTTACGACCAGAACTATAACTCGCGAAATCGTAACACAATAACAACAAAAAGCGGCCGTCTTAAGACGGAATCAAAAAAGCGTCCAAATAGCTTGGAAGTCAATACACGAATCACGAATACTGTCTATATTTTACACGCAAAAAAAGGTGCGGAAGCTTAAAAATCAATGAACTAATTCAATCAAATTTAAAACAATACACTAAACAAATTGCGGGAACGCAACACTATTTAAATTTTTGAGTTTATTCATTGCTTTTCCAAGTTCTTTCATTAGTATATTTTGATTTGAAGCAAGGGTGGAAAACAGTTTTATTATAGTGGTCAAGAAGTTTAGTTGTGACGGAAGTTTGAACTTCAAGTCTTTTAGCTATACTAAATTGATTTTGTTCAAGGGTTGTTAGGGCTTTATTTATTGATTTTCTGTCTTCATTGTCCATTCTACCGAATAATGTTTTTTGAATGCTACCTATGGGGTTTATTAGTCCTCTACGTTTTCGTGAAGTACTAAAAGCTTCAATTCTATTTTTAATTTCTAAAATCTGGATCTGTAGCAATGTTTGTGTTTTGTTTGAATAATCCGCTGTATCTAAAATTACAGTTGCATTTCCTTTATCAGCAGGTAGAATGACAATGTCCTTGTTGAGGCAAAGTTGTTTTAAGACCTCATTTTCTTCTATAGATAAGTTCCTTTTGGGTGGTTTAGACTTCCTTAGAACATGTGACACATCTTGTCGAATTATTTCAGCGGTGTTCTCATCTAATTTGGAAACTGCTGTTTCCACGCCACATATTATGCTCTCTGTTGGTATGTGAGAGGGAGCAATAGCGTAATTGAATCCCTTAGCCAAACCGCCAATCGAGGTAGAGTTCAATTGGGCCAACAATGAGTTATACACGGTTTTATTCGTTTCCAATTGCCCTGAGGTTAGACTGTGACTGTTAATATTGTGAGCGACAAGTTGTTTAAATCCCATTTTTTTAAAGATATGTTGAAAGAAAGTTTAAGGTCATTATTTTCTATTATCTTTTGTAAGGATATTAAAATATTTTCATTATTTTTCAATTTGAAGTTTAATTCAGTGAAGTTAATATAGTGTATGAATTTATGAAAAGTTGAAGGTAATCTGGCTGATCCAAGTTCTTGGGTATAAACGTAATTATTAATTGGAGTTATATTTATTTGGGATTGTGATAGGGATGTGATTATTGACAAGTTAATCGTCGCTAGAAGATGTGTGAGGTTTGTTGTGATTGGTTTGTCCTTTTGGGGTTCCTGTAAGAAGTCGTTTCTTTTTAACTCTAGTTTTGTGAATATGACCTGGTTTAGTTTTTACAGTTATATTTTTGTCTTTTTCTACCTGTGTTTTGGTAAATTTGGGTTTCAGTTTTGATCGTCCTTGATTAGTTTCAACGTAAATATCTTGTTGGGGTTGAACTGTTTCAGGTTCATGTCTGTTTTCATTGTCTTTAGAAATAATTTTATTTTTATTAAGTTCAATTGAATGTCTTACCTTGTAAATTTTGTATGCTAATAGTTTGTGGTTTTATGCATATTCCGTTGTAATATTTTTTTCGGAAATGTCAAAGGGTGTAATATTAGTGTGTTCTAATAATATATCGAAGGGTGTATTTTGAGTTACACTATGAATTGAGTCATTATAACCAATAATTGCAAATTTCCTTAAAGTCTCGGTGTCTTTCTTTGGATTTTCCTTTCTAAAACATCTTAAATCATCTAAAAGGGTTGAATGAAGCCTTTTTACCGGGGAATTAGAATTAGAATTTCCTGGGGTAGTAAAATGTAAGTTTATTTTATGGAGGTTACAGAAATCAACAATCAGGTGATTTTTAAATGCAGTACCGTTATCACAAATGATTGTTCGGGGTAGTCCATAAAATAAAATAAAGGTTAAAAGATTATCATAAATTTGAATATAGAGTTTTTGTCTTTTACTGGTGAAGCTTGTCCGAATTTCGAAAAAGGGTCCATTATTGTTAAGAATGTTTTATTTTCACAGAAAAATGTGTCAATGTGAATTGTTTTTAAGGGCCGTTTCGGAGTAGGGGTTATTTGAAGTTTTATATTTTAAGGGTGTCTTTCATATTTACATGTTTGACAAGTGTGGCAAGTATTTATATAAAGTATATCATTTTCCATAGTAGGTCTGTAATAATTTTTAAGAGAGTTTTTCACTTCATGTATTCGTTTATTAGAAACTTTTCCTTCGTGATGATATTTTATTAAAGTTTGTTGTTCTGCTTTGTCTGTTATGTCTTGTAGTAACTTTGAAGATGTTACAAGATGTAGGGAAGTAAAATTTTTCTGTAAAGTAGTTATTATTTTGGCTTCATCATGTTCATTAAAAAAGTAAAGACAATTTAATTTATCAGGGGCAATAATTTGTTTGATTCGATTAGTTATTTCTTGTTCATCTGCTGATCTAGCTAAAGTTAAAGGGTATTTGAAATTTTCAAAAATTCTTGTAGCTGATATACTAGATATTAATGCGTTAGGACTGTGTAAAATTATTCTTTGTCTTTTATAAGAGTTTGTGGGTCTTTCTGTTGGACGTATTTCTAAAATTGGGTTTTCATGAGAAGTGTGTTGTGAGGCGAGTTCATCATTTTGATTTTATTCCAAAAGTTGTGGAATATTTGGAGTAGGAGGGAGTGAAGCAATTAAATCGAAAGGTTGTTGTGTTACATTTTCTTGATTTGTAGCTTCTTCATTAATTTGTCGATTCTCTTGTTCTGCGACTTCTTCTGCTAAGTCCAAAATTTGCTTCGTCTCCTTGATTTGCTATTATGGATTGATTTTCATCACCAATGGCGTTTACATCTTTGTCTAGAATTACTCTGGATAATGCGTCTGCAGCTTGATTTTCTTTTCCTTTTTTGTATTTTATTTTAAAATCAAATTCTTCTAAGTATAGTCTCCATCTGTGCAGTTTAGAATTAGGGGTTTTGAGGGAGAATAACCATCCTAAAGGTTTATGGTTACAAAAGGCTGTAAACTTTTGGTTATACTAATATGGTCTAAAGTAACGACATGCCCAAAAATAGCAAGTAGTTCCTTTTCTATTGTTGAATAATTAATTTCAGCTGGGTTTAAAATTCGTGAGGCATAACATATAGGGTGCCCGTCTTGAGATAAAATAGCTCATATTGCAAAGTTAGACTATCTGTTGTGAGTTGAAATTCTTTTGAAAAATCTGGATAAGCTAAAATTGGTTCATTACATAAAAGTGTTTTACAGTAATTAAAAGTTTTATGAATTCTTCATCAATGATTATTTTTTCTCCTTTTTTTAATTTTTGCGTAAGCGGTTTGATTTCTTGGTGAGTTTTGGGGATAGGGAATTTTTTGATGGCTTCATTTTTATTTGGCTTAGGCTTTATTCCTGATGGTGTTATGATATGTCCTAAGAATTCTACTTCTTTTCTTAAAAATTCACTTCTATCAAGTTGCACTTTGAGATTAGCATTTCTAAGAGTTTGAAAAATTTGTTTCAAGTTTTTGATGTGTTCTGTAAGTGAAGTTGAAAATACAATAATGTCCATATATACGAGGCATATCTTATTTTGAAAATTGCGGAGAACATTGTCCATTACTCGTTGGAATGTCGCGGGTGCGGCCAAACGGCATTCTTAAAAATTCATAATGTCCGTTGTCTGTGTTAAATGCTGTTTTTTCTATGCTGTCGGGGTGCATTTCGATCGGATGATAACTTGAGGCTAAGACAAAGGTTGTAAAATATCTACATCTTCCGAATTTGTCTAAAATATCATTTATGTTGGGGATAGGATAGCGGTCGTCAATGTTTTTTTCGTTTACTTTTCGGAAATCTATCACTATTCGCCATTTTCTTCTTCCTGATGCGTCGAGTTTCTTTGGTACTATCCACACAGGGGATGACCAGGGTGAGATACTTGATCTGATTATTCCATCATTTAACATTTGTTCAATTTGCCTGTGAATTTCTTTTTTGTGTACGTGAGGAAATCTGTGTCTTTGAATGACAGGGTTCTTCATCCTTAGTCCTTATTTGATGTTGGTGAAACTAAGTTGATCTTTGGGTTTTTGAAAAATATCGTTGAATTCTTCACATAAGTTTAGTAATGAAGTTTTTTCTTCAGAGTTTAAATGATTAGTTCTGATAAGGGTTGATATGTCTACTTTGTCACTTTCTGGAGGTATTAAATTAAAATTGTAGATTTCTACTTGGTCATTGATTATGGTGCAAGGGAAAGGTTTGTTGAATGTTGTTAAATTACATTTTGGGAGAGAGTTGTGAATTTTTGCAAAGCCATTTCTTGCAATTGTCAATGATAAGAATGAATTAAAATTTGTCCTTCTTTTATGTTTACTGGGACTCGTTTTGTGATGATTTCTAAGAGATTAAGATCAAAGGTGTAAGTTGAAAAATCTTCGCGGAAATAAATTGGAATGTTTCTTTGTCTGTTTACAAGTTGATTATTTTCTACATCAATTGAAAGATTTAGTTTTTGAAGATGTCGAAAACCTATTAATCCGTTAAAATATTCATGAAAGTCATAAAGAATAAATTCTAAGTTCTGGTCGGTATTAAATTCAGTAAAGGGTGGTATTACTGCTTTGTATTCAGCGGTAGCTTTTCCTGTACAAGTTTTTAATTCAGTTTTGTCTATGAAAATTCCTTCAGGATAATATTCATGTATAATGTAAGGTCTTATTATTGAAAATGAACATCCGGTATCAATTAAGAATTTGTAAATATTACCTTCGAATTGGATTTTTATGAAAGGCAAAGAATTTACAGTTATTTGATTTAATTCATATGTTAAGTTAAACTCTTCGAGTTGGGGGTAATTCGAAAATCCTGGTTGTGATGGGGAGATTGTTCAAAATAGTCTGTATTTTGTTGGTTAGAATATCCGTTGTTTCCGAAATATTCTTCATTATTTTCGTTTTCAAGGTTGAAATGTTCTACACCTGACATGGGGGTAGATGAATGTTGTCTTGAAGGTCCAGGATTATTATTTCTCTGAGTGAACTGTTCTACACCTGACATTGGTTTTGGGGATGAGGTTTGAAATTTCTGTTTTGGTTTTGATTTAATCCTTGGGGATTATTGACATTTGGTCTTCTTTGAAATTGAGGGTTAAATTGTCTTTGTTGATTTGGGTTGTATTAATTTGGAAATTGTTTTCCTTTGTAATTGTTAGGAAAGTTTAGGTTGTAACTTCTTTGATTAGAAGTGTGAGAATTGAAATTATTGTTCGATTGAAAACCTTTTTGATTTTGAAATTGAGGTTTGGGGTTGTTTGGATGTCTTTGTTGTGACTGTCCTAAATTTCTTTGAGCTATACGATTTTCGTATTCTAGTTCAAGGTTTTGGAAAATGTCAATTGCTTGTTAATTTTATGTCAGTTTGATAACATTCAAGGATAAAAGTTATGAAACGATTTTTTGGATTTAGTTCACAAAATTCAGTTTTTAAAATTTGTCGGTTTAAGTCTGGTTCTGATAAATGTATTTTACCAATGATTTGAGAACGAATGTGTTGTAATATTGAAGCAAAGTTAAGAAGAGTTTCGTTGGGTTTGGGGTAGGCTTGGTTTAGTTTCGTTTCAAGGGTTTCTAAAGTATCAGTGCATGAGTAAAGAGAAATTAGTCTGGCTTTTAGAGTATCCCATATATTTAGCTCCGTTCTTCCAGCACAAGTTATTTTTGCAGCACCTTTTAATTTTTGACGTGCGTGGGCAAAGACAAATTTGTGAGTTGAGTCGGGGAATTCACTGAGCATGCCTTCAACTTGAGCAATGTAATGTCGCAACTCCAATGGGTTTCCATTGAATTCGCGGATGAATTCGGCAAAGTATTTGATTAAATTGAGGTCAATTGTGACTTGGGAAGTTTATGAGGTTTGTGGGAGTTGCTGGGCTGGTTGGCTCATGATTTTTGTTATTTGTCCTTGGAAATAAGAAAGATTTAATTCTGTTTCAGAATCACTGGAATCTGTGTCAAAAGCTTTTTTAGGGTTTCTGAACTTGTTTATTCATTTTTGAATAAACTTTAGTAAAAATAAATTTTTTTTTGTTTTCAACTTGATTGTTGAGTAATAAAAGAAATTGTTGATGTCAATACAAAATTGTAAAAACAAATCAATTCAAAATTTGGGTGAATTAAAATAAACAACACAGTTTTTATTTCTTAAAATTAAATCATGCAAATTATTTTCAAGTTCATGCAAGAAATTAATTGCACTTCAAGCGAATGTTATCTTTTAAATTATCTTATTGTTTTGTTAGCAATGCTAATTCTTTTAAATGAAATATATCAATTAGAAATAAGACTGCTATTCAAGAACAATTGTTGTATGAATATTGAAACAAAGGCTCTTTGTATTCGTAATTAAATATCGGAGGCAATTGTTTGGCAAAATTCACGATTTGTTTTATGTGCTATTTGTTACACTTATGAAATTAATCAAAATTATTCGCTTGTTCTTAAAAATTAAAAAAAAAATGTTTTCTTGATGCTTTCAATGGGCATTGAAGGAAGGTATCTGGGTTGAGGAGAATCTCACTTACCTTGATTTCTTGCTGAATGGTAGGTTCTAGTTCGTTTCGGCTTGAAAACCTTCAGTTTTTGGAGATTTTTGGGTTTCTTAAAACTGTTGTACCTTGAACTATTCTACGTCGACTGCGCCAGTAATGTTTGTTTTGTTAAAAACCTAGTTTTTAAAAACAATTAAAATTCTAAATCTTTAACTACTTTTATTCTACAGCAAAATACAAGTGTTCTTAGTAAGATCTCTAAACAACTGAATGAATAATGGTATAAAATTAAACACATAACTTTGATTAGTCAACAAAAGTCTGATACACTAGGAAAAGAGTCAATGCCTAGTCACTTATTAATTATGTCTATAAAGCGGAATTTACAAACATAGTTGGCGTGAAACCGGAGGTTGTTGTAACAAATAATGGCATAAGGGAGGATGTTCGTCGGGATGTTCTGCTGTATTTGCCTTTATCATTTCTGCTAATGTCGCGTGAAATCTTTCAATAGAACCGTTTGACTCGGGATGTTGAACTCTGGAGAATGTCAGTTTTATGTCGTATACTTGACATAAATCTTTTATTAATGTGTTATCGAATTCACGTCCATAGTCACATTGGATGCGAAGTGGAGTCCCTTAATGTTGAAAGAAAATCCGAAGTGTGTTTACGACGGTTGAAGCTGTTTTGTCGTTTATAGGATAGGCTTGCCTAAATTTTGTGAATTAGTCCCTAATAGTGCATGATTTCTAGATGGATATTCGAAGTCTATGGTAATACGTTCAAAAGGAGTTTTGGATGTTTCCGGAGTAATATAACTTGCACTTAAGTTTTTTCTACAGAACTTTATTTTTTGGCCAGTTTCAGATTTAATAAATTGTTCCGCACTTTCAGTTAAGCCGGTTCAAAAACTACCCGAGTTCAATAATACTAAAAAGTTGAAAATAAAACATTTAAAAAATATATATTAATCGACTTGCAAGGAGAACTAAAAAGTTGAAAGTAATTAATAACAAATCAACACTAGACAATAAATAACACATTCATTGTTGTTAGGTACCTACACAAAAAAAATTTAAAAATTTAAACAAAAAATCGGTTCAAATTAATTACCTATCTATCTAGTAAATTCTTGAAGTTGGTGCGATGAAACCATCAAGGTTGACGAAGTAGGAGGTAAATAAGCAATGCAGGATTTTATGTTAGCTTAGCTCCGACTTCAAAAATATTCTAGATAAGTAGGTGATTAATTTGTACAGAATTTTTAAATTTTTTTACTTCGTGTCTAGGTGAATGTGTAATTTATTGTCTAGTGTTAAGTTTTGTTAATTATATTCAACTTTTAACTAATATTAAAAAAGTGTTTTATTTGCTGATGTAATGCAATTTTATTGAATTAAAAATTATACTTTTAGATGGGATCCAGCTGCTCGAAATTGGCATCTAGTAGCTCCCATGCAGAGTCAAAGGTGTTCAGCCGGTGTGGCTGTGTTAGATGGTAAATTGTATGCTGTAGGAGGTAGAGATGGTGCCTCTTGTCTAAGAACTGTAGAATGCTATGATCCCCATACAAATAAGTGGACTTCAGTTGCGCCTTTATCAAGACGCCGGGGAAGTGTTGGTATAGCTGTTGCCAATGGATATTTATATGCCTTAGGAGGACAAGATGCTCCAGCTAATAATCCCGCGGCATCTAGATTTGATTGTGTAGAAAGATATGATCCAAGTAATTATTCTTATAATTATTATTAATTAATGTTAAGAATTTGAATATTCACCATGATATTTTAAACATTTTATTAATCTCTGTTTTACCATGTAAGTCTTCTAACTTTATACTCACTACTTTTTCTTTCTTTTTGGATGATCTTCATTGAATCAATATGGGATTGAACTAAAGTTCATCTTGGACAGCTACAAGTGCGTAAGGGGAGTATACATCTGTATGCAACTTAACAATATCGAGACTTTTTAAAACGTTGTAAACAAATCATAGGTCAGTGGCAATAACTTTCACTTCAACACTTGTGTCATAATGTCCATTCTATTTATAAATAGTGAGTTTTTGTAATTCTTTCGCTTCTAGTTCCCCGAATACTGATTATCAAAATATCAGTATTCGAGTAACTGAAGCAGAAGGCTACGAGAATTATGTGAACCGACCTGAAGAGGGCAGATGTGACTCTGCCGAAACGTCATCATTTTACCATCGATCCCGGCAGGGATCAGTTATCAACTACGCGGATGAATTCCCGGAAACCATCTAATAGTGATGTTTTTGTGTTAATTAACACTGTTTTTAAAAAATATTTATTTCAGTTAAACTTAAAATTATAAATTCAAAAATATGTCTGATTATAACATGTAAAATATTAAATTATGAAAATACGTCTAACTACTTCAACTGTTATGCCGATTCTAATTCAAGATCGGTTTGATATTCATGAGGCAGCCAAGTCGCTGAATCTGCGTCCTTGCACGTGCTGTTTTAATCTTGTTGCATTTGCAGTTAAGGGTTACGTAAATCCTCCATCCCTTAGAAGGAACTCGAGGGTGGAACTATTCGAGTTTCGTCAACTCTTCTTGGAGTGGCATCTTGTCCATTGGGTTGAAGTTTCTTCTTTATTGAAGCTTGAATTTGTTTTCTATTTCTAATAAGAAAATAGCAAATTATTAATAAAATCAAAATTGAAAATGTTCCAATGGACCAACTGTGATAATTTGAATGCAATTGAATTGTTTCTAAAGGTTCATTATTAATTTCTTCAAGTTGAATTTGATGCAATTTATCAAGTGAAACTTTTTCTAATTTAAGTTTTTGAACAGACATAACTGGTAATGAAATTTCTTCAATATCTTGAAGGGCTATTGGATGTCCTTGGGAGATTCCCTTTTCATTTTGGTAGGTGAACTTCGGGGTTGAAATTGAACATTTGGGTGGAACTTCAAAAAGGTAAGGTCCTTTGATGATGGCTACATCGTTTTCTTCACAACTTGTTTGAATTTTCTGTGGCCTTGGAAAAATACCAATATAATGGGATTCATCGATTTCCTCAATAATGGTATTGATTAACTTGACAGGAACTTGTTGACATTTTTCTAAGTTTGTCTCCATTGATAGGATTGATGTGATGCAGTCTAAATTTTCGTGTGTGGGCACCAGGCTGTTTGTTTGGCACAGGTAGTTGGGGTTGATTTCTTGGCATGGATCTTCTTGGTATTGATATTGGTCATTACTCAATATGAGGAAAGGTTGAGGAGGAATAATTATGGTATTATTGATATTCGGAATCGAATATAAGTGATAATGATTAAAAACTTCAGAATGAACTAGTGGAAATTCTAAAGAAAATATTAATTTATCTTCAGTGTAGAGAATATTTGTTTTGACAATTTTGTAATATTCAAAATAATTGTTCTTATCAAATAATATTTGTGTATAGCTGTGAATTTCAGAAAGAATGTTTGTTAAATGTTTAAGTTGTTCTGGTGAAATAATGCTATGATGCAAAGTGTTTAGGTTAGCGAAACTTATAGCATTTTCGATTTCAGTCAGAAAATTAAGTATTGAGTCTAAATTAAGTTTTACATGATTTAAGATTTCTCGAATTTCAAAATAATGTTCATAACCGAATTTTGTTTCATTTAGAGCAATTCGTAATTCTTCAACCTTATTTGAAATTAATTTTTGATTTGTCGTAACTGACGTAATTGTTTCATTTATACCATTGACCAATTTAGTACTTAGAGATATTTGTTTATTTACCTTTCTAATAATCTGGTTTTGATTATTTTCTAATTGTGAAATGCTATTATAGATTTCCTTAGCGTCTTCTTGATCCATGTTTCCAGTTATAGATTTGATAATGCTACCTAGAGGATTCAATAAGCCTCTTTTGTATCTTTGATTGGGGAAAATTGAAATTAATTTTTTATTTACATTATCAATTTCAAATGTTGGTAACTAGTATAAAGTTCCATTTTATAATTAAGGGTAGTTTGGTTTATTAAATTACCAATGTGTTCATATTCACGAGTAATATTAAAAATTTGGGTTTTGATTGAATTGATGGGAATATAATGAAGGAAAGAGTGAGAACCAATTTTAATTCTTGCGGTTCCTTGTTTGAAAATTAAAATTCCGGGGTTATTGTTCAGGTTCTGAATCTGAACTTTCCGTGACGTTATCAGGTTGTTGGTCATCAGGATTGTCATCAGGATTATCCTGCAAAAATTGTTTGGTGAATTTTCTTTGAGGTTTAAAAATTTGTTTATGGTAAGTACCGTGAGGGGTTGTTAATGTTAATTCGTTAGATCTTAAAATATGTTCTCGATTATAAAGGGGTTTTGTTTTGGATTGTCGCTCCGTTAGTTTTTTATAACCGCTGATTCCTGGTTGGATATCGGGTGGATCGTTTCTTTTTTCGTTAAGTTTAGTAATTACCTTTTGTTTTTTGTCAGAGCATTTTTGGTTGATATTTTTATAAAGTTCTAACATGGTTTCTTTATGTTCATTTATTTGATGATTGATCGGTTGTATCGAATTATCTATTTCGATAGGGTCTTTTAATTCAAGATGTCCAAATAAAAGATCAATTGGTTTTTGGTTTGTGCTTGAATGTATCGAGTTGTTGTAGCCTGTTATAGCGTAGATTAATTTTTCGAAAGCAGTTAGTTGTGGTTTCAAAAGTGAAAGAGTTCTTAAATGTTCTAAGAGTGTGGAGGGAAATCTTTCAACAATAGAATTACTGTTTGGGTTTAAGGCTAAAGTATAATGCCAATTAATTTTGTAAAGTTTTGAAAATTCTTTTATTAAATGTTGCGTGAATTCTGTTCCGTTGTCTGAAATTATATTTTCAGGAATTTTATAAGAAGAAATAAATTGTAACAAGGATTGATAAATATGAATAGCTGATAAACTTGGCAAAATGTAGGCTTGTCCAAATTTTGAAAAACTATCACATATTGTCAATGCAGTGACATTATCGAATTTGAATGTATCTACATGTAGGGTTTCGAAAGGTTTTTTCGGTGAGGGTGTTAATTGCAATTTTATAAGTGGTGGGTGTCTTTCATATTTTACCTGCTGGCAAATATGGCAGTTATTTATGAAGTTTTTTACATCGTCAATTAATTTTGGCCAGTAATGTTTTAATTTCAGTTCATTGATGGTTTCATGAATTCCTCTATGGTTAGTGATTCCTTCATGTTGTGATTTAATTAATTTTTGTTGTCTAGTTACTTTAGTTATGTCGGAAAGTAGTTTATTTGATTTTAATAACTTAAAAGCAGAGTTTTTGAAAATGAGCGGTACAAATCTGCACATATTTTTATAAAGATCGTCATTATCGTCATTTTGGAAATAAAATACGTATTGACGTTTAGGCACACCATATTCTTTTAGAAATTTAATACAGGCTTGTTGGAAATTTTCCGAGGAAACGTAAATTTGCCATCTTGTTCGTAGTACTGGATTTTCAAAAATTTTCTTTCTGACTGTTCTGCAATTATGGTCAGTTTTTATTATCATAATCTGATTTTGGAAATAATTTAGAGGTTTTTCCGTGATGTCAATTGTTAAGATTGGATCTTCATTACTAGTGTGGACAGTTTGATTTCCGTCTTGTTCTTCTGGATCTACTTCCGGGACAAGTGAGAGTCTTTCTTGATTTTCTTCACTTTCGTCTGAATTTTGGGAAGTTGCTTCGGGATTTTCCATTATATTTCTATTAAATTCGTCCATGTATTCATAAATTGGTAAAATATTTGATGACGTGTCTGTTGGATAAATTTCTGCTCTTGATAATGCGTCTGCGTTGGTGTTTAACTTGCCTTTTTTATAAATGACTTCATAATCAAACTCTTCTAATTTCAATCGCCATCTTACTAGTCTGGAATTTGGTTGTTTAACATTCATTATCCACTGTAAGGGCTTGTGATCGGTGACTAATTTTATTTTTCTTCCTACTATGTAACATTTGAAGTAAGAAGTCGCGTAAACTATGGCTAGTAGCTCCTTCTCAATTGTTGAGTAATTTTGTTCTGCATCATTTAAAGTCCTGGATGCGTATGCAATGGGTTTATCCTGACCAATGGGTCCTTGCGATAGTATAGCTCCAATTGCTACGTTGCTAGCGTCGGTGGTTAATATAAATTCTTTAGTAAAATCTGGTCGTATAAGTATTGGGTCATTAGTTAAAAGTTTTTTACACTCCTCAAAAGTTTTTATGTAAATAGGGTCATTGATGTCAATTTTTGCTCCTTTCTTTAAACAACTGGTAAATGGTTTAGTTATTTTTGCGAAATTGTTAATAAATTTTCAGTAATAACCTAGGAGTCCGAGGAAACTTTTTATTTCTCTAGTTGTTTTAGGTATTGGATAGTTTAGGATTGCTTTTATTTTATCTGGATTCGGTTTGATACCTTCTGGCGTTATTATGTGGCCTAGAAATGCTACTTCTTTTTTGAGAAATTCTGATTTATCTAATTGTACCTTGAGATTATGTTCTCGAAATTTTTGAAAAATTTTCTTTAAGTTAACTAAATGTTCTTGAAGAGAAGTTGAAAATATAATTACGTCGTCAATGTAAACTAAGCAAATTTTATTTAGGTATTCTTTTAATACATTGTCCATCACACGCTGAAAAGTCGCGGGGGCGTTTTTCAATCCGAAAGGCATTCTTAAGTATTCATAGTGTCCATTCTCTACGTTAAATGCTGTTTTTTGTATATCATCTGGATGCATTTCTACTTGATGAAAACCACTTGCTTGGTCAAGGGTGGTGAAATATTGACTTCTTCCTAATTTATCTAATATGTCCGATATATTGGGAATAGGGTATCGATCATCGATCGTTTTTTCGTTAATCTTCCTATAGTCAACTACTATTCTCCATTTTTTCTTTCCAGAAGCGTCAGCTTTCTTGGGCACTACCCAAATAGGTGAAGACCATGGTGAATCGCTTGGCCTAATTATTTCTTGATTTAGCATTTCATCTATTTGTTTTTGGACTTCTTCTTTATGAATAAACGGGTATCTATAAGATCTGGTGTAAATTGGAATTTCGTCTTTGGTTTTTATCCTGTGCTTAACTTGGTTTGTAAAAGTAAGTTTAGTATTGTCTTGGTGAAATATGTCAGAGTAGTTTTTACAAAGTTTTTCAAGGTGAAATTTTTCTTCAGGGTTGAGATGGTCCGTTCGAAGTAAATTTGTTACGTTGTTTTGATAGTCAATAAATGAGGGTTCGATTTGAACATGATAAAATTCAAAGTCATTTTCGGTAAAAGAATTTGCATTTATGGGTTTATATAAACAAATTTCTTGGACATGTGGTGTGGAATTTTGAATATCAACAGGGGCGTAACCATTTGTTGAAATTGTTAATCCTTCTCGAATTACACAATTGAATAGTTTGGTTTGGGGAATAAGAATTTGTCCATTTGTTATGTTAACAGGAATTTTTGCTGTTTCGATAGTGCAGGGTTCTATTCTAGCAAAGAATAAAAGTTTTCCTTTTGCTTCATAGTGTGATAAAGGAATTTCTGCTGAAGGTGTTTTTATTTTATAATTTTTAAGATCAAGTTGAACTTTAAGATCTTTCAAAGTGTCGTAGCCTATTAGACCGTCGAAAAAATGGTGGAATTTGAAAAGATAAAACTTAATGGGTTGTTTGGTATTGAATTCTGAGAATGCTGGAATCTTTACACAAAGGTTTCGAGTTGTTGTTTGGAAAATAGAAGAAATTGTGAAAGTTTCTTTTTGAATGTAATCAGAAAAATATTTTTCACCAATATCTGGGTTGAGAAAAGATTTCGTTGCTCCAGTATCAATCAATAATTTTAAGGGAGGATCAGCAATTTTAATTTAAGGTAAATCTTTGCGATCGTAAATTGAATGCATTTCTATGAAATTTTCGAATTTTGGCTGGGATCGTGAAAATTTTGGTCATTGGGTTCATTAAGATTTTCAGAATTAGAAGTTTCATTTTGATGTGTTATGTTGGAGTCATGAACTGTTGGTGATGAATTTAAGTAAAATTCACTTTCATCATAGTTTTCGTCATAGTTCGGTTCATTAAAACAATATTGATTATTATAATAAGATTGTTCAGGTATATTTGTTTCATTACTGTTATTATAAAAATATTGATTAGGATCATTGTAATCAAAATTATGCATTTCTCCAAATTTCTTCGGTTGGTAACGAGGATTTGGAATAACAGTGTTAGCAGTATGATTAGAAAAATTTGATACACCTGACATTGGTACGGGTCGAGGTCTATTTTGAATATTAGTATGATTATTTGAATTATTATTTGGCTTCCAAACATTAATTGGTGGTCTGGGTCTTCCAAAAACTTGACTATTCGTTGGTAGTCTTTGGTAGGGTACAGGACGTGGTTGAATATTTATTGGTCCGCGTGGAAATGGTGGTTGGATAGGGTTTATGAACTGAGGTACATTTTGTTGAATTAATGGTACATGATGTTGTAAAGCAAAATTATTTTGAAAAGGTTTAAAATTTTGTGGTTTATTTTGAAAATTTTGTGGTTTTGGTTTTACATTTTCAATAGGTTTTTGCAAATGACGTATGTTAATTTCAGAAATTATAAATTGTCTAGCTTCAGCCAACCCAGTAGGCTTCATCGCTCGAATTGTAGAGCCTAATGGTTCTCTGAGACCAGCTAAAAATATTTTGAGAGCATGTGTGTTGTAAAAAGTTTTCTTTACCTGCTTGTTCGCGGCAATGGGTTCATGAGTGTCTAAATAATTGTGTAATGCACTGAGATTTGACATTACCCTAGTATAAAATTGTAATGCGGATTCATTAGTTTGTCTTAACTGATCTAAATCAAACAAAAGTCCGTTTTCATCTCTTTGATCGCCAAAGTGTGCAATTAATGCGTTTCTGACCGAGTGCCAGTCTTTCGCAATGCATATAGTATAAACTTCGCGTGCTTTGCCTGTTAATTTAGCGTAAATGCCATAAATTATGCTAATGTTTTGAACACAACCGGCATTATTTGGGTTCGGATCCCAATATGTATTGATTATAGTATTTGCAGTTTCTAAAAATGAACTTAACTCTAAGGGATTTCCGTCAAATTGAGGAATTATTTGTAAAAGTTTTGTATCAAAAGCTGGTATTTGAGCCATGTTTAAATTATTACTTGAATTATTATCTAAAGTCAAATTATTAAATAGTGAACTTAAATCTAAATCTGAATCAAAACTTATATTCAACTCGCTATCAATACTTTCCTGACGTGGAGGTAAGAATTGCGAGGAGATCGGCATATACAGGGAAAAATTTTACAAAAGTTATTTGGAATTGAGTAACTTACAATATTTGTGTCTTCATGCCCGTAAAACTTTCCTTCGTGGAGGTTTTGACAGATCCCTGGAACTTTCCTGGTCGTGGAGGTTCTTTGGAATTTTCTGGTTTCAGACGGGTTAATTGTGATAATTTCCCGCTCCAAAATCCGTATGCGACTGCGCCAGTGATGTTTTTGTGTTAATTAACACTGTTTTTAAAAAATATTTATTTCAGTTAAACTTAAAATTATAAATTCAAAAATATATCTGATTATAACATGTAAAATATTAAATTATGAAAATACGTCTAACTACTTCAACTGTTATGCCGATTCTAATTCAAGATCGGTTTGATATTCATCAGGCTGCCAAGTCGCTGAATCTACGTCCTTGCACGTGCGGTTTTAATCTTGTTGCATTTGCAGTTAAGGGTTACGTAAATTAATACATATATACAGGGTGTTCCTAAATTGGAGGTACAAACGAAAAGGGGATATTCCTTGAATAGTTTTAGGAAGAAAAAGTCCCATAAACATGGGTCCGCAAACGTTTCGTTTTTTCAAGTGTTAAAATTAGAATTTTTTTAAAGTTTTTTTCTCATAGTATCTGCACTTCACAAGATATTCAAATGAAATTTGGCATAGATATTACAATTAAGAGTTTACATCTTGTGACATGCCAATTTCGATTGCAAATCTACAGGGTGATATTTTTTCGGGAACACTGTCCACTGTTGTCCTTCAGAACTTTTTTTTGGTGAGTCACTGGTACTTCCAAAAATTGTAAAGAAAAGCTTTGTTGTTATACCAAACTTTATGTTTTCTTGTAGTTTTGTCGTATCTACTACCGGTTTCGAGAAAAAAAATTTTTAATGATTCTCTTGAAATCCTCAGAAAATTCCGAATTGTCATAGAAATCTAGTTACATACCTAGTAGGCTGTGGTGAATGAATAAATTTATTGTTAGTCTTGACACATCAAATTAAACTCCTGTGTTTTGAAAATTAAAGATGCTTGCATTTTAATATCAAAACATGCCGAATTTTACGAATTCCGCAATGGCTGACATGCATTTCATGTATGGTCTTGCAAATGGTAATTCAAGAGAAGCTAAGCGTCTTTACATGGAACGCTATCCCAATAGAGTGATGCCTGGTCATCGGATGTTCTCTAATATTCACAGGCGTCTTTCAGAAATTGGATCTTTTTTGCGAAAAATATTAATGCCGGTAGACCACGAAGTGTGAGAACATCACGACTCGAAGAGGCAGTGCTGAACGAAATAGAAGAACATCCAGGAACCAGTACAAGAAAAATTAGTGTTACCTTAAATACAAGTCATCAAGTTGAATACTGTATTCGAGTAACTAAAAGCGAAAGCAGAAGGCTACGAGAATTATGCGAACCGACCTGAAGAGGGTAGATGTGACTCTGCCGAAACGTCGTCATTTTACTATCGATCCCGGCAGGGATCAGTTATCAACTACGCGGATGAATTCCCGAAAACCGCCTAAAACATTTAGTGTCCGCGAAAACTTAAATATATATATATATATATATATATATATATATATATATATATATATATTCATCAAAGAAGAGTCCCGTTTATACAGTTTATACATGTGCAAGATACTAAACGAAGCCCGCGTTGCACTTCCGAGGCCCGAAATCGGGCCTCGTATTTGTAAAGCTTGTACTTGAGATTGTCCTTCCATTCTTAGTTCCATAAAACCATAAACCATATTTTTTTTGGGCTCATAAGTGATGTGCATATCGCGACTTATACGGTTTTTGGTTCATCAAAACTTGAACTAGGGGTCGCGTCAGTCGTTCTGTATATACCTTACATTAAGTATGCGAGGCCTCCGTATATGCACTGATTTTATAGGGTTATTACTTATTACCAACTCCGAGTCCCTAAGCATGGCAACAATGTTGTTGATAGTCTAAGATCCGGCTGCTAAATTAGTACATTAATAATTTAGATTATCAAGAGTTAATTTTTAAGTATTTTTACAACTAGGAAAAGTCATATTTCATCGGGTGCCAGCTAAAAATTACCCGCTAGTATTATTAATTAAAATATTATTAATTGACTTTTAGATAAATATTTCGTTTACATCTTATGGGAATAAAACTGACACCACTACACAACAGTGTATTTAAGATATCTGAAAACTTACAGTTGCCGTCAATTGCTTAGCCGCAACCTATACGCAGCCAGGTGTAAACATGTATAATTTTGTTTAAAATTTTCGTTTATAATATATACTCATTTCATTTATACCACATTAAAGTTTATTTTTTTCTGTTTTTAATGACATAAAACTGCCTATATAAAAAACCCGCAAGTCAAAGTTTTCTACCCTTAAACATGCTAATTATTAAAAATACAGTGACAGAGAATGAGTGTGCGAGGTTACTTGTTAGACAAGGATGCTAAATGCTAAGTAATATTAAATATTATTCAGAAAATAACAATTGCATTAAATATTAAAATAATAATAATCATAAAATGAAAAACTCACAGACATATCTTGCAAAACGTTAGACTTCAGATTAGTTGTTTTTTAAACCACATAACAAAACTTTTACTTTAAAGTAAAAAATCTAATTAATTTTATAAATGTTTGATTTTATTCATATTTTCAATTCAATCACAGGTGACTAATTATTTACAGTAAGTTACAGACAATAATTGAATAGTTACCATAATAAGTTACAAAATAATTATCTGCTCATGCAGAATAAACAAGAATGTTTCTAAAAAAAAATTGATTAATTAATTAATTAATTTAAAAAATTTTAGATTTTATTTCCTGCCATTTACTCATAGTCGGATTCCAGGCTGCTCTCACTATCATCGCAGCTATCAACTTCGTCACTACATATATCAGAATCTTCTTCATTATCAGCAGAATCGTCCTGGGAATCACCTAGTATGACAGGATAAATTAATGATGCAAAATTTTTTTGAAATTTTTCATGTTTTACAAAAATTTTAAAGGGACGAACTTTTCCTTTCTTGAAGAATGCAGCAGTGTAATCACTTCCGGTGAAAGCATGAAATGCTGGAAGCGCATAACACAAAGTTGGGCCTAATTTTTTCGATAATTTCGAACAGTTGATACATATTTCATCTTTGTTACCTCTTTTGGATGCACTGTTTGCTAACCAAATTTTCATGGTAGGAAATCGTTGTATATTACCTAACAAAATTATCAGAATATCAGTATCAGATGCTCTAATGAGAATGTTGGAATGCTCCGGGACTTTACTTATATGATATTGTTACGAGAATTCATCCGACAGCTGGTGCAATCGGCCATCAACCACTTCATGGAAGTGACATTATTCCGATAAATTTTGGGAACCCGAAATGTTTGTCTCTCAACCGACAGACCGCTGCCGTTACTGGGAATTCCCTTAAAGCTTCCAGAACGTGATGGAATTTCCTGATGGTTCGTGGACGTACCAGATAATTCCAAGATAAATGTATAAATAAGAAACAGCTCGCGATAGGAGGCATTCATTTTTCGTCGGTCGTTGGTACAGTTAAGATAAAATGTAAATAGTAGTTTCTGTGAATATAAATTTGTGTAAAAGTAGTGGAAATAAATTAGAGTGAGTTAGACTGTTTTTTTAAATAAATCCAAGAACTGAACAGAACCCGAGTGTGAAAATAAAAACATTACAATATACAATCCTTGTGTCCGCTTCCTCATGATCACATGTCAAATCATCCTCATTATTTTTTACTACTTTGTTTCCATTGCAACTATATGAAAAACATTTCTCTCCAACAGTAATATTTTTTTTTATCTTTTAATATTGAGACAAGTAATCATCCTCCCAGTGCTGAGCTAGAAATTTAACCAAAGCTTCTTTGAAACAAAATTTTTTTAAAGATTTTAAAAAATCATTTGGCCTTGTTTGTAAAGGACCGTTAATCGTATAAGGTATGTCAATACCTTCCCTGTTTTGTCTTTTATAGACGGTTTTAAATATCTACCAAAGACGATATTCAGCTGGCATTTAGCATCCTTGTCTAACAAGTAACCCCGCGCACTCATTCTCTGTCACTGTATTTTTAATGTTTAGCATGTTTAAGGGTAGGAAACTCTGACTTGCGGGTTTTTTTATATAGGCAGCTTTATGTCATTATATACAGAAAAAAATAAGCTGTAATGTGGTATAAACGAACTGAGTATACATTATAAACGAAAATTTTAAACAAAATTATACCTGTTTACACCTGGCTGCGTATAGGTTGCGGCTAAGCAATTGAGGGCAACTGTAAGTTTTCAGATATTTTAAATACACTGTTGTGTAGTGGTGTAAGTTTTATTCCCATAAGATGTAAACGAAATATTTATCTAAAAGTCAATTAATAATATTTTAATTAATAATACTAGCGGGTAATTTTTAGCTGGCACCCGATGAAATATGACTTTTCCTAGTTGTAAAAATACTTAAAAATTAACTCTTGATAATCTAAATTATTAATGTACTAATTTAGCAGCCGGATCCCGTACTATAAGTATTGAAAATATTTGGCGATTCCGTAAAAAATATTTGGACGAGTCCATTCGAAAATTGCTAAGGGGTGGTACTATATTCTTATTGTTACGAAATTTACCCAAAGCTGACCCTGTTTCATTTCAGTACGACAACAAACGCTTTGAGATAAAAAAAAAAACAGGTTCTCGAAAAGACTCGGCAGCGGAAGGAGTGATGATTGATTTTACGAGAATTTTCTATGCTGGCTTATAAAGAAAGCAGCTACGATGTAGAGTTCAGATATTCCGCGACGACTAGCGTATATGGGATTGTCATATTTGAATCAGCTGTTTTAATGTAAATGCAGTTCTAGTGTAACATTTGCACAGCCTTATCAAAATAATCCAGTGCAAGTTACAGGTTCTTTTAAATTATCACCCCGAATGAACAAGCAATGTAAACCTACCTTAACGCTATAAATATTATTTGGATAAAACGAGTTATGTTATGCCCATACTTTCGTTTATTAATTTTATTCGAAGACCACTAGAATTATTTATCGTCTTCTAGTATCTAATTCAATAACTAAAATTTGGTCAAATATTTGAGTAAAAAGTAAAAGATAATTCTTTAGGTTGTAAGTCTGACATGCCATACAACCGGGAAAATATAGAAGATAGTTAGATTACTTAAAACTTTTAAATCGTCATATGAATAAAACAATTAATACCGATACGGTTAAGAAAACAGAAAATGAATTTAAATAGACAGATGCCGAAAGATTCTTTTGGTAGTATATAGATTAATATAATGTTGCCTAACATTTAATGGATATCAACGCATGCGAAATGTGATGCTTTGACTGGAGGTTAAGAAACAAATACAGTTGGCGAGATTGATTGCCAAGCTAAAAGGAGCAGTTGACAACAGTGGTCACATGCTTCGCTCGACGTGGATCTGTCAAAAGTTCTGCCAACAGAGTTTATCAGACTCGGATCAGCTGATATGTTTTTATATGATAGTTTGGATGGGGATATTCAAAAAGCCCGCCATTGAACTGACCGGACGGGAAAATAGAATTTCCTGTGTGAACTGAGGAACACGAGGGTGAACAAAAAAGGGAATTTTGGAGAATGGTCTCGGAAAGATTCCGAGGGGTAATAAAAGTGATTCCTATTTGTTAAAATATCCCTCAACTATAATGTTAGATGTAAGTTCACCGATTTCCATGGTTCGTTTTGGGAAACCTATGAAATAACCGCAAGGGTTTAATTTAAAAAGGCACCCCTTTTGAGTGGTTACCCTTCGCCAGTAAAGAAGGTAAGATAAATTAGTTTTCTAATAACATAGTAGAAATCATTATGATCATTTTCTTCATGTTACTATAAAAGTGAAAATGAAGACATATCCTTTTTATTAGTTGAATGTATCAACCCCTTTTCATTTGTTATATGGGTGATATTTCACTCTATTAAATATTAAAATTCTTGGTCAGGATTGTTTGAAGTTGTTGAGGGAGAGGGCGCCACTCAGCTTAGTTTAATCTATACCTCCTTAAGCTGAGAAAGGAAGTTCTATATATTGAGATATTTAGAGAAATTAAACACTAATGAACTCTAGAAGGATCTATTTACAATTAACTAAATTAGTACAATATGATTCTGGATCTTCTGAATTTAAACCAATTAAAAAAATGTTGAGATAAATATTGGAAAATAAGAAAAATTCTCTATAGGTAAGTAAACTTTCATTATACAAAGTTTTATTAAACTAATCTGGAAATTAATCATATGTTCTTAATAAAACTTAAATCTTTTGTTCAGTCATATCTGCAATGAGAGAATAGAAACTAAATATTTATTCTGAACTGAATATTAAACTTTCCTTGTCTATTAAGTTTTATAATCAACAATGAAATTCAGAAATGTATGTGTATATACTGGAATGTAACGAATACTAATCAAAAAATATATAATCAGGTTTCATGGATAACTATCCATATCTAATCACCTTAATAAAGATTTGAAAATTTAAGATCTGTAACTTTAAATATGTATCCCTAAAATAAATATCTATAAAATTTTATCTATTAAACCAGTATCTTTATATCCTGTAACTCATGAGTTATAGTTTACAATTTTTCCACACATAGACACTAGAGGTGTCGTACTTTGTGACTGACTTATTCACAAAAATTTATAATTTAAATTTTTAAACACATTATCAAAATATCATTTATATATACATATTTTGGTAAACCTAGAGTAGGCTTTCTTAGTCAAAATGAAAAGGTCTGACCTTAATTGTCCTTGTAGTAAATTTTACTCAAATTGATATGGATGAACTGTCCAAGATCTAATATCAAAGATGGGATAGTGTTTGCTAGATGGAGTAACATGGTGACCCTGTCTGGGTGTTTCAATCATCCGGCGTAGCAAAATGTGTGGACATCCTAACCAGGTCCTTCGCTGACACTGCAACTCAATTTTGGACACAACCAAGGAGTGTAGACATCTCCATTAACATCCAGTTTGCTCTCAATTGTCGCTGAGCACAATCCAAATTTTAGATCAATGTTAGTACTATCCTAGACCAACCTCAGGTCTATTCTGGCTCATATAAAAGCCTTAAACCCAACCAAAATCCTACAATAAAGATTTTCATGAAATAAATTTCATTTCCAATCTGTGAAGTACTTAACTCTTGAAACATCTCTGTACCAAGAATTTTAATATTTAATAGAGTGAAATATCACCCATATAACAAATGAAAAGGGGTTGATACATTCAACTAATAAAAAGGATATGTCTTCATTTTCACTTTTATAGTAACATGAAGAAAATGATCATAATGATTTCTACTATGTTATTAGAAAACTAATTTATCTTACCTTCTTTACTGGCGAAGGGTAACCACTCAAAAGGGGTGCCTTTTTAAATTAAACCCTTGCGGTTATTTCATAGGTTTCCCAAAACGAACCATGGAAATCGGTGAACTTACATCTAACATTATAGTTGAGGGATATTTTAACAAATAGGAATCACTTTTATTACCCCTCGGAATCTTTCCGAGACCATTCTCCAAAATTCCCTTTTTTGTTCACCCTCGTGTTCCTCAGTTCACACAGGAAATTCTATTTTCCCGTCCGGTCAGTTCAATGGCGGGCTTTTTGAATATCCCCATACAAACTATCATGTAAAAACATATCAGCTGATCCGAGTCTGATAAACTCTGTTGGCAGAACTTTTGACAGATCCACGTCGAGCGAAGCATGTGACCACTGTTGTCAACTGCTCCTTTTAGCTTGGCAATCAATCTCGCCAACTGTATTTGTTTCTTAACCTCCAGTCAAAGCATCACATTTCGCATGCGTTGATATCCATTAAATGTTAGGCAACATTATATTAATCTATATACTACCAAAAGAATCTTTCGGCATCTGTCTATTTAAATTCATTTTCTGTTTTCTTAACCGTATCGGTATTAATTGTTTTATTCATATGACGATTTAAAAGTTTTAAGTAATCTAACTATCTTCTATATTTTCCCGGTTGTATGGCATGTCAGACTTACAACCTAAAGAATTATCTTTTACTTTTTACTCAAATATTTGACCAAATTTTAGTTATTGAATTAGATACTAGAAGACGATAAATAATTCTAGTGGTCTTCGAATAAAATTAATAAACGAAAGTATGGGCATAACATAACTCGTTTTATCCAAATAATATTTATAGCGTTAAGGTAGGTTTACATTGCTTGTTCATTCGGGGTGATAATTTAAAAGAACCTGTAACTTGCACTGGATTATTTTGATAAGGCTGTGCAAATGTTACAATGCCTCTCTCCAAAAAAAAAAAAATAGTTTTGCTTGCCAAGACTATTTTAAGGGCTTCAGAACTTATGTTCAGAAGTATCAGAAGGTATTCAAAAAAACTTCATTGTTTGATTCTTGATATCTTCGTGTATCATCCGTCCATTGTAGGAACTCTTAATTGGTAAGTCAAAATCGGTAAGTCACTTAGGGTTAAATCAAATTCGGTAAGTCTATCAAACAAATGAATACTTAGCAAAACAAAATCACATTGTAAAGTTACATAAACCCATGCTACTTTGAACATTGCCCAATACTTCCTAAATAACCAGGCTATTTTAATGCCATTACACAACAAATTTCAATAACACAATCTAAGGGTGCATGCCCTTTTTTTTATTTTATTTATCTCTCACTATGTTGACAACGACTCATTTGAGTCACTTGACTCGTCTGTAGTTATCTCTTCAAAATAAGGCTTAAGATCTTTTATGTGCCACTTTCCAGCTTTCGTACCGTCAGTATTTACCAGTTCGTAAGCAACTTTGGAATATTTCTTTTTAACAAGTCTTTGCAAAAAGAAATACTTATGAAACATACGAATTATCCTATATAACATTTTTTCCAAATTTTTTGAACACCCTACTTAACTATAAATCCACCAATCCCGAATATATTTCACCCAATCTACAAGTGCTTATGGGCCACCCTATATAACAATTTTAAACGACATTTTTTGAATCATCTTGTATAACTGTAACTCTACTTCACCCTATAGCGCAACCATCCTGTATATGCTGCTGTTTATTTGTCACCGATTATAACTTTTTTTAACACCTGCTTATAACTCTACTCTACCCTATATATTTCATCTAAGTAACTGCTTATGGTCTACGCTATATAACAATTATTCCTGATATTTTTTGAGACACCTCGTAAAGTACAATTTCTCTCCACACTATATTTTAATCACCCTTTATATGGAATTTGTTGTAATGTTTTAATCACACTCTAAAACTATAATCTTTGCAAATTGCAACTACTTTTTGGTCACCCTATATAACAATTTTAATCAACATTAAAACCATCCTGTATATACTGCTGCTAATCAGTAAAACATTATAACTTACTTTTGAACCATCCTGTATAACAATAATTTTACTCTACTAAATACTTAAAGCACCTTGTATGTTTATCTGCTTAGGGGCCACCAAATATAGCATTTTTTAAACACTTAACTATAACCTTGCTCCACTCACCATCTTATCTACGCAACTGCTTATAGACTACTATATAACGATTTATTAACCATCCTGGAAAGTATAATTTGTCTCTACCTTATATTTCAACCATCCGTATATGAAACTTTTTCACTCTTATAACAATTTTGTTCAACATTTTTTCCAATCACCTAGTATGTCTTACAACTACCCTGTATACGCTGCTGCTTATTGGTCAACCAATGTAACATTTTTTAAATACTTAACTAAAATATTTCTCCACCCTATATTTCAACTGTCCTATATATGCAACTGATTATGAGTCACACTTTCACAATTTTTCCAACTACTTGTTGATATAAAACAAATTTTTAACCACAACATAAACTATAATTCCACTCCATATTATATTTAAAACACCCTGTATAAACAACAGTTTCTAACATTTCTTCAACCCATTTCATAACTACAGTATCTTATGAAAATAATTCAAAGATCTTAACTGCTTATCTAACACATTTTTTTTAAAGATTTTTTATTCACTGTATAAATATTCTACCCTTTTTCGACCACTTGGTATATGAAACTGTTTATGGCCCACTCAATATAACTTTTTTGGACCACCCCGTATAACTAATTGTCTTCTAAACGTTGTTTGTGGCATATTCTTGATTATTTTTATGTTTTTTTTGGGCAATAACACCACAATCGAAATAAAACGACGTATATTGATGGAAAACCAAACTTCTCAAAGCCTATTCTGACTTCGTTGTCAATGGCTTTATACTTATTGATTTAAATTTCAAAATGAAAATTTGATTTATGACATTTAAATTGACAATAGAAAATTCTAAAGATCATTTATTATACTTAGAGGAATTTGAAAGAGTTGTCTTTAGAATTTATAAGTGGCGTTCCTAGGTACGACTTTGTTATAAGATAGCGCAATCGTCAAAAATGCGATCAAAGAATTCTATTGTTTCAGTGATCCCATTAACGTCATAAGGGAAAACTTAGGAAAAACCTTATGAACTATCCCGATACTGGGTTGTTCAAAAGGATGTTACCATTAATAATTTCTTCCTTAATTGTCGGTAACCAGATACGATTAAATTCTACAGAAGTAGAAGCGATACAATCGTCTTCATTCAAAAGAATTAAGGCAGACTCTTTTATTTTTCGTTTCGTGTTATATTGTTCTTTGTGAATTACATAAAGAAACAACAATTTGAAAAATCGAAAATTTGTGAACAAGCTTGGGATCTAGGCCATAAAATACAATTTGACAATTCAACTATACTTCACAAAGAACAATATAACACGAAACGAAAAATAAAAGAGTCTGCCTTAATTCTTTTGAATGAAGACGACTCTATCGCTTCTACTTCTGTAGAATTTAATCGTATCTGGTTACCGACAATTAAGGAAGAAATTATTAATGGTAACCTCCTTTTGAACAACCCAGTATCGGGATAATTCATAAGGTTTTTCCTAGGTTTTCCCTTATGACGTTAATAGGATCACTGAAACAATAGAAATCTTTGATCGCATTTTTGGCGAATGCGCTATCTTACAACAATGTCGTACCTAGTAAGGCCACTTATAAATTCTAAAGACAACACTTTCAAATTCTTCTAATTTGAAAGCTGTATAACTATAATACATGATCTTTAGATTTTTTTGTGCTACCTGTATATCTAAAAATAACAAATTTTCTAATGTCAATTTAAATGTCAAATCAAATTTTCATTTTGAAATTTAAATCAATAAATATAAAACCATTTACACCGAAGTAGACTTTGAAACGTTTGGTTTTCCATCAATATACGTAGTTTTATTTCGATTGTGGTGTTATTGCCCAAAAAAACATAAAAATAACCCGCATAACTAATGCCACTCTCCCTTATTTCCACCACATTGTATATATCCAGCTGCTTATAGGACACCAAATATAACTTTTTTTTTAAGTTTCTTATATACAGAACACCCTGTAAAATTACGCATGTTATATCAGTTAATTTTTGTTAAATCGAAACATGTTACATTTGCACATTCCGAATTTTGAATAAAAGCTAAGCTGATGCTAGTATCTAATATTTTGTGCGTGCGGTGGAACCAATTGAGTAATTGTATTACCCAACATGGTAGAGGTTTTTCGCTATATCTAGTGTTTCTGTCAATTTAGAGAGATAAAATGTCTACCAGATTTTAAGTTAAACTATAGGCTTCGCAACAAAAAAGATTCAGCAAAATCAGTTAAGTAGTGCTTACGTGATGCCCGAACAAACAAACAAACAAACAAACTTACAATTTTATATAATAGTATAGATAAGGGTATACTTAGACAGGTACCACCCCTTAGCAATTTTTCGAATGGACTCGTCAAAATAAGTTTTTATGGAATGGCAAATATATTCAATATTTATATGTATTTATACTTTAAATTTTAGAAAAGTGAAATGAGGTATCTCTAGATCAATTCTTATACTTTCCAACGGTACTTTATTCATAATGATAGGGTCATCCGGTGAGGTAATATGGTCTTTAAAAAAAATGTGTCTTCCATAGGATTAACTGAAATTTTGCATAAACTACCGGGGCTACAGTATTTATTTTTAGAACATGAATTGGGTATGAGAAGATCTATCGCTTCAGTTAATAAGAATGTTTTAGCTATAAAATAAAAAAATATATAAGGGATTATTTATTTTTTTGGAATTTCGGATAAAGATTTCATTATCTAAGAAACCAATTAACGAAGTTGGGCGCATATTAGCTCATTTTGTAGGTTTTTCATTTCTCTTCAACATTGTCCATAGTAGCAAACACGATTTTATCGGTGGATTTTCTGTAAAACGTAAAAAACTAAATTGTTACCTATTTTTCGCTGTTTTTTGTTAAAAAACAAAAACGCATCAATAAAAAATGTTTAATTTTATGTCAATTAGTCACGTTTTATCATTAGAACAAGTTGATGTCGGTTTTGTTCTACTATTAATTTTGTCATGTATTTTCGTAAATGACCTGGGCTAATACTTTTAGATTGGTTGACAGCTTTGAGCATACACTGCTGGAGGTAGCTTGCAATGCACAAATTTCGTACCAAGAGTAAAAACAGAGGGCAATAGAGAGTAGAGCAAGAGTCTATTTCACTCGATTGCGATATGCAGCCAATGAACGGCATGCTGCACATAGGCCATTGTGAGTCAAATAGCCCTTGCCCTCTCATTCTAGCTTTGGTATATATTTGTGCATTGCAGGCTACCTCCAGAAGTTCAAGCTCCATGTTATCACAATCTTCCGAATCGATTCAAATGACGGAAACTATTAGATTGCGAAGAACAATCTTCCAATTATTATGTCGAACATTTTACCAGGAGCGGTTCCAGTCCAACGCATTTGTTAAAATTGTGTCAAATACCTATATTTGATTACATTTTTATTTTATTTTTATTTCAATAGATTTGTCAATATGAAAGATTACACCACTTCTCGGATTTCTCCTCAACTTTATTTCCTATAAAAATATACTTTTGACAAAAGAACCCCAATAATGTTTACAATGTGATGAAATAGGGTCGAATTTCTACCACTGAGCGACCCCTAGTATTGTTAATTTGGTATTGCGGTTTTCGAGAATCGATATAAGGCTGGGCTTCTTGATGAGATTGATGGGCTTGGTTTGACAGGATTTTGAAAATATCCTTTGACAATATCGGTATAATATTATCAAATATTTTTTTATTTTCAACAAAATTATTTTGTAAACAGGTAAGTTCATAATACTAAAGATGATTATTAAATTTATGAATCTTGCTTTTACGATATACAGTCTCCAAATTATAAATTAATTTGGTGTTTGTAAATTGTATCATTATACTCGTAATGATCAATTAATTTATTATTAAGGCAGAATTTTACATTTAGTTCAGTATTAAATGAATTTTGATTTTGTTTTAATAGTTCGATTTCGTTATCATATCTTTCTTGGTCGTCTGAGTGAAGAGTTCCAAATAGCTGTTTGCTAGCTAGCTTTACCTATAACATTTATCAAACCACGTTTTTGTCTGTTTTTTTCTACTAGGTTTCCGATTTCAGTTTTTGTTAAATACGAGTATATATTTAACATGATTAAGCAAGTTGGTTAGCAAAGCACTAGAATTATCTTTAGAAATAATTTTTAATACTAATTCAGATGTATTATAAAAATGTTCAATATTAGTAAACTGCGAGTAAATAGGGGTGGTTTCTGTATAATGATAAAACGATGTTTTGTTTCTGTTATGTTGCTATTTCCCAAATTAATCTGCAGCATGGCGTTGAGGATCCTGGAAATTCGTCTAGAATTAGTATTTCTAATTATTGATTTTATGGACGTTTTTACTTTCAAACCGAGGTCAATGTTTCAATTTCTTTAAAATACCTAGGATTTGCTTTATTTCGTAAAGTTTTCCTATTCTGTACAATTATTTGTTGATTTTCTTCAAGTTCAATTGGATCTTCTCGCGAGTTATTGCGTTCATTTATAATTTTAGTTATAGCTTTTAATTTTCGGTCATGAATATGTTTGTATAGTTGATTGAGTCGTTCTTTTCTGTCACTTACGTAATTATTTGGGATATTTTCGTTAGTTAAGTCGAATGGGTCTAATGCTCTTGTTTTGCTTAATAAGATGCCATACGGTCTATGTTTTGTCACACTGTATAGAGGATTTATAGCCAATAACTGCTAATTGAACTAGTTGTTTGGTAGACCTATTTTGATTTTCTAGTATAGGAACTCTGATTATATTCAAGGAGACTAGAATGAAACCTTTCTACGGAGCTATTACTTTTAGAATTACGTGGTGTGGTGTACTGAAGATTTATATGACAGCAGGAACACTAAAGTGTGAAATGCCAGCATACAATGCGTCTATGGCTGTTATTGCGAATAAATTAGGTTTTAATATGTAAGCCTGTACATATTTTGAAATTGCATCAAATATGGTTAGAAATTTCGTTGGAGGAATTTGAAAAACATCTATGCGTACAGATTCGAAGGGTTTCTCAGGAGTAAGGGTTAAATTGTATTTATTATGATTGTGTTTAACTATTTCGTTTTGTTCATTTATGTCTTCAACATCAGGAACAAATTTATTTGAGTAGGTTAAATGATAAGAGTTACTTTTAAAAGTTCGTTTAGGTGTAGTCAGTAAAACTGGGAAAAGGTGAACCGTTGTTTCTTTAATATATAAGCAGTACAGTTTTTTTCGGACCTACAATTTTTTTGAAAAATTAAATATATTTCTATTTCATGGTTATCAGTTAATTTTACATGTATGCATGTTTTATTCAAAAGAGGTTTGACGTTATTGTATGGTAAATTTTTGTTTTGCCTTGCATAAAAATTATTTGGTTGTAGTAATTTTTCTGTAATTCGAATAGATAGTATTGGATCTTCAGCGCTGGTGTGTATAGTGTCGTTATCATGTTGCTGGTAGATCACTTCTTCTATTTCTTGATGATCTTCTTCTAACATCTATATAGTTTTATAAAATTGTAGTTGTCTGTCTGTTTGTTTGTTACCTCATCACGTAAAAACTACTCAACTGTTTTTGCTTAATCTTTTCTTGTTGCCAATCTAATAGTTTGACTTAAAATCTGATATACATTCTATCTCCCTACATTGACAGAAACCGTAGATATAAGGAAAAAACTACTATCATGTTCGGTAACACACAATTAGTCAATTGGTTCCACCGCATGCACCAAATATTAGATACTTGGATCGGCTTAGCTTTTATTATTTACCAATGTAACATGTTTTGATTTTAAAAAAATCAGCGGAGATATCAAGTGTGAATTTACAGGGTGTTCCATATATAGGATAGGTAAAAATTAGAGCTGAGTAGAATTACATGGCCATATAAGTAGTTGCATTATACAATGTGGTTAAAATAAGGGGGAAGTTATACGGGGTTGTTCGAAAAAGATATATTGTGTGGACCATAAACAGTTGTACATACCAGGTGGTTGAAAAAAGGGTGGAGTTGAATTATATTTATACAGGGTGGATAGAGAAATATTTGACTTCTCTTGAGCCATTATTATAGTCATGAAATGGCTTGAAAAAAATGTTGAAGCAGTTGTTTATACAGGGTTGTTGAAATATAAGATGGAGTGTAATTATAGTTTATAAGGTGGTTAAAAAATTGTTTTATATCCACAAGTAGTGTGTTTAAAGAATATTATAAAGCAATGCTATGATCTGCGAGCTATTTCATATACCAGATAGATAAAATATAGGATGGACTAGAATTCTAAGTATACAGGGTAGTGAAAAAATGTTATATTGGGTGCCCCTTAAGTAGTTGCATATACAAGGTTCTTGAAATATAGTGTGGAGCAGAATAATAATTATACAATGTGGTTTAAAAAAGTTAAAAATTATATAAGGTAGAACACGAGCAGCACCTGAAATATGGGGCGAAGTCAAGTTATCTACACAGTGTGATTCAAACAAGGTTAGAAGAAGTTACAAATGAAGAATGGTTTAAATGAAGTGTGGAGAGAAATTATATTTTACACTGTACTTCAAAAAATATGAGGACAAATTGTGCTGTTGCTGTTGCTCAGATAGGATATTTGAAATATAGTGAGGAGTACAGTTAAGGAGTTTAATATTAAAAAATTGTTACATAGAGTGTCCTATAAACAGTTGCAGTTTTGGTGAAATTTATTGGGAATTAATGGATTTATGTTTATACAGGGTGGAACAAAAAATGTCAAACTAGGTGGCCGATAAGTATTTACACATGCAAGATGATTGAAATAGAGGGTGGAGTAGAATTATACGAGTAGTTAAACAATGTGGATAACAAAACTTTTCGAATTTTTTTTTAACACAACTGTTGCATATATGCAATATCTGAAACATGGAACGAAGTAAAATTATAGTTACACAGTGTTATTAAAACATGTTAGAAAAAGTAGCATATAAGGGGTAGTAGACATATAAGGTGGAGACAAATTATATTTTCCAGGATGGTTAAAAAATATCTCAAAAATGGTTATTTAGCGTAGTCCGTAAGCAGTTACTTAGTTGTTTTCTGAATGATAAAAGTGGCATCTCTGGTTTTTATTTTTTCTGAGTTCTTTGGGAATAACACCACATAAACTTGAAAGTATGTATATTTCAAAAGTGCAAACGTTTCAAGGTCTAAATCAATGGTATTAACACAAAATGAACAAAAACTTAAAAAAATTAAAAGGATTGGCAATGACAAATTCGTAATCACAATTTTACATTAATGATTTATCAACTCAAAGTTTTTACCCTAACGTCTATCAGAGAAACTCTTCATATGATAAAATGCAACTACAAGCAAGACCCTAGTAAATCAAAGATACGTAATGTTTTTTGAATGACTCGAGGAAGTATATGTACAACATTATTATACTTTACAAAAATAAGGCAAATATAATTTTACTTCACGCGAAATCTTGTCAGAAATGTGCCATCCAACATACCTGACTTAAGGTTCCACCTCGAAATGACCGTTATATCGTGGATGGTGCAGTTTTGTTTTGAGTAGGTTGGTAACATTATTGCAATCGAATCATGATAGATTTTTAATAATTTCTCAATAAGGATTCTCAATCGGCGGTTGTCATGAATATGGAAAATTGATTCATCCTGACTTTTAAAAGGTTTGTTATTCATTGTCGGTCGTTACGATTTCTATATATGTGAGAGTTCATATGTGAAAATAACAGTTCATACATCTTAAGTTGAAGACTGCAAATACTAACCCTTAATATTTTAGATGAAATTTTAATTAGTATATATCTTTTCAGATACAAATACTTGGTCCAGTGTAGCAGCACTTTCTAGTAAACGAGACGCAGTTGCTGCGTGTTTATTTGGAGATAAGATTATAGCTGTTGGAGGTTTTGACGGATGCCATTATTTAAATACAGTGGAGCAGTATGATCCAATAACCAATGAATGGAACAGACTCAAATCGTTAATAACTGGCCGTGCTGGTGCTTGTATAATTGCAATTAACAATAGTGTCTTTGAATTCCAGGGTTGATTTAATATTTTAGAACTAAAATTCATTGAAGTGTGCATTTAAGTATTAAGACTGAATTTTTAAATTACTATTATTTTATGAAATTTATTGAAGACTTTTAAAATTTGAAGCATTATATAAATCTGTCGAATATTAAATTTAATTTGAATTCTTACTTACATTTTCATTATAAATTATCCAAGTCAGACAGATTAACATGTACTTTAATTCCAAATTGCATATTTTCTTTTCTAACATGTTAATTTTTCATTGTCTTATAATTGCCGTTGAGAACGGGGTTTAGTTAAACTATAATTCATTCGCCAAAAATGGTAGTGTAAAATAAAAGTGTCAAGGTGGAAAATAAAAATAGCTAGGAATTTATTAGCGAACGCAAGTGAAGAAGCAAGATGACATCAGTTCATATTGTGACATTTAAATTTTCCAGGTTTGATTTATAGACCCTGAAACCTTTGAAATATACAGACTTTTGCTTAAGTGTTCTGTTATTCCTAAGGTCTGACCGAACATTCGGCTTCGACCATATTGGGCCAATGTAGGTACCATCCCCTCAACTTAGGCTTCAGCCAAAAATCTACCGAATCACTGTGTGGACAATGACACACACACTCCTTGCGCGAGCCCAGGAACTGAGGCTACCCTTCGATATATTCGAGGAGGACCCGCAGTCCTCTTTCTACCACCCCAGGTCGTCACGCTACTCAGATACCATCCTGTACAGCGCCGTCCTCTCTTGTGGTTTCTATGGCTTGGTTGTTGTTGGCTTTGGCCTTCTAGGGCTTTAAAACCATTGCCATCTGGGTGTACGATAATCTTTCTATTTGCTTGTGTTAAACCACTTCCATTAGCCGGATTATCGTCTGTTGTTTCTTTTTGTCCTCTTGGGTAAGGACCCGGGTTTGCAGTGAGTCTATGATTCCTGAAAGAGAATCCTGAAAAAGAAAATTCTGGAAGAGAAAATCTAAAAGGGAAAGTCGTATTAGTAAATGGCTGACCCTAAACGTCTTGGTGTTGCTCTTGGTCGTCGTCATTAACTCGTAGTTGATTCTTCGGCCTTTTGTATTTTTCGATGAAGAATCATTGACCGAGGCCAAAGTTTTCTATCAGCCCCCCAAAAACCGGTGAATTTGTACAAATCAGCGCAAGCTGCGTCCGAGCACGGTGATAACGATTTATTAATAGTATATAACACATTACTGCTTTTTAAGAAGAAAATCGTATAACGCATAAAAAGTCTCGTTAGCAAATTTATAATTTTTAAGTTCCAAATTTTTAAATTTTACAGTTTTGTGATTTTTTAGCTGTAGAATAAAAAAAAAACCATCTAAAGTAAGTTTGTTTTATAATATTGCAAACATTCATATCTGTTGCATTGATCCCCTTTTGCGGCAAATTTTGTCATAAAAATGAAATTTTCTGCCAGGTTTCAGAGCTCTAACCGAATACATAACATTTATGCTCGATGGAAAAAAAATGATTCTTTCGCAAAAATAAGTCACTAATTAACCAATCGGATTATTCCACCTCTCATTTTGTAAGTTTTAAACATGCATGTAAACCAAACTTACTAATTTTTTTTATTCTGTTACCAAAAATTTCAAAATTTAAACACATCCTATAATTTATTAAGAAATTATTATAGTAAGTTAACAGCACCTCATATGTGTTATGCGATGTATCTACAAGAAAAACCAGTCAAATACCTGTAAAGTTTTTTTCAAACAAAATAGAATTTCCCTAGGTTATAACTAAATTTCATTACTTACACCGTTGATTGTCGGGTTAAGTACCTTATTTGTTTTGAAGAAAGAAATACATATAACATTACTGGTACTTCTGTTGTTTGTATTGTCATACATAAAACTTCTTGTGTTTGTGTCCTCTGTGTCATCAAAGGTTGGCGATCACATCCGCAAAAGTCTCCCGATCTTTAGCCTCTCTAATTAGAATTTCTACCAATTCTCTTCCACAGCTTTCTCATTACCAATTCCCTGTGTACCCTCTATTTCTCCTTATATTATAAGCTGCAGCAGATAATATTTCACATTTCTTAGAACGTGCCCAAGGTAAGCCGTTTTTCGTTTTTGTACTATGTGGAGCAGTGCTCGATTTTTGTGTACTCTTCTCAAAACTTCCTTATTAGTCATGTGCGATGTCTATGGTATTCTTAGGAGTCTTCGGTATGTCACATCCCAGGGACTTGAAACGATCAACTCTGCTCAATATTACTCCGTCAACCCGTAGGGGCATGGAGACGTAAAGATTACGGGATATTAACATTATCTTCGTTTTCTTTATGTTTATAGCCATATTATAGTTATTGCATGTCATATGTATTCTATTTATTATGTTTTGCAGCCCAATAAAACAGTGTCAGCTGCATAGCGAATATTTGATATATGAACACCGTTTATTTTTATCCAGTCTTTAAATGTTCCGAATATATAATAAAAGTGGCACTCCTGCTTTACTCCCTTATAAATATTAATGTTTCTTGATAACAATGTATTATCAAATTGTATTTTTGGTTAATGTGGTTACATTACATTTACATACATTTCTTAGGATTCTCAAATCCATACTATCCAGCCCAATATCCTCCAAGAATTAAAAAAGTTGTTCATAACGCAAACGCCATTTCAAACTCGACGAAACAAATATGTAAATCTTTCTGCTGATCATAACATTTTTGTGCTAGGATTTGTAGGGTAAATAAAGCTTCTCTTGTACCCAACACATTTCGAAACCCAAATTGTTCTCGACTGATAACAGATTCCTATTTGTTATATACAGGGTATTCCATCTCAAATGAGCCACCTTGAATATCTTGGTTATTTTCAAAAATATTGCAATAAGAAAAGACAGGTCAATTTTTGTTTCGAAGGGGAAATTTTTTTGAGGTGAATTAGCGCTTGCACGCATTCAACATAAACAGGCCAATTACCTTCAAATTTGAGATAGAGAAAATAGACTGTACCGTCAAAATAAAAATTTGTGTTGCAATTTCTGTACATGTAACAGAAAACCTAACGGACCTAGTAGTAAAACCGGATTATTAAATTAAAAGTTTTTACTGCATGGAAAAGTATTAAAAATGAGTTCTTGTATAGTTCGCTCTGAAACCATCCGGTTTCACTGCAGCACCCTGCAATACACAATACAAGAAAAACATTAAATGTAAACATTCATTTATTTTACGTTATTTTTTGCTGATATTTACAGCAAGTTTGTTTATCTGTTCTGACATTATTCGATCATTTGAACATTGTACATTTATCTCTCAAGTTATTACTTTACTGATTTGTTGAAAATTTAAAAGATAATTATGGTATACACATTGCAAGAACGCGTTGAAAATCAAAATTGTGCTCGATCTGCTGCAAGGGTTTTTAACCAAAACCATCCCGAACGTAACGTGCGTTATAATTACGTATTGGAGTTGATTTTAAAATTTGTTGAGACGGGCTCAGTAATGAATAAAAATAGAGGTCCCATTGGAATTGTAAATGATGAAGGGGTAGCTGTGGTTACATTGGGCCATGTCCAACTTATACCAAACACGCAGTCTGTCCAGCAAATCTCTGCAGTTTCCGGTATTAGCAAAACTAATGTTTTTTAGAATTTTGCATAAGTGCAAATTCCCTCCGTACAAAATTAAATTACTTCATGAATTGAATGAGGATGATTGCGATCGAAGGCAAGAGTTTTGCGAAATTTTGACCCAGCGTATGATCGAAAACCAGAATTTCTTGTACAATGTTTGCTTTTCGGATAAGTGCACTATTTCACTTCATGGGGAGGTTAACCAACATAACTGTAGAGAAGCTCATAGTCAACATCAGGCAAAATTAAACGTTTGGGCAGGGATTTTGGGAAATCATCTAATTAGACCCCTGTTTATTCCTGGTAATTTAATGGTGAAATTTATCACAATGTATTGGAAAATGAAATTAATGCATTGATAATAGAAAAAATAGAAAATGATCCTCTACTACATAAAGAGCAATTGCATTTCCAACAAGATGGAGCTCCTCCTCACTACGCCTCACCAGTTTGCCAATATCTCGATTTGGAATACCCTGGTCGCTGGATTGGAAGAAGAGGTCCTATAGAATGGCGTGCCCGATCACCTGATCTGAACCCTTTGGATTTTTTTTGTGGGAACATGTTAAACCCAAAATTTTATGACTCAGCCTGAGAATTTGGGCGAACTACGCCAACCAATTATAGCGGAGTGTCGTCAGATAACACCGACTATGCTGAACCATGTCAGATGTGACTTTCAGTTAAGGTTGTTCTATTGCATGGAAGTCAATGGAAGACACTTTGAACATTTGCTTGAGACGCATCGTATTGTATTGCAAATTCGTTTTTTAATACTCTTTTATTATTACATGTACAGAAATTGCAATAATTTTTTTTATTATGACGGTATAGTCCGTAAAAAGGGTTTTCAAATTATATACGACAACACCTACTTTCCCTATCTCAAAGTCATTGAATCGGGCTGTTTATGTTGAATGCGCACAAGCACTAACTCACCTCAAAAAATTTCCCCATCGAAACAAAAATCGACCTGTTTTTTCTTGTTGCAATAGTTTTGAAAATAACCAAGATATTCAAGGTGGCTCGTTTGAGATGGAATACCCTGTATTCATGTGCATAAAATTAAATACGTCATATACAATTTGGAACGATAATGTTCTGTTTTTTAGCCGGTATTATTGAATTTATTACTAAAGTGAACCCTTCAGCTTCGGTCGAAGGTTAAGGTAATGGCCGTACACTCGGTTTCTTCCAAAATCTGATTTTCGGTCAGGCACTAGTTTTCCCAAGAAATCCATAAAAACCAAGATGCCACAATGATCATTCAGAAAAAAAGCCGCACCAGGCGTTGCTGGCTTCATCCACCAAAATTCGTGGTGCACAATGAAGATGTTAAGGTGGAAAGTAAAAACAATTTTAGGGATTTATTATTATTATAAGCAACTGCGGAAGAAAATAAAACAGGAAGATATTCAGTGTAGATATACAGATTGTAACATTTCCTACAATGGAAAGTAATGCGAACATAGGAAGACAAAATTACTTGATTTTTGCACATTGCACAATATGTTAATAACTAAGACATCTTAAAACAATAAATGTATTTATACATATATAAAACAACAACTAACTCGAAACAAAAAATCGATAAAGGCTATTAGTTTATGATCCCACCATCAAATTTCTACAGTGATATATTATTTACATAAAATGCAAATTTTAATAGTTGAATGTTAATAGAGGAATACATTTCTAATGGGTTGCCTATCTAGATATGGGCCCAAGTGCGTCTAATCATTTTTTAAATTATTTTTTTAACACTTCTTTTAAATTGATTTTATTAAATATGCGGACATCTGTGGGTTTAAATACGGAGCTATAATATGGCATCATTTTTACGATTGTCACAAAATATATTTTGAGCGAATTCAAAGAAGGTGTTTGAAATATTTTTACTTCAAAACGTATAATCACTATCCACTACAGGGAATTGAATATAGCATATTATTAAATGTCAATTTTCATTTAAATCAATGTTTCTATGATGTAGGTTGAACAAACATTTTAAGAAGGCACATACTCTTTGTACATTAAGGCTAACTTAAATTTTTTGTTCAACCTACTTACTACCTAATATTTATTCACCGCTACGTAACATCATCAAATTTCTGGTACCTCGACCTGGGCTTAAAAAAAGCTTAATATTTTTGTACTCTGGGGTTGAACTAATATTTTGCTGAAATTACTTATACACATTATGTGTTACGACTTTAACAATATCTGCAAAAACTGTGATATTCATTTTTGTCATGTGAGAGATGTGATTCAAACTTTTTGATTGAATCGACGCTGAACGTATTGTATTGAAATATTAATCTTTTTTTCATTTTTGCTTTTTTGTATTTTTCTTTTTGATTTGTGTTTTGAAATAGAGTTGTTGAATATTTTTACTTAATTTTGTGTATTCTTGGTCTGTTAATGGTTTATACTGTTGGGCAGTAAAGCTTAAATAGATAATGAAGTATTGGTTTATCGAAATAATTGTACGAAATCAAAAATATTAAAGTCAAGGTAACCTCGTGAAATGCCATTAGCGGCTTACTAGGAAATATTTATCACCTTTATACCAGTTTATAGAGCAAAATTTAACTCGTTTTCGGACAAAAAAATTCAATGGCAATTTGCTTATACCATCACGTCAGTAACACTTTATAGATAATTATTGCTAAGATTTTAACAGCAAATTCGTTGAAGTAAACTATTTAAATAATAAAAACCCGCATAAATACGAATTTCTTTTGTTTTTGCTTATATAATGATAATTAATGAAGGAATCGTAATGCCGTATAAAGGTTGTAGAGAATAAGAAATTCTTCTTAACCAGTGTTTATACATCCTGATTGGATGATTTTTTACCGAGTAAACTCAGAAAAACTGCTCAAAAGTGGATTTTTTTTTCAAAAATTTATTGCTTTCTGGTAACTAATACTGGAATATTAGTCATCGTCAAAACGATGGTTTATGATATTAAGTTTATATGGGCTCACGGTGGATATTATTGAATAAGTAGTTTTTGAAGAATTCAAATTTAAATAATTTAGGGAGCTATTTTGCACATCTCACCGTATTAACGCGACAAGTCCGACCTGGATATATATATAGTAAAGATATTTTAAAAGTTCATAAATTCCACTTCAATTTATCTATCTTGGTTTTCGTTATAATGCCGAGAAATTGGTAAATAATAATAGTAAACATTGCATTAAGTATACGAATATGCGACAGCCAGCCAGCGGTACAATGACAATAACTGTCAAGGCACAAGAACGGATCTAGAACGTTCTTAAGATGGGGCACTAGATGAAAATTATGGTAAATTGTATTATTATATGTTTTTAGTTACATAACTATTGCCTGCCCATATTGGTGTATTTTCCATTGGTTTATTAAGTTAATGGTTACCTGTATACAGTTTACTGATATTAATTAAATTACTTTTTTCCACTGACTGGACCCGCCACTGTCAAGACATCGGAGGGTCCGGCGTTTAAGCCAAATTTCAAAAGCAGTATTAATACATTTTACCACACGACGACAAAAATCCAAGATATACGAAGTGAAGTGAATTTTATAAGCTTTCTAATATTTTTGCATATCGCTATCGGACTTTCGTGGTTAATACGACACGTTCTGTAAAATACTTCTACAAATTAATTCAATTGCATTTCTGCAAGATCTACTTAACTTACAATATCTATCTTTAGCCTTATTAATCTCAACGTTATAAACAATCCCTACGATGCAGATTAAGATTCCATCTGTTATTACAACCAAGTTACGATTTTTTTTAATCACTCACTTTATATCGGTTTTTCCAGCTTTTCTTTAGGAAAAATGCTGCGATCAAAATTTATAAACAAGCATTTTGAAAATTTTCTGATTCTCTACAATTTTTCTATTGACAGCATTATGAACAGATCTTTTACCCCAAAAGCAAAAAACGAAAATACCCCATACTTTACTTCTGAGTTTGCTGTTAAAATTAAGTCAGTTATGACTTATAAACTATTATTTACGTGATGGGTTATGGGGTTTGCTGTTGAATTTTGTCACTTAAAAATCTCTATTGACTGGTGTACATGTTCACTTGGCTTGGCCATTTCTATTTGCACTCTTGCTTGGAAAACTTGAAGTCGCCAAGAATTTTAATAATTTTGTAATTTAATTTTTTAATATCAAATTTTCATGCTTAAAAAGTTTTTATTATTCTTCCATGACGTAACATAAATTCGTGGGGAAACTTTTTACTTACAATTTATTCTACCTTCAGGGGCAAAATCTCACATCGGCACTATATGGCTTTTGTTTCTTACGCGATTTCCTAATGACTCTCAAACTTGAATTCAATCTGTCCTATTTGAAATAATTCGGAACTATTAACGACTGGACTTATAATGTTTTTCTATGAATGCGAATGTTTGTAGCTATGACAGTGATGGCTCCAATGAGTACCTCTCAAACTGCATTGACATACAGATGATATTAAGCTGGGAGCGGAACGTCATTTTTCTTTATTCTACACTTTTAGATTTTACCGTCGTGAACCCCCATTTGCGGTCACCTAATGTCATCGTATAGAGAACAAAATTAGCTATAATTTGATATATGATTATTAAACCACGTTCTTAATAGGAGTATTAAAAAAATTGATCGAAAAAATGTAAAAAATATAAAAAATTAAATCTATATATAAATAGGCAAAGACAAAATAGTTCAGGATCAATTTCTCTTCTGTCCATCAATCGTTTTTTTGTTTTATTTTTGTTTTTAGTAGCTATTGACGACCTTCAGTGCAGAATGCTAAAATTTATTTATAATATTGTTTCATTCGTTATATTAAAGAAAATAAATATTTATTTTTTACGTCCATACTATCAATGCTAAACAGATAATAGTAACAGTGCTGCCAGATTGCTTGGAGAGACAATCATAAGAGGATTGACTCGAATGTGAAAGCCTAACTAAACTAATCGTAAAACTAACAAATTTTGACTCTTCTCGTAAAGTTATTCTGCATAGCTGTGCTGTTTAAATCGAACCCAAGCAAAATCTATCTTACTTATTATTAAATAGCCTTTTATTGAATTCTCGTAAGTTTGTAACTTTCATTGCGTTGTAACTATTTCTTATATTTTCTTAATTTTGACATTATACATTTAATTTAAAATATTTTTACCGCATAAGTTTCATATAATTTGATAAAGATTCACAAAACTCTTGAAATTATGTACATATCGTAAATTTCGAGATAAATAGTTAGATCTGGCAGTCCTACTACTCATGGCCATCTTCGATGTAGCGAATTTGATTGACATTTCATAACAATGTTAGCCATTAGGTTAAAGCATATATTTTCTACATAAAACAGGAATAGTAATTACTTTCTATGTGTGTTTTATTTGAATTAATCAAATTATAGTGAATCTTTCGATATCATGGTTTAAGGTTTAAAGTGTACTTATGTATTGTAGGTATTTGTATTGTATTAGTATATTACATTCATACTAATAGTCCAAGATCCTCCTCATTCTACAATTAAATAAAAACACAAAATACATCATCAGTAAATCTCCTAAATAAAAACTGCCAAAATTGGGCATCTGACGTGTAACCTCTTGCAAAAAACAGGTTATGCATATGTATATATATGATGATAAATAGGACTAAAAGGTGACAATTACTCATAACTAAATCATTATTAATATTCATTTTAATTCTTTTTTGGATTTTATGTTTAAAATGTTACAAACCATCATTTTTATAGCTATAACCAATGAAACACTTCTTTCTCTAAGTCAACAACTATACAGGGTGTAAATAGTTTGACTGCATATATTTTAGGTGCAGATAGTACCCACCAAACAAAACAAAAAACTCTTATAACACTATGGTCTAAAGGCCTTAATAAGCAAGAAAATTTGAAATACATGTTAAGTAAATTATTGTCAATGTGGCAACGTCGCGCTAAAGATTTGCTTGTAGCGTGAATAATAAAGGTATGAGTCACCACAAAAAAATGAACACCTGTTATTTTTTTGTATTAAATAATTTCATAGTTTCGAGTGCCGGTAGATTTATTTAGGTACATAAAATTTTATGAAATATTATTTTCAAAAATGTACCCTTTTAATATCTATGTATTGAAATGAATATTTATATTTGGCGAATTATTTTATGCATCAAGTTGAAGAAGGGAAAATACAAAGTTGTTTACATTATGATACAAAAATAATGCGATACAAAGTATATTAAACAAAACATTTCTTATATGTAGTTCTTTTATGTGTTAAATTCTTCGAGAAATAATTGTTACTAAGAAATTAATATTACTTACCTTAGACAAATAAAAACCTTTGACCTGCAGGATGTCATTATGATAGACCTCTGGCGAGCAAACGGATTATTTATAGTAAATATTCAAAATTCAAAATTCTTGTTATTACATTTGCTTTCCCCACAAATTAATAGCATGTCAGGTCTTTACCTAATTGTATGATTGTCACTGTTTGTCACAAAATAATACACTCGAACTCACAATTCACAACAGATTTTATTTATTTTTCCAATTTATATTTTAAAATGAAAATCAAATAACTTACGCTATGTCGAATGTCACGCAAAAATCACTTTCACTTTCTTAAAAGAACCGGACAGCAAAAAAGCATTCATGGCAGCGGCCAGCTGTAGTACTGAGTATATGCTATGTTGCCACATCTGATCGGAGAAACGTAGGGCAAATTATAACAGAATATTTAGAGTTTAAATAATAATTTTCTTTGTTAATACAGTTATTAAAGGTGTATACGCTATTGAGTATTTACATATTTAGCTTTACAATCATTTTGAAGCCGGAAATAATCTATTATTCACTGTAATAAAGGCTACAGAACTTCTAACTTTTTCATTTTTTTTTGGCAAAACTATAGTTTATTTCTGAAAATGTTATAAAGCTTTTTGATGTTTTGACCTGAAGTATTGATCCTCAAAATCTTTGCACTCAAACCGTTTACACCCTGTATATCTACAATGGTCATTACAAAATTGAATGCATTTCTTATTTAATGTACTATAACTATTAATATAAAACTATATAATTACAAGGGAGGTATTCATGGTCTTAGCGACGCTAAAAGTGTGTCTGGTGGGCTGTTGACTAATGAAACTGGTCGGGTTGTTTGACCAATGAAACTGGTCTGGCTGGTTACAAAAGACATTCAAATAGTTCAATATATAAAGTTCAGGTCTGATAATATAAGTAAAGTTACATTATATTATCGCCAGGTTTAAAGCGTCCCGCAAAAGGTACGGGCTACGGGAAGTGTCTGGCAGTTTGGATTATTAATTTGTGTCATATCATTTGAAACATACATATTAATCGGCCCAGAAAACTGAAAAAAAAGTAGGATTAATTTTTACCGACCCTAAGTACCTGGTACATCGAAAGGGAGCGAAAAGTTAAGCTAGCAAGTTTGCATACCCTAAGAGTACCTACTAACACTACTTTGTCCAATACATTTCATCTTTGAAAAAATAAGTAACGTCTGGCAGCCCTGGAAACTTACTCTATAAGTTGTGAGTTGGTTTTTTGAATTTTTTTTTTACGAATTGAAATAGTAACTGTGAAATCTCTGAATAAAGATTCTAATTTCTCACTCACATACTGTTTAAGACTATGGGAATTTTTCAGTCTCAAATCCCAAAATATTTAAGTTTAGGTATTATCTAATGTTTAAAAATATTATATTTAATATTAATTTATTATTTAATATAATGCAATAGATGTCTTTTTATCAAAATAAAAACTCTCTTACAAAAACACAATGACTAATACTATCAGCTGGTATCGTACACGCTGCGTCAAAACCAAACTGCTTGGCATAAAGTTATATATACAATTCGATGCCAGTCTAGTTGGTAATGGCAATCACCTCAACCTCAGCGTTTTTACAGTCATCAACATTTCGGGACTACCGTTGTTGATAGTTTTTATATACATCCGTTTTAATTTTGTCTTCGCAATGTTTTTATCGGAACGATTAATTTAGAAGATTTCATAATTTTTTTGGCGACAAAAATGAATTTTTTAACATTGCCCCCTTTAATTTTGATCGTCCCTATCGGAATCAAAGGGAGTCGATCCAAATTAACCACCTTCATCTTAGCTCTTGTATTCCGGCTAATACGATAGACATTGATCCTCTTGATCACCTCGTATGGACTATCCCAGACTGGTGTGAGCTTTGGAGATTTGCCTTTGCTCTTCTTGGGGTCGTATCGCCAGACCTTGTCTCTTTCCTGGAACCGGACTGAATTTGCCTTGAGGTCATGGCGTGTCTTCATCGGTGTTGGCCAACATCTGTGTTCGGGCTAGGTCGTGTATTGTAATGTGTGAAAATTGAAGCCTTTTTTTGACTAACCTTATGATTTAGTTTGTAAAAAAAGATATGCCTCTATATCTAGTCATTGCCTGTTTGAATTTCTATAGCCAGCGATGCCCAAGACAATACCGTTTGTTAGCACTGTGCAATATCTGTTATGTCTCATGCTTCAAAACTTCTTACAGCGATCGTTTTAGCCATTCCGAAAATGCTTTCAACTTAAACCTCGTTAGATTAATTCATATATTTTACCTTATAATTCCTCTTTTGAGTAGTTATTTAATTAAAAAAGTTTAGCTTACAAAAGTAAATTATACAGGTTCCCATCTGTCAGATTTATCGTATACTAGAATAGGATAATTCTTTGCAATTAATTTGTCTTTAAGGTGTTTCGCAGTAAAACCTTCACAGAAACACAAAAGATGAAAGTGTGAGTCGTTTGGTCTACAGAGCTCGAAAATCATAAGAATTGGGGGGCGTCCTTAAGCAAAAACGCGGCAGGCTCACTTCTTCTCTTGCTTCAAATGTCGAAAAGCAAACGTTAAAAAGCGAGTTCGCATATATATTGTATGAATGGCCTTGTGCTGAGAGAGAGAAGCGGCTATGCTTTAAGTGCATATTTACGATAATGGTTAGACTGCATACGCTCTGGCGTGATTATTACTTAATAGGAGGTGCGATATTTTGGAAATTTTGAGACAGAGTGAATAACCTTTTTTTTAAAAAGTAACGGTGGCCATTTTGACGATATAGACTAGTCGTTTTGCAAAGTAATATTTTACGCATTCCTGCTTTTGGGCCCATATTATCTTATGGTGGGATCATTTTATGGTAGAATGATCTTAGGGTTTTGGAACCGTTTTTCTTATTGTGAATCAATTTTTATGGTGTTTAATTAGAATCATTTCCGTACGGTGCAACATTATGTGACCGGGTTATGTTATCGAAGAGTTTGACTTGTGTTATGGAGGAGTTTATATTATGAACCACTTTTGGAAGATTTAACCGTTCATCAAATGGCTAGTTAGCAGTTAATATTATGGAATTCCTTTACTGTACATTTTCATTGATGGTAGACGAGTTTTAAAATATTTGGCTTTGAGTTTCCAGGACTAAAGTAAAGTTCTAGAAATACAGCACAAAATAACAGTTTTGATGCATATCTGAAGAATATTATGAACAACATTTTACAAGGTAAGGTATCTATCTCTGTTAATAGTTTATACCGGTATTTTTTTCTGGACATGCTACTTTGATTCTAGAATCGATTTTTGATACTTTTTGTAAATATATTAAAGTTTCAAAATTTAACTACCATTGAGAATATCTCTTTTTTTTATCAATTTATTAATTTTTTTATTAAACTCTCCTGATTACTTTTTGCATATTTTTTATTGCAATATAGTCCGTGGGTTCAATTTAAAATTATAAAACTAATATTCACTTTCTCTTTTCTAGAACTGTATTTACATTAAAACAGCTGATTCAAATATGACAATAACATTCCCATATACGCTAGTCGTCGCGGTATTACTGAACTCTCCATCGGGCTGCTTCCTTTATAAGACCAGCATAGAAAATTCTCGTAAAAATCATCATCACTCCTACAGGTGCCGAGTCTTTTCGAGAACCATTTTTTTATCTCAAAGAGATTTTTTTCGTACTGAAATGAAACAGGGTCGGCTTTGCGTAAATTTCGTCCCGATCAGAAACATCCTTTTCATGGTAGGGAGCGAGTCGATCTAAATGAACCACCTTCAATTTAGCCTTCGGGTTTCGACGGATCCGGTAGACGACGTCATTCAGCCTCTTGACCACCTCGTATGGACCATCACAGGCGGGTGTAAGCTTTGGGGATTTACCGTTGCTCCGTTGGGGGTTGTACATCCAGACTTTGTCCCTCTCCTGGAACCCGACTGAATTGGCCTTGAGGTCGTATCGCGTCTTCATCCGGTCACTGGTGGCCAACATCTGCGTTCGGGCTAATTCGTGTATTGCCAGCATGTTATGTCGGAGCTGGTCGGCATAATCGTCGATGTCTTGGGGAGGTTCTTCGGCGGAGCCAAATGCCAAATCGCAGGGTAATCGCAGCTCGTTTCCGAATAGGACCCTGGCTGGGGTCAGGCCTGTACTATTATGTACAGCAGAGCGATATGCCAACAGGAATAGGGGAATATGCTCATCCCAATCACGCTGGTTATTGCTGACGACCTTGGATAGGTGTTGTTCCAAGGTCCTGTTGAATCTTTCCACCATTCTGTCTGACTGTGACTGTAATGGTGTTGTTCTCGTTTTCCTGATCCCCAACATCGTGCAGACCTTCTGGAATACATTCGATTCGAAGTTACGCCCCTGGTCTGAATGTAATTCCATCGGGACGCCAAACCTGCTGAATAGTTGTTCTACTAGCACCGTCGCTACCTCAGGCCATTTGCTGAAGTAATCCATTGCGACCAGAATGTATTTGTTCCCCCTCTCAGACTCCGGAAATGGACCGGCGACATCGATGGCAATTCTTTCAAATGGAACGCCCACATTGTACTGCTGCATTCTGCCCTTGGTCCGGGTCTTCGGGCCCTTGTCAAGGGTTTTATTCATGCCCAGGTGGCCTCCGGTAATTCCATCATGTACTTCGGTCAGGATGGCTGGTACCTTATTCTTCGGAACTACCAGTTGGGACTTGGTTCCTTGTCCATCAGCGCTTTCCCAAACTCGCTTAAGCATTCCATTGTCTACTCTTAGAGTGTCCCATTGAGCCCATAACGATTTCAGCACGCCGGAGTATCTCTCGTTTTGAGTGACAGGATTGGTTCGATGTCTGGATCAGCCATTTGGTCCTGGATGCACTGTTCCGTTGTCCAGTCTTCATTGGCCTGCACTTGGTTCTGCCTGATGGAGATACCCTCTCGCTGTTCCGTCTTCAGACAATGTCCGCATTCCGCTCTACAGGGTCTTCTGGATAGGGCATCGGCATTATTGTGCAAACGGCCGGCACGGTGTTCCACCTTGAAGTCGTATTGCTGTAATTTCTCCATCCATCTGGCCAGTTGTCCTTCCGGTGTCTTCATGTCCAGCAGCCATTTGAGTGCGGCATGATCTGTTCGGATTAAGAAATGACGACCATAGAGGTATTTGTGGAAATGGTTTACAGCCTTATTATTGCAAGAAGTTCTTTTCTGGTGACGCAATAATTTCTTTCTGGTTTCGAGAATCCACGGCTGTAGTACTCGATCACCCTCTCTTCACCATCTTGCACCTGGGATAGGACGGCCCCCAAACCGGTGTTGCTGGCGTCGGTGTCTAAGATGAACTTGCCGGACTGTGTAGGAAAGGCTATGATTGGGCTGGAACATAGTGCTGCCTTCAGTCGCCTGAATGATGTTTCGCAATCCTGATTCCAATGGAAGGTCTCTTTCTCAGTGGTCCGTCGATTTAGAGGGGCGGCGATGGTAGCAAATTCTTCAACAAAACGCCGGTAGTATGAACAGAGGCCCAAGAAGCTTCGGAGTTCATGTTTGCCTCTTGGAACTGGCCAATCACGGATTGCTTCTATCTTGTCTTCGTTGGTGCGGATTCCTGACTCGGACACTACGTGGCCCAAAAACTCTACTTCTTTTTGGAACAAGGAACACTTCTTCGGATTGAGTCTTAGGTTGGCATTATTAATTCTGGAGAATACTTCGTCCAGGTTCTTCAGATGGTCGTCGAATGTCTGACCCATGACTAGAATGTCGTCGAGGTATACTAAGCACGTCCTCCATGTTAACCCGCTCAGTACATACTCCATTAGCCTCTCAAATGTAGCGGGTGCATTACATAACCCAACGGGCATGACCGTGAACTGAAACAGCCCTTTACTGGTGGAGAACGCTGTCTTCTCTGTCGTTTGCGTGTAGATCAACCTGCCAATATCCACTTTTAGGTCTAGTGTGGAGAACCAACGGGAGCCTGCTAGTGTGGTCAAAGTGTCATCGATTCGGGGTAGTGGATAGCTGTCTTTCTTCGTGACGTCATTCAGCTTTCTGTAATTCACACAAAATCGGGTGGTTCCATCCTTCTTTTTAACTAGCACGACGGGAGCAGACCATGGGCTGATGGATGACTCAATAACTCCATTTTGTATCATGGACTCGATGTTTTCCTCGACTGCCTGTTGTTGCCCCAATGGTAGTCGTCTAGGTGGTATTCTGATGGGTTGAGCCTTCCCGGTATCTACTCGATGCTGGATGATGTTGGTGCGACCGATGGTTCCATCTTGACTGTTAAAAATTTGCCAGTGCTTTGTGATAAATTGCTTGGCTTTCTTCTGGTTCTCTGGTATCAGGTGTGTCAAGTGGTCAGCAAACTGTTGTAGGAACTCTGGGCCCTGTCTCCTTCACCGACGTCTGGTGCTCTTCATCGCAATTGATGATGGTCTCTACTGGCTCGAAACAAGCTATCTCTTGACCATTGGCAATTCTGATGTCGTTGTTGGACAAATTCAGGACTCTGATTGGTATATCTCGTCCGGTTTTAACTATAGCCCGTCTAACTAAGTAGTCATGATCCTCGAAGTTTCCTTGGACTTCCATAGTCTTGAAAAGGTTGATCTCACAACGTTTCAATAGCTGTGTATCTGCTATCGTCATCAGGTGAATGATAGGAAATTCAGAGTATCGGTCATATTTATATTATACCCTTAACCGGTCATGCGTCGCCGGTCATGGTCATTGGGTCTTATCTGGTCCATCAGCGTCGTCGTTCCCTGGAGGTTAGTTGCCATTGCAATCTTTACATTGGAGAGACAAAGCGATCGCTGGACACCAGGATTAAGGAATACCGCACAGCTACTCAAAGGGCAGAGGTAACGAAGTCTGGGCTAGCTGATCACGCTAGGACTGAACACCATAAATCAACTGGGACCAGGCTAGAGCAATTCACAAGGAAGAGCACTGGTACAAAAGAAAATTCATAGAGACAGCATATATAATCTCGAACGAAAATATAATTAGCGAGCCCAGCGTCCAAATTAAAAATATTTGGAGAGCTCTTCTTCGGCCTCTGCCGCTACGCATCACCGGCAACTAACCTCCAGGGAACGACGACGCTGATTGGACCAGATAAGACCCAATGACCATGACCGGCGATGCATGACCGGTTAAGGGTATAATATAAATATGACCGATACCTTTTCAAGACGATGGAAGTCCAAGGAAACTTTGAGGAACGAGGGACATTGTCTACCAGATTCAGACTAAGTAGTCATGAGCTGAGTGTACGGGCTCCACCATTCCAACGCAGCTCCCAGGATTGCTGTCTAGCTGCCCATGGATAATCTGTTCCGTTCGACCCGGAATTCTAGCTGAAGACTTTGCCACAATTTTTATGGAGGTGACTGAACTGTTGACGGGCCGTGTCAATATAAATTCCTCACTTAGGAACCGAAGAACATCATATCTCGGGTCGAACATAAATCCATGCTGGCTAATTAGGTCCATTCCCAGTATAAAATCCTCCTCAACATTCGCTATCAGGACCCTATGCCGGATCATGTTGTCCCCTATCTGTAGCACGACATCTGCCTCACCCTGTATTGACATGGACTCGCCAGTGACTGTTCTGAGCTGGATGTTATTGGTAACTGGCTGAATTTCTGATGCTCTCAAAACCCTGGACTTGGCAATGGACACAGCAGCGCCGGTATCGATGGTGATGGTAACTGCTCGCCCATTGATGGTGCCTCTGATGACTAGGCTGCCGCTATCTCGGCAAAATCCCCGGATGGATACTGTCCTTGGGGCTGGTGGAGGCTGAGTCAGCATTCGCCCCCTTATGCTGACTGGTTGGAGTTTCCCTGATTTGTAAGGTTGGTTTGTTGGCTACCCCTGGTTGGTGATCGTTCCGGTAACCTTACTCGGCAGTCACGTTGGAAGTGTCCTGTCCGTCCGCAGCGGTAACATGCCCCTCTGGTGCCAGTTCTTTGTGACCGTTCTAATATTTTGTTCAGACCAGCTAGCAGCGCTTCAAATGGTGACTCTGACTCTTCCTGGTTAAAGGAAACTGCTCTGACCCTCGGCTTGGACATGTTCATGACGGCCTCTACTTCCAAAGCCCGAAGTAGAGCTTCATTACTTTTCTTGACGCCACTTAGTCTTAGATTTCGTTCTACTTCCACATCTCTGATGCCGTTTATGAAATTCTGTGTGGCCAACTGGTCTTTCGTTTCCTCTGGCAGGTCTGGATAGGACAAGTGAACTGACCGTCTAATCTCTGCTTCGAATTCTTGGAGGCTTTCACCGGATTTTTGCGTTTTTCCATTCAGTTGGACTTGGTATACTTGGCTCAAGGATTGATTGTCGTATCGTTTGTCTAGGATGGCGATGATCTTGTCGAAATTGCCTTGTTCATCGACTGGAATGCTTTGGAGGAGTTCTAGGGCGGACCTCTTAACGAAATTACCAGAGAAGTAGATTTTTCTTGATTATCCCATCCATTAGCTGTAGCCACGGCCTCAAATTGCCGTTTATACATGGGCCAAGATGAACTGCCATCAAATGTGGGTGGTTTACTAACGGAACCTCTGGTACTCACGGTGTTCTGATATTTTCCTCGCTGTAAGTCCTGTTGCATTTTTTTAATTTCTGTTTCTACCTTGTCTTGGATGGCACTGATTTGGTCTTGAACTGTGTTTTGAATTGAACTGATTTCAACCTTTACCTGGCTTTGGATGGAATCGAGGTCATCTACTTTTGTTTCAAGAGTGTCCACGGTATTTTTTATGGTCTTAATGTCATCATTTATCTCTTTAATATCTGACTCAACTATTTGCATTCTTTCATTAACTGTTTCATTAACTTGTCTTACTATTTGCATTAGTTGTTCAAATTGCATTTGTCTTTTTTCTTCAGTTATTTTAAATTCATTTTGTCTGTTCATCTAATAATTTAAATTCATTTTGTCGTTTTAATTCAAGTTGATCTTGTTTTTGTTCAAATATTTTAGAGCGTAAATAATGTCGATGAAATTGTTATCTATTTATTTCTTCTTCTTGGGAGAAGCTGCTTTGTTCGCCTTCGGGGATGCCGCGGATTTTGCTGTTTTCGGTTTTGGAGCTTTGGGTTTTTTTTAGGGGCACCTTTACTGTTTTTTTTTACTTTCGAAGGAGACTTCCCTTTGGATGCAAGCGAAACTGATGATGATGACGATGAAGTTGTTGTCGATGGGGTGGATTTCGGAGTCGAAGTCTTCTTTTCAGTTGCGGCAACTTTCTTAGGTTTGGTTGTAATCGTAGTCTTTTTGGCTGTTTTTTTTGCTGCTCCCGCAGTCGCCGGCTTCTTTGTCGGCTTGGGTTTATCGCTGGAAGCTGCTCGCTTTGCATGTGACTTCTTTGCTCTACCTCAGCCCCAGTTTTTGTGTCGCCGCTGGCCGGTTTCGATGCTGAAGCTCCTGAAGAGGACGATGCTGCCAATTTGAAGAAACCGGATGCACCTTTTCCTTTAGTTTGAACTAAAACTCCTGAAATAACGCCTGACTTTAAGTATTTCTTAATGAAAGGCGCTACTTTCTCGGCATCGACCTTGTAGTTGGCAGCAATATATTTCTTGATGGCTTGCAAAGATGATCCACCACGTTCTTTTAAACCTTTGATAGCGTTGTTGACCATCTCAGATGTCGGTGGATGAGAAGGTTTAGCCCTTGGGTTCTTGGCTTTTTTTTCCTTCTTCGCCACTGTTTGGGTTTGTTGTGATGAAGCCATATTGATTTGTATTAACTCTTACGATTGTCAATAATTTGGTTGTAAATAACGTCGCAGGTACATGCACCTCTGTCTAGAGAGAATAGAATAAAATCATTTTCTCGTTTTTCTTCAAATTTCGAGAATAGTCCTTCAATTAAATTATGTTGTTCACTTTTCATCGTGGTGACAAGATATTCTAATTCTATTTTACGTTTTTCATCAAAAGATTTTACTAACCTTTGTTGAATTTCTTCTTGATGTTGTTTCTCCTTCTTGTCACGTTTTTCTAGAATCTGTGCTATTTTTTCGTCTAGTCCCTCCGTAACGTGCTTGACTATTTTTTTGGTAGTTTCGTCCATACTACGGGTTTCCATAAATCAAATTAGGATTTTAACTGCACTTAATCCTTTACTTCTGTTCACCAAATTGCAATATAGGTGGGTTCAATTTAAAATTATAAAACTAATATTCACTTTCACTTTTCTAGAACTTTATTTGCATTAAAACAGCTGATTCAAATATGACAATAACATTCCCATATACGCTAGTCGTCGCGGTATTACTGAACTCTCTATCGTGGCTGCTTCCTTTATAAGACCAGCATAGAAAATTCTCGTAAAAATCATCATCACTCCTACAGGTGCCGAGTCCTTTCGAGAACCATTTTTTTTATCTCAAAGAGATTGTTGTCGTACTGAAATGAAACAGGGTCGGCTTTGGGTAAATTTCGTAACATTATTATACCAACCTATCGATTGGTTAGCGAATTTTGAAAGTGAATACAAGTGAAAGTATTGAACACAATTTTTTTTGGGAACAAAGACCAGTTCATTTAGAAGGAATATATACAGTTTTGATGTAGCGAAATATAATCACAACCTCTTACTGTTTCTTGGTTTTTAGATATCTTCAATTAATAAAAATACATTTTGTGGATAATATCTTACCCACACCCCTTAATTTCCCGATGAAAAGCAGCCGCCTAACAATTATGAATAGGCCAATGTAGGTTTTATTTTGAATTTTTGAGTTTATTGATTTTATAAATACCTGGTTACTGCAGTATTGCCAGTATGTGCTGTCGGAGTTGGTCGGCATAATCGTAAACTTCTTAAGGCGGTTGTTCTGGTGAGCCAAAGGCCAAATCACAAGGTAATCTCAACTCCTTTTCGAATAGTACCCTGACTGGAGTCAGTCCTGTGCTGTTATGTACGGCTGAAGGATAGGCCAACAGGAATAGGGGCATATGCTCATCCCAATCAGGCTGGTTAATGCGGACGACCTTAAATAGATGTTGTTCCAAGGTCCTGTTGAATCTTTCCACCATTCGGTCTGTCTGTGGATACAAAGGTGTGGTTCCCGTTTTCCTGATTTCCAACATCGTACATACCTACTGGAATACATTAGATTCAAAGTTACAACCTTGGTCTGAATGTCGCCACAGTGGTTGCCTCCTGATTGGGTATAGCATATGAGTCAGGCCATTTGCTGAAGTAATCCATTGCCACCAGAATGTATTTGTTCCCCCTCTCAGCCTCGGGAAATGGACAGGCGATATCAATAGCAATTCTCTCAAATGGGACGCCCACATTGTATTTCTGCCCTTGGTCCGGGTGTTCGGGCCCTTGCTGGCTGCACACGTGTCATATTTCCGGCACCGTTGGCGAATTTTATTCATGCCCAGGTGACCTCCGGTAATCTGCGGGTACCTTTTTTTGGGACTACCAGTTGGGACTGGGTTTCTCTCGCGTCAGTGCTTTCCCAAATTCTCTTTATCATTCATTGTCCACTCTTAGATAGTCCGAATGGACCCATAATGAATTCAGGACGTCCGAGTACCCAGCTACCTCGTCCCATCTTGACCTGGGCACCTCTCTCTTCTTGAGGGAAAGGATTGGTTCAATGTCTGGGTCAGCCATTTCGTCCTGGATGCATTGTTGCATTGTTCCGTTGTCTAGTCTTCATTGGTTTGTAAGCCGATCTTTTGGATGGAGATACCCTCTCACTGTTCTGTATTCAGAAAAGATCCGCATTCCTCTCTACAGGGTTTTCTTGACAAGGCATTGGCATTATTTAAGCAAACGGTCGGCACGGTGTTCAACCTTGAAATCGTATTGCTGTAAATTGTCCATCCACCTGGCCAGTTGTCCTTCCGGTATCTTCATGTCCAACAACCATTTGGGCGCGGCATATTCGGTTCTGATTAGGAAATGGCGACCATAGGGATATTTGTGGAAATGGTCTAAAACCCTGATTATTGCAAGAAGTTCTTTTCTTGGGACACAATAATTTCTTTCTGGTCTCGAGGATCTACGGCTGTAATAGTCGATCATCTTCTCTTCACTATCTTGCACCAGGGATTGGGCTTCAAACCCTGCGTTGCTGGCGTCGGTGTCTAAGATGAACTTGCCGGACTGTGTAGAAAACGCTAGGATTGGACTGGCACATAGTGCCGCCTTTAGTCGTATGCATGATGTTTCGCTATCCTGATTCCAACGGAAGGTCTCAGTTTCATTTACAAACCAAAATATTAACTAATCTTTAACATAAGCTGCTCACCGAAAATACGAAATGATTATATTTTACTAAAGGTCACTAGTAGTTAAACAAAGCGGTTTCTGGAGCGGAAGTGGACATAAAGGTAACCAGTCATCGAGTTCTCGCCGGGAGCTGCTGCCGAGCTGTTGGTAGTTGTTGTTTGGATAAGAAGAAGAAGCCATTGGGAAGAAGAAGACATTGGGGGTGGTCGTAGGGGTGCGCGAAAGACATTTGGGTGTGTCGCAGAGGTGCGCGCCATCTGTTGTTAATAAATGAAAGCCATTGTATTGTGGGTTGCGTGTGTTGCAGAGGTGCGCGCCATCTGTTGTTAATAATTGAAAGCCATTGTATTGTGGGTTGCAGGGTGCACGCCATCTGTTGTTGGTTGTGGTTGTTAGAGAAAAAAAAGCTAAATACTTGGCCGGGTATCGAACGCGGCTTGCCTGATTACAAAGTCAGGTACCCAGCGAGCTGCGCTAATGCGGTTAATCGAGAAATGTTTATTTGAAAAGGTATAGTACATGCCCGTTGCGCGGGCGCGTGATTTTGGGCGTTGTTCGGTTAGATATTTGGGGGCTGGATGGGGGATATAGTTGGCTGTAAAAAAATTAAAATCTTGGTATTTTGTTGCCTGTAAAAAAATTTAAAATCTTTTGCTTAAGCCTGCATGCGCGAGAACGTCCACTCCTTCGAGTCTATAGTTTTCGTAAGCGACCGCCTACCTGCGCAAGAACGGCAACTCCTTCGAGTCTCTGATTTTGTCGGATGATTCAAGGCATTGAACGCCTGCATGCGCGAGAACGTCCACTCCTTCGAGTCTATAGTTTTTGTAAGCGAGTGCCAGCCTGCGCAAGAACGGCAACTCCTTCGAGTCTCTGATTTTGTCGGATGATTCAAGGCCGAGCGTAATAATATTGAGACTTGGAAAATTTGTTTCAAGCGTCTGAAATTTAATTAAGGTGAAAATATTGGATATATTAAAACTAGACAACTGTTTAAATATGTTTATTAGCATATAGTATATTATGCATTTTCAGAGCATCCTTAATAATTAAAGCTATATTTTGTTTTGTTTTTGTACAATATATAGTAAGGCCGCCATCATCCAACCACATAGTCAAATCCAAAGAAATACCATCAGAACAAAGCTGGCAATCATCCCATACAGTGTCAGGTTCATCCTTTCCATGTGAAGGATCGTTATGGAAACCATATGCAAATTCCAAGTATTTTTTAAGCACCGTGTAACTCTCCACCGTTAAATGTAGAATTGTTTCACCAATTTTGAGAGTGGTCTCGGTATCGGTAATATTAATTGTTAAAATTTCTGGTACTGCGGCATATTTGCAAGTGCGGCCGTTGTAGGTAATCACAGTTGTTAAAACGTCTGGTACCACGTAACATCCATTTTTGGGATTTAGCTTTCCAGTTAAATCTTTCGGATGTATAGTTCTCGTTGGCACTGCACTCATATTAAATCTTTCTTGGTCATCAAGTAAACTTTCCAAATTCATGACTGGATTGTTACAGCTTCAACTCAAGACTGAATAAAAGAAATAAATTCTTTTAACTTATTGTCGTGAGTGTGTGACGACAGCAAACACTACAAATATTAGATTTTTGTGGCTATAGGTGCAGTCTTATTCAATTCACTATGAATAAAAGGTGTGGAATATGTTTGGAAGAGATCACTAATAATTTTGGGCTATTGCCAAATTGTAACCATTGTTTCTGCTTCCCATGCGTAAAAAGATGGCATCAAAATAAAGACTTTGAATTGAATATTCGCAGAGGCTGTCCAGGATGCCGTATTGTGTCTCCTTATGTCTATCAATCTGAGGTTTATTACCAGAAAGCGGAAAAAGATCGTTATATAGCTGAGAAAAACGAAAAAATGAAGAAAATACGATGTAGGTATTTCCGAAAAAGCAAACCCAAATGTCCGTTTGGAAACACTTGCTTGTTTAGCCATCGATTATCAAATGGGGTTGAAATAGATATAGGACCACCCCAAATGAAACATGCAGGTATGGGCGGTCGTACTGATTTCATAGAAGCTCAGTTCGCCCGTGGAGGAGGTAGAACTCAGCGCCCAGCAATAGGAGGGTTCCCAGATACGATTAGTTTACTCCTGGTGGAACCAGGAATTTTTTACGTCTTGAGAGAAAAAAATCTGTATTTATTTAAAAATTCATGCCAATAAAATCATAAATGTATTTAAAAGTTCCTGATTATAAATTCTCAAATCATGAATCTGTATTTATTTAAAAGTAATGTTAATAAAATCGAAAAATAATATAAATCATGAATCCGTAATTATTTAAAAATTCCTGATAATAAATTCACATTATATCTGGTATTTTAGATATCTTCCGCAAACCGGAAATGATGACCGCAGTGAAAGGAAACTGTGATATCTTGTTTACGCTAATTGAAACCGAGCTAATAAATTTACAGGAAGCTGTGGTTTGATAAGGTTATCATGTTGTTTGCAGCAATAAACTTTTGCAGGAAGTTCCCACATGATAAGCATTAATTAGTTGTTTTTCTAGAACTAACGGAAATTTCGTTATACACAAATGACGTAGTTCGATGCTGATAAATAAAATAATTGCGAATTTTTATTTCATTGTTAATTCGACTCTCAAAGAGATCACATATCAACTACAGTGATTGTGTTTGTGCTGTGTTAAATTAACTGCTAATTCAACTTTTAAAGAGATTACTTCTTAAGTGCATCTAGTGATAGTGTGTGTTGTTCAAAAAACATTATGTGAGTATTTACTTAATTTCATTTATGTTAATTTGCTTCTAGTATTTTGTGACTGCCCTTCAAAATATTTGAAATTAATAGGGTATGTTGTTCGAATTGAATAATTTCTGGCTGCTTATCAATTCAATGTTCTAGTTCCAACTTTTGTTAATTTGCTTCTAATATTTTGTGTGTGTCTTTCAAAAATTATTAGGAGTGTTTAGATTCATTATAAATTTGTAGTTTTGTTTTTCGAATCAGGTAGTTTCTGTCTACTTTTCTTAAAAGTTTCAATGTTCTATTTCTAAATTTTTGGTAATTTGCTTCTAATATGTTGTGCCTGTCTTTCAAAAATTATTAGAGTTTAGACGCAACCAAGTTCATAGTATTTAATTTTTGTTATAGAAAATGGATTTTTTGAAAGAACTTAATGCAGTTTCCTCCGCAGAGATTGACAACAAGCCGGCAATAAAAATTCATGATTTGCAGCTTAACCAGAAGTATCGAATTGTAGCAGCCAAACTGGTCAACCCAAGATACGGTGAAACCTTCCTTCCTGCCGAAACGGGTCACTCAGGTATATAAACCACACGTAGACAAATTTGGCGGTGGAAAGTTCCACATCGAATTCATCGGGCTGCAGCAACTTGGAGGCAAACTACGACCCCGAGTGCTTTTTCAAATTTCTGCGGAATGAATATAAAAATATTTAGTTGTAAGTTTTTATTTTAAATTTTGCATGCTTCAGTTATACTTTTACTGTTAATATTCAATTGATATTTCTCACGTTTGTAATAGTTTATTATATTGTTATACGAGTCAAAATGAATTCAGAGGCTATTGCGAATATTAGCACCGACATTATTAACAAGTTTGGATTAGCATCAAATATAATTTTCTCAAAAAAACGTTGCTCTCCAGAGCAAATATCTAATTGGTTGAAATTAAGTAAAAAACAATTAATTTTATGTAACAGAGCTATTCGGATATCAGATTTACATATAGGAACTTTGAATAAGCTTCAATCTCACATTAGTCATATAAAAAGATTTAGAAATGATTTGAAAAATTATTCTAACATCAAAAGGGGTGGGGGAATTGGTGAGAAGTCAAAAAGAAGTGATCGCGTTAAATGGTATGATATAGAATCAGCGTTTTGCTCACGTGTTCGAATATTTTTAAATTTTTAGATGATGCATTTTTCCTTTTTAAAGCGCGCATAAATAATACTTTGAAAACAATGCCTACTCTTAAAGTAAATACGACCTTTTGTGGTGAATTCATAAAGAAATCTGGAATGGAGGAAATTATGGAATATAAATATTTTAATACGAAAAACGCGATAATAGATAGGGGTACAGATTTGAATGGGTGGTTCTATGAACACATTCGGAACGAAATTTTACGTAAATTAGAGGAATTTCAGGAAAAGGCATCAGGTTGGAGTTTGTATAAAGTTCTAAACTTACGAATAAACATAAATAAATTTGAAATTGGAAATGGAGCCTCATCTTTCATAAGATTACCAGAATCAATTTCTAAGAAACATGCTGTAATCAATATTAAGAACTATGATGATGATCTTTGTTTTTTATACAGCGTTATTGCTCATTTGTACCCTACAGCCATTAATGTTGATAGTACATCAGCTTACCCCGAGCCATCTAATGTATTAAATCTAACTGGTTTGACATTTCCTATGACTTTACAGCAAATTACTAAGTTTGAGAAACTTAATAATATTTCTATTAATGTATATGCGTTAGAATTGATAAAAACAAAAGATAATGAGTATTATCAAACAGTTCCAGCTCGAATCACTAAATGTAAATTAGACAAACATGTCAATCTCTTAATGATTCAAAATAAATATGTTCCTAAAGTCAATGATTTCGAAAATGTAGAATTAACAGCAAACGACGTGGAAATAAAATTCATTTCTGTCTAATTAAAAATTTATCGCGTCTTGTTTCAAATCAACTTAGCAAGCATAAAAGTAAAAAATTTATATGCGATCGTTGTCTAAATTATTTTAGTAACTCCAGCAGCCTTGACAGCCACATTGAATATTGTAAAAATGTAAATAATTGCAAAATATCTTTTCCTAAGAAGGCGGTAGTTGAGTTTAATAATTTTTCATTCAAGGAAAGGCTTCCTTTTATTGTTTATGCAGATTTTGAGTCGATACTTTTACCAATTTTCGATACTACTTCTACCAAAACTCATAAATATCAGCAGCATTCAGCCATATGTGCTGGTTATTATTTCAAATGTTCCTATGATGACTCTTTTTCGTACTATAGGAGCTTCACCGGCTCTAACTGTATAGAGTGGTTCACCAATGAAATGGCAAACTTGGCAAAATTCGTGCAGTCCAAACTAACCGATGTTGTACCTCTCAATGTGGAGGTTAGTCTCAAAGATGCATCTGGCACATGTCATATCTGTGAGAAGCCCTTTTTACCTCAAGATAAAATCGTTAGAGACCACTCTCTCCTTTCCGGTGCATTTAGAGGCTATTCACATAATTATTGTAACCTCAGGTACCGAGAGTCTTTCATAGTTCCAGTAGTGTTCCACAACCTAAGTGGATACGACTCCCACTTTATAATTAGAGATCTCGCCAAGCATGATCATATAACTCTTGTACCAATCAATAAAGAGAAGTATATTGCCTTTACTAAACATGATAAGGACACAAAAATAAAATTTAGATTTATCGACTCATTTAGATTTCTGGGATCTTCTTTGGATGAGCTGGCATCCACTTTAAAAACCGATCAATTTGTTAATTTAACTTCAATCTTCAATCATGTGTCGTTAGCGAAACTAAAGATGCTAAAACGAAAGGGAATCTTTCCTTATGATTATGTTGATTCATTGGAAAAATTAAGTGAAACCCAATTACCGTCTATAGAGAATTTTTATAATAAATTGAATGACCAGAACGTTTCTCAAGCTGATTACGAACATGCTAAAAAAGTATGGGATTCCTTTGAATGTCAAACCATTCGCAACTACATGGAGTTGTACATGAAAGTGGACATTCTTCTTCTTCTAACTGACGTGTTTGAAAATTTCCGTGATAGGGCCCATCAAACATATGGCTTAGATCCAGCCCATTGTTACACTCTACCTGGATATTCTTGGCAGTGTATGCTCAAGTACACAAGTTGCCAATTGGAAATTCTTCAAAATGTTGACATGCTGATGTTCATTGAACGTGGAATACGTGGAGGTATTTCCCAATGTTCTAATAGATTTTCCGAGGCGAATAACAAGTATATGCCCAATTATAATCCTAGTAAACCCTCCAAATTCATTTACCACGTAGACGCTAATAATTTATATGGATATAGTCAAAGTCAACCCTTACCCTACGGGGGATTCCAATGGTCTGCTGATACCAACATCGATGTCACTCAAATTCCCGATGATTCAGACATTGGTTATTTTTTGGAAGTTGATCTGGAGTATCCCAAGCATTTGCATGATCTTCATAAAGACCTTCCCTTCTGTCCGGAGCGCCGCACCCCTCCCGGCTCTAAAGTTCCCAAACTCATGACTACCTTGCATGACAAGGAAAAATATATTATTCACTATAGAAATCTGAAACAAGCTCTTGAGAATGGCATCATTCTCAAACACATTCACCGGGTGTTGAAATTCAAACAGTCTCCGTGGCTCAAGTCCTATATCGATCTAAATACTTCCCTAAGAGCTCAGGCGACTAATGATTTTGAGAAGAATTTGTTCAAATTAATGAATAACGCAGTCTTCGGTAAAACTATGGAGAATATCCGAAAGCATCGTATCGTTAAACTAGTCAACCATTGGGAAGGTCGATACGGTGCTAAAAATCTTATATTGCTTCCCCAGCATTTCACAGTCGCACCATATTCGATGATGAGTTGATGGCAATTGAGTTAAACAAAACTGATTTGCTCTTCAATAAACCTCTGTATATCGGGTGCGCAATTCTGGAACTTTCAAAAATCCTAATGTATGACTTCCTCTATGATTTCATTTATAAAAAGTACCCTCGTCATCTAGTCAAACTTCTATACATCGATACTGATTCATTTTTGCTTGAGATAATTTCTGATGATATATATGAGGAGCTCGTCAAACCCAATCTCCATCGTTTCGACACATCAGACTATCCCCCCGATAATATCTACAACATCCCACTAGTTAATAAAAAGGTGCTTGGTTTAATGAAGGATGAGGCTAAAGGCTACATTATTTCACATTTTGTAGGCCTCCGTTCGAAAATGTACACCTACCTAATCCTAGGGGGAAAATGCATTAAAAAGTCAAAAGGTGTAAAATACAATGTAGTTAAAAATAGTATTACGTTTAATGATTACCTCTCTTGTTTGCAAGAATACAAGCAAACTATTGCTTCCCAACGCTGTATTAGATCATATGCTCATAACATATTTAGTGTAGAGCAGACAAAAATTGCCCTCAGTCCTTTTGATGACAAGCGCTATCTGTTAAAAGACTCATATGATACTTTACCCTGGGCCCACTACAGCCTCTAAATTAATTTTTACTTTCAAGATATATGTATAAGTAATATTTGATGTAGTTATGTTATTAGTCTATGTTTATTTATTTTAAATAAAACAGCATATTGGTAACTTTGTTTTTTATTTTTGGCATACATATATTTTAAATAACCTGCAATTTTCCATCTACATATGCAGCAATGATCTATTTTCAGTGAACAATCAAAGCAACTAGCAAAGTGTCTGCAGGGCATAAAAACAATTGTCATTTCATTAGTTAAGCAAATTTTACAAGTATTATGATTAGAGTCAGTGTGGGGATTTGGTGGGCAGTCTCTAAGCAATAAACATTTAGCTGATCCCTTTTTGTGAAGCTCTGTAATATCATCACAAGGTAAGAGATTCTTGAGCTCTAAGCCACAGTAATGACTAGTGATCCTGTCACCGTAGCCCGTGTAAAAGAAGCCGGCGTTGACAACCTCGGTGGGTGTCTGCTTCAAGGCAATAGCCCAGTCTTTGAACGTCTCAAGTCTGCTCTCAAATGTCATTTTGCTTTTATGTCTGATAGGTCTGGTGATGTGGTAAGTGTCATCAAAATCAAAAAAGCGACAATATGGATTCCAGTCCAGATGATCGGCAACAGGGTCATCACCATCTTCCCAGTTGAAACCACGTGTATCACAAAATGGGCATTCAACAGCATCATTTAAGCTGCCATCGGATTCTATTGCATCTTGTCGGTAGATAAACCCTGCTCTTGCTAACTTTTCAGCAGGGAAGTCGGAAGGCCAGTTTTCAAAGGTACGTAATCGATTTTCGAATATTTGGAAGTATTCTCGACACTCCATGGTGTAGAACTGATGAAATAAACAACAATGTTTTTAATTAATAAGTATTTATTCAATTTTTCTAATGTCAATATCTCTTAAAATAATGTTTTTATAATAATAAATATGTTCTTTTAATGCAATACATAATGGAGACCCGTCATCTAAACAAAATGGTTTTAACAATTTTTCAATCGGTAAACGATTTAGTAAATTTGACCATTAACATATTTTATCTATTATTTTATATTAAAAAGTACAGAAATTTAAGCGCTCCAAATAAATTATTTTACTTGATATAATAGGGTTAATAGCTAAGAGTTCAACCAAATCACTATAATCCAAATAGAGCGCGCAAATGTTTTTCATCACCAACACTTGTTTGACGTCTTCATACTGGATCTGGGATAGATGGAGACAATCTCCGCAGGTCACTGGGGCAGCAAACTCTGGAGGTGTGGCATTTTCAAAAAAGTTTGTTTTCAGGAGCTTGAGCTCAATGATGACATCTTCCCACTCGTACATATTCATTACAATTTTCGTTGGTGTTCCAGCGGCTACAGGTGTTTTTTGCAAGATAACCACTGGAGAATAGGATCTTGCAGGACTGAGTGCACATTGAACATCATACTCTGAATTCAGTAATGGAAATCTCGAATGCAGCAAGTAATAGTCTTCCTTTTTGGCAGCTTCATCATACATTTGTAACACTCTATCCAAGTCCGCACTGTAATTGATAGTGGAATCACTACTATAACCACTATCCATGGTTTCAAAACTGCTGATACTACTCATTTTCACAAATCACTCGAGAGGTAAACTGGGACTGGGAATATATGTAGGGAATTTTCACAATTTTATAGTTGTACCCCTTCCACTACCTGATTGCGGTTGATTTCAATTATGTGTTCCTACGCCAAAATGGAAAAGTAGATCTCTTGTTGCTAAGAGCTCCTCTGTTCACCATCATCATATATGTAAGGCTTTTAAATGTTGCATCACTTGTTGTTTTTCACAATAAAATTTGATATCTTTCTGTAATCGTTTAAGTTTGATGATATGTTGACTTAAACTTTTCGAATACTTTACAGTGATGTTTTCACCCTGAGTCTTCATTTTGCAATGCAAGCACATGTCTATATTTATGATAATTTATTATCAATTTATGATTGACCTTGGTGTTATAGTCTGTTTTCAGTGCCAATCCAACTGTCGTGGCTCGAATCAAACCCAAGCCACCGAACTTTAACCTTGGTGCCTTTTCGTTGCAAAATTTTCTCAACGAGATACACATCAGGATAGACAGCCTTTTGCAATTCTTCTTCGTAAAAGCTCCCTTGAATCGGTGTACCAGACATATCTTCCAAAATATACGTAACTGGATTAGTTATTTTAACCTGCGTAATTTTAAACAATTCCGTACTCCAGCTGGGAAGGTAACCTTTATCAAAAACGTGCTTGGTTTTACTTATTCGCACATCATCTCCGACTTTCAGTTTTCTTGGTCCAGCAATTTTCAGGTTATTGTATACTTTAATATCTCGAGCGTTTTTCCTATTAATGTCCGCAGGCCTCATCTTTGTCTTGGAATGTTTTGATGGTTGTAGTCCTTACCGATTTCCTGTAGAATATCTATCCATTTGTAGGTGCCGTTCAAACTAAAGTACTTGTAGAGCCGTTCTTTCAGCGTTCTAATTACTCGTTCAGCTATTACGGCTTTCAGTCCACTAAATGTACTATAATGATTGATTCCGTATGACTTCATTAGTTTCTGAAAGCAACTATTGTAGTATTCCTTACCCTGGTCGGTTTGTAGATTTTTCGGGTGCCGTCCTTCCTTGAGAATACTCTCAAAGACACGAGTTACCTCTTCACCGGATTTCGTTTTCAGCGGTCTCGTCCACACGTACTTTGAAAAACAATCAATCACCACGAGGAAGAACTTGAAATTACGATTGGATTTTGCATCGAGATCCATTTGTGCGAGGTCCGACTGCCAGGAGTCATCGAAACCTTTGATTATTACACGTCGGCGAGGAAACTTTCGTCTCACAAGTCTATGCAGTTCCTTAACGACTTGAACTTTTTCTTTGGAATGTTTCGGTATAGGAGCCATCTTGTATACTGCTTAAAAATAGACAAAGGCATGTTTTTATTGGCCCTAATGATGCTTTTTAATTGCAGCAATACTGTCTGCGATTGCTTCAAGTTTTTGATTTTGGTCCAACATTTGATTTGCAATATCATCATGTAGTTTTTGCATGTCTCGGTATAGCTCAGGCACTACTTTTGTCATCTTGTCTCTAAGTTCAGTTAGATCAGAAAGATCCTTAGCCTTATCCTTTCGAACAATATTTAATACTTCTGCTGCATCAACACCTTTAGGAGCTTGTTTCATAGCAAGTTCCAGATCATTTATACGTTTTTCCTGTAATATACGGTTGTCATTAAACGAGGCTTCAAATTTTGTGATGGTTTCCTTATATTCTTTCCGGGCAGATTCCAACTGACCTTCTAATATATTGAATTTTGAAATGAGAAGCGATATATTTTGTGATTGGGTTTCCATAGCTTGTTCGGTTTTCAACATGCGAGTATTCATTGCAGCAAAGTTTTGAGCTCCACGTTCCTCGCTAACCTTTTCGTTTTGCTTAAACATTTTTTCTTTCGAGTAGTGGCAGCAATGTTGCTACTCAATGAAGACATTTTTATCAACTAACAGCAATCATCTTTATTGAACCTTTTTATATTTATCGAATCCTTTACGGTAGCGGCCATCATTCAAGTTGAAGTCCTTAGCTATTGTAATAAAGCCAAAACGATTTTGCCAGCATTCCGAACACATTGTCTTAAATTTATCATAGTCCATGTCGGGAGACACGTGCTCATCAAAGACGTGCTTCAAATTTACCTCATCTTGTCTGAATATGACAATTACGTTGCAATTGTCTCGAATCAGTTGCTTAGGTATTTTGCTATACGTTTGGCATAAATATATTGAATCGATATTCCTGTGCCTTCCCATCGAAAAAAAATTTTGAATCTTGGTTTGTTTATCACCATTCACCTCATCGAAAATGAATACTGAACATTCGCGTGCCTTACTCGGATTACTTCTTCGTTGTCTTTAAAGGGAAAATACGATACACCTTTAACCAGCTTGAGAACGTCTTGTAAGAGCTGGTTCTTTGGTTGGTAGAGTGACTTGGAATAGATGTAGACGTTCTCGAATCGTAGGCCGTTTTCATTGAATAGCAGTGATAACGATGCGTTGGTCTTTCCGCAACCACTAGGTCCGCAGAATGCTGCTCGTAGGGAATTTGGTAACAATTGTCCGTGTCGACTTGCTGATGATGGTGATTCTTCGACAAAGTCCAAATTTTCGATAGGCAGTTGGACATCTTGTTGCTTCATATACATCTTACGATATACTGACATCATCCTTATTGCGGATACTAATTAAATACAGCAGTCTATCTCAGTTTCAACCAGTATCATGCTAACTCCCAAAGGAGGTAGTCTACTGAATAGCGCAATCAATAAATTACCATTTGAACTACATCTACCTGGTTATCAGTTTTGTGGACCCGGTACAAAACTTCTAGACCGTCTCTCCAAGGGTCAGCAGGGAATCAATAAGACAGACGCTGCTTGTCGAGCGCACGATATCGCCTACAGTAAATACAAGTCTTTGGCGGATCGTCATAAGGCTGATTACGAGTTGGAAAATCGAGCCTGGGAGAGATTCAAGTCAAAGGACGCTTCACTTGGCAAAAAAGCAGCTTCTTGGCTTATAACTACAGGCATGAAGGCTAAACGCAAGATGGGGCTTGGAATCAAAAAACGATGTAGAAAAAAATCTTTTCGACAGAATGTGGTTCTACCAATCAAGAGAGCTATTACCGGATCTGGAAGTGATGTCCGTAAAACATCGTTATTGGCGTTGAGAGCAGCCCGAGCAGTCATTAAGAAGGCAGGTGGTCGCAAGAAAATCCGTGTACCTCGAGTCATTCCTTTTGAGTCGAAAATTGGTGGTTTTCTCCCACTAATACCCCTATTTGCGGGGTTGTCAGCACTAGGAGCTCTTGCCGGGGGAGCCAGTGGAGTAGCCAAAGCCGTGATAGATGCAAAGAACGCCCGCAAGAAGTTGGAGGAGGACCAGCGCCATAATCAAGCCATGGAAGAGCTTGCGAAGAAAGGAAGCGGTATTTTTCTTAAAAAGTCCCGCAACGGCTTCGGGCTTTACTTAAAGAAGCAAAAAAACTCCCAATAAAGCTACCCAATCGAGAACTTTACAATCACGAGCTGGAGCAATATGCCAAACATTTGAAGATCCCCCACTTTAGGGGAGTATTTATGCGAAATGGAAACACCGTTCAGTACTTTGATAGCTTTGGATGTTTGAAACCACCCCGAGAATTAGCCAACTACTTTGGCAATAGAGTGAGAATCATCTACAACAATGACTCTTATCAGACGTACAATCAATCAAATTGTGGCCATTTATGCTTGAAATTTCTCTATAATAAAAAATAAATATTTTGCATTATTGTTGTTTTACCTTAACCTATATTAGCAGCTAACAAGCAGCCAATTTTCAGTCATGTCTGTGATCATCACATTGAAAGGTCGCAGCCCAATACTGTCGATTGATTTTCAACCAGCTATTCAGTTGGATCCCAACTACAACTACGGACTAGCTTTATTGAGTTTTCACTCGTACAACAGCATCCCAAACATTAAGAGAGGTGACAAGATCTACCTGTTTGACGATCAAAACACGCAAACATTCATCGACTTGCCCGAAGGTTCATACGAAATTGGTGACATCGAAGCTTATATTAGAAAGGCACTTGGCATTCATTTGGCAAAGGACGTTGAGAATATTTTCTCATTGAAACCCAACAACAATACTCTCAAGTGTGAGCTTTTCAGCAGCAAGTACGCTGTGGACTTTCAACCGCAAGACAGCATCGGTGATATTCTGGGCTTCTCTAAACAGCTGCTACCACGCAATCAAGTTCACAGTTCCGATTTACATTATAAAAGTTACAACGATTCATCTCGATAGCAACATCACATCGGGAGCCTTCTACAATAACACTCCTTCACACACCATTTACGAGTTTGCCGTTGCAGTTGATCCTGGTTTTGCCATCGACGAAACACCTCAGCATTTAATCTATTTGGCGATTAACAGAAGCGAAATACATAACCTCACATTGCAAATTTTGAATCAAGACTCTGAACTTGTGAATTTTCGTGGTGAAGAAATCATCATTTGACTTGAGCTGAAACAACTACAATAATAATGGGTCGACTTGTATTTGATGAAGAACCATATAAGAGGTCAACCGCTCCTCGTCCACCATCAGTTTCTATGAAACCTCTGAAGAGATCACTCACGCTCTCAAACAGATTGTTTCTACAAACGCTTGGCTACCATGTCAACTCCTCAAATGTTCGATATCTTCCGCAAACCAAATTTTGATGATAGTGTAAGACGCGAGGAGTTGCGAACCTACTATCCATACGTCAAGTCATTCGGCAACAATGATATCGTTGAAATCACCGTCAATCAAACAGATTGTTGGTTTTCCATGGCTGATTCCTGCATCTCAATCCAGGGACAAGTGGTGAAGACAGCAGGCAATGGAGATGTTTCTCTATCACCAAATGCTGGAGCTTTCTTCTTCGACAGCGTAACGTACGAGTTGTGCGGCAAGGAAATTGAAACCGTGAGAGACCCTGGTCGCGTGAGTGCAATTCGTGGATACTTGTGCTCCGACTCCAACAGTTCAAAGGACCTATTCATAGCCGGGTGGAATTTTCCACATAAAGCGTATATGAATGCCGCCGATAAAACTTTTCACATGTACATTCCATTGGGACATTTGTTTTCCATCTTCAACGACTATAAGCAGGTGATGTGTGGTAAACAAACAATTCGTCTGGTGCGAAGTCGTAGCGATGATGATTGCCTTATAATCACGGATGCTGCTACCAAGGGTAAAGTGACAATAAACAACATCGAACTCAAAGTCCGTCACATTTTTCCAAACGATGACGTTAAATTGGATTTACTGCAAGCCGTCAAAGCGGATTCCTGTATAATTTTACCGTTTCGTAAATGGGAGCTAAATGAGTTGCCTGCTCTCAAAACAGGTGCTACTCGTGAAATTTGGGCTGTGAAGACGTGTGCCGCACTGGAAAGCCCTCGTTACGTTATCTTAGCCTTCCAAACGGATCGCCACAGCAACATCAAAGAAGATCCCACGGAATTTGACAATATTCACATTTCTAATATTCTTCTAAATTTTGGCCTATGGAGAGATTTGATTTAGATTTTTCAAAGAGTGAGTACGGTGAGGCGTACAAAAGGTATACGGACTTTTATCCCAGCTTTGGCGGCGGCAAACACCCTCTACTGGATTATGTTGCATTCAAGACGCACACCCTATTCGTCATCGATTGCTCCCGACGTGAGGACACCATGAAATCCTCGACTGTAGATATTCGCCTGGATATTGAAAGCCAGACGGGATTTCCCGATAAGACCCGAGCCTTCTGCATAATTATCCACGATTGCCTAATGGAATTTCTCCAACTCAGCGAAATTGTTCGAAGCTTATATTAGATCACTCAGCTGTTTAGAAAATCAGTTTCGGTATAGCTTTTCAACGGTTCACCATGGAAATTGCAATTGTCGACATTCAAGGTTTCGAAATCGAGGGAAGATTTGTTCCCAAGGAATTGGTTATCAAGACACGTAAACGCACAGGTGTGTTTTTATTTAAACCACCCAAACCGTTTACCTATCTATCAGCAGCAGACAAAAGGCAAGTACGATATTTGGAAAAACGGCTACATGGACTCCACTACTCTGATGGCCACTATGATTTGAATACTATGAACGACATTTTGAGAATTTACCTAACCAAATGCACGCACATATATGTACGAGGCCATCAGAAATATGACTTTTTATTTATCAAGTTATTTGAAGAGCTGAAAATTCACAATTTGAGAAAACTGCTTAACGAAGATGGGGAATCACACTATCACCTAATCAATCTGGAGAACTTCTATGGCGCTGTTGAACTGAAACCTTCTGACTCTCCATGTATTTTTCACTGCCGCTGCAATGATCCAGTACGATGAGCAAAAGAAAATGTTGATGTAGTTTATTATTGGCTTCTGAATAGTGTTTTGCATAAATAAAACATTGTATATAACTATGTGTTTTAATTATTCATTCTTTTCCTTATACATTTCACAATTAATTTAAGTAATAATATTGTAATTGTAGAGAGTGTTACACAAATAAGAATTGGCACTTTGTGGAGCTCCTCTTGTAGGTTAACATCACGTATAGTCATTGAGCTGTTCGATAGTAAAGTTTTTTCATCTTGGCAAGAAGCTGCTGAAATCCAGTCAGTGTCACCTTCAGTGTCATCAGAAAATATCAGCTTCAGTTTGAATTTCTTTGGTGTGTTTGACAGGCGAGCAAAATATACAGGCAACCGTCCATCGTTTAATCTATCTCGAACCATCAATGTATAGTTGGAGGGGTTCAAACAGTTCCCTGAAGGGCATACAGCCATGTCCTTGGTTCCATAAGGTATATTAACATACAAGACATTTTTCAAAATTAATGTGAATATTATAAAGCTTGATTTAAGTAAAGTCATTTTTATCGATCTGCATTCAACAGTAGTTGGTGAGACACTATTCTCATCTTGCACCTCTTTCGTTACTTTATTCTAAAAATTATTAGCAGGCTACTAGAAACCATAACATCAAATTCTTGATTCATCATTAAAAATTTTCTCAATATTATTACGCTCGGCCTTGAATCATCCGACAAAATCAGACACTCGAAGGAGTTGCCGTTCTTGCGCAGGCTGGCACTCGCTTACAAAAACTATAGACTCGAAGGAGTGGACGTTCTCGCGCATGCAGGCGTTCAATGCCTTGAATCATCCGAAAAAATCAGAGACTCGAAGGAGTTGCCGTTCTTGCGCAGGTAGGCGGTCGCTTACGAAAACTATAGACTCGAAGGAGTGGACGTTCTCGCGCATGCAGGCTTAAGCAAAAGATTTTAAATTTTTTTACAGGCAACAAAATACCAAGATTTTAATTTTTTTACAGCCAACTATATCCCCCCATCCAGCCCCCAAATATCTAACCGAACAACGCCCAAAATCACGCGCCCGCGCAACGTGCATGTACTATACCTTTTCAAATAAACATTTCTCGATTAACCGCATTAGCGCAGCTCGCTGGGTACCTGACTTTGTAATCAGGCAAGCCGCGTTCGATACCCGGCCAAGTATTTAGCTTTTTTTCTCTGTAACCACCACAACCAATAACAGATGGCGTGCACCCTGCAACCCACAATACAATGGCTTTCAATTATTAACAACAGATGGCGCGCACCTCTGCAACACACGCAACCCACAATACAATGGCTTTCATTTATTAACAACAGATGGCCCGCACCTCTGCGACACACCCAAATGTCTTTCGCGCACCCCTACGACCACCCCCAATGTCTTCTTCTTCCCAATGGCTTTTTCTTCTTATCCAAACAACAACTATCAACAGCTCGGCAGCAACTCCCGGCGAGAACTCGATGACTGGTTACCTTTATGTCCACTTCCGCTCCAGAAACCGCTTTGTTTAACTACTGTCACTAAAGCCACTCTCGATATCCTGTCGGGGCCCGGATGGGATTCTTCAGCTCTCCCTAATTGCCATTTTAGTAGCGGTATGTTATCCTCTTGATAAGTACTAAATCGCTAACATCTAAGAACTGCGTATGTCTTTCCACTTTTGACATTGCTGCAGCGTGTGTAAATATTCGTTATACCCACGTTTCCAAAAACCTTTTTTGTAGCAGTTACCATCTAATCAATGTATCACAGAGAACGTTAGTAACAAAAGGCTCAGAAATAGTAGTTGAAGGAGCTAGAGTGTGAAAATGTCCAGGAGTGAGGACTGATAAATCATTAGGATCGAACTCATGAGATATAGAGGACGTGAGTTTAGGGCGGCTTCGATCCGAATAAGTACTGTATTGAATTTCTTGTAGTTTAAGATTAACGACCCTACAATTCGTAAAGATGAGATTTTACTGACTTTCCAAAGGCTTCCAAAATGAGTAACTGATAAGGGGATTAAACTAGCAAGTAATATTCTCTTTAGGTACAGCGTTGACCATGTAATCACTGAGGATTTTATACACAACAATAAAATTGCTACCTTGTACAGAGAATACTTAAAAAAATCTTCCTCGTTTCGCTATCAGACGTTTGAGGCAACAAAGAAATATTTCTGCTGAAAGATTAGAAGATGAGAACTTTCGTAGCAAAACAGGCAACGAGCCAAATATAAGCCCCTTTTCATCCTGGACACCCCGTCGCTTCCAAGAGGTTACAGTAATCAACACCACCGAATACCGAGAATGGTTTGATCTCTGAGATCTGTGATGCGGGCAAATTACCCGTAACGGGTTTAAGAGCATTGGGCTTAACTTTAAAGCATCGTAAGCAATTAGGCAGAGTACTCCGAAATACTCTAAGAGCTAATGAAAACCAAAGGTGCTGAGATGTTGAAACATAGTTTGAATATCAGGGTGTAGGTTTTCAATGTTACAGCATGTACAAATATGAAGCCCGTACTGTGTTACGTTATATTTTTGCCGCAGCGTATATCCAGCAGTGTATTCCATAAACCCGTCAAAGAACAAGTAAACGAAGAAATATCTGAAGTTTGAATTATGCAAAACGTATTTGAAATAGCCTACATATCTACAATAACTGTTTTCTTGTAACTAAAACACGAGTATTGACTTCGAATATTAAGACCAACGGATGGGATAAAATTATCTTCAAACGTAAACACGAACCTTTTTTTATTATTCTGTAACATTTTTGTTATTGCGATAGGCTTATTGGGTTTTTCGTATTGGAAATATCCTCGTTTGTATTTGGTATTGTTTTGTTTTGATGATTGACTTATTCGAGGGTAAGATTTTTGGTTAGATTTTCTTGATGTACAAGGCGATTTTGCTTAGGGTGGAACCACACGTTCTAGACAGGTTAAAGACGCTTATGGAGAGAAGAGGAAGAAAAGTAGAGTCGAGCACAGGACATTTCGAGCATAGAGGTTGTGGAATGTCGTAGAAGAAGAACGTTATTTAGACGATATTGGTTTTAAAATTTAGAAGAAGAAATGGGTTGGTAGGATTTTGGAGATGTCAGTTGTCGGAAGGCAGTTTCCTGGTGACCGTCCTAGTGTGAGGATGCTTGTAGTACCTGGGAAGAGAGGTTAAGGTGAAATGTGGTGATTTATGTCTAGAAGCGTTATCTGAATTTATACTGGCAATTTTGTGCCATCCATTGATTGGGATTTAGTTGGATACACTTTATCGTTGGTTCCGTTATTGGTTTTGTGATATTTTTGGAAGTTAGTTTAAACACGTTCTCGTTTGTGAGGATTTGATTGCTGAATATTTGCATGTACTCTCGTTGGTCTTCCTGGACGACTAACTGATCAACCACCATCAGAACATCGTACGTAGAAACTTTTAGCCCGCCCAAGACCTTGTTTCTTCAGTGTATGGGGCTATCAACTCCACTTAGTTGCCGCAGTTTTGGCAAGTCTAGTAATCGAACGAGTTCCATTTTGGTTTATTGGGAACCGGAATCGTTGGTTGCCGTATGGCAACGACGGCGTATGTTTGCTTCGATTCTACAGAGGACAGCTGAGTGTTGTGTCATCGCATTTGAACAAGGTACCTTTGTAATTTGTTTCAGTGTATTTGTTTGCTCATAATTTACTTTTCACCTTTGTAATTTGATTCAGTGTATTTGTTTTGCTCATAATTTGCTTTTCACATTAAAGAGAATTGATTTATCTGAATAACATTTTGAACTTTTGAATTTAATAAATAACCTGATTATTTAATTAAACTTTTACTGTTAATTTGCTCATATAAATTTGATTTTTATGCATTTTCTATAGTGTTAAATTTTGAATATCATTTCCTGATTACTGATTTATTAGATATTGATATTATTTGGTATTTTGTGAAAGCGTCGTGAGAACTCGAAACGTCGACTTGTTAATTGAATTATTTTGGATGTTTTAAAGATATTTGTTTCTAGATTTATGAAATCATTATTGATTTTTCTTGAAGTTTAAATGTAATTAAACACTTTGATATCATTTTTGAATTATTCACAGTTTAGATGGTGAAGTGGTTGAATCAGGAAGAGTTAAGTTATGAAGTAGTGAGAAGAGGTATTGCGACAGGCACTGTCGATCAGATGCGGCATGCTTTGACTATGGCGTTGCGGTTAGAGAAATGCGGTGACTCTGTCAGTTATCCGCCATATCCATTTTCTCCAGAAGAAGATTTGGCTGCTGTAGAGAGGAAGTTGGACGATCTTAGGCCCAAGGTGCAGTCATCCAAGGAATCCACCACGAGTAATGCTTTTAGCAAGCTCCAAAGTAAAATCTCTCACGTATTGGTTAGAATAGATAACTTGCCTGTCGAGGCCACCCGTAGACCTGTTGTGTTGTCTGAAGCGTTGTTACTGTTGGATCGAATGTATGCGAACAGCGTAAAGGGCTTTTCTGATCAAGATCAAGTTGAACCGCCTCAAGTTAGTTTTCTCCCTCCTATACACGGTATGGCAAATTTTGCACAGTTCGCACAAACCATTCCCCCGTCTCGTAGGTCATCGAGTGTGTCTCCAAATGCTATTCAGGATAGTTCCCTTACATTTAAACCCGTTCCCCCTAATAAATGGAACCTTAAATTTTCTGGGAACCAGAGAGGTCTTTCGTTAAGTGCTTTTCTGGGAAGAGTAGAAGAGTTAAGGGTTGCAAGGCATGTAACCAAGAATGATATTTTACAGTCTGGTATTGATTTATTTGATGCCAGGGCTTATCAGTTCTACTTGGCCTATCGCGATGAGGTTAGTACTTGGGATGAGTTAACGGATTTGCTGAGGGAAGAATACCTACCACCTACAATGAAAAGCTTTTCGAGGAGATTCGCAAGAGAACTCAAGGACTTGATGAGTCGATGGGAACCTATCTTGCTATAATGTTGGGGTATTTCAATAGATTGACTTGCTCAGTTTCTGAGGAGACCAAACTAAAGATTCTGTTGAGGAATATTGCTCCATTTTATCAGAACCAGTTGGCTTTGGTAGACATTAATTCTATTTCTCAGCTGAAAGAGTTAGGCAAGCGTCTGGAAGTGCGGAAGGAATTTGTGGAGAGTTATTCCGCACCTTCTAGGAAGACTAGTGTTCTGGAACCGGATTTGGCATATATTGAGGTAGACGTGGCTGGTGTTAGTGGATCGTCGTCGTCTCGGAGTAGTAATCGAGATCGTTCTAGGGATATTGTTTGTTTTAGGTGTAACCAAGCAGGACATCGCGCTGTTGGATGTGCTGTGGTTCGGGGTAAATTCTGTTATAAATGTAAAAAAGAGGGTGTTACTCTGAAAACCTGTAATGGCTGTAATCGTAAATCTCAGGGAAACGGGTTGACGCGCCACTAGGTGATTGGTGTAGTCGTGTTGTTGAGCAGACTCCAATCAACAAATTTCAGGGTGTTTTGGACTACATCTTAGAGAATGCCGTTGGCGACGAGAGGCCTTACTTGTTGGTGAACATTTTGGGTAAAGTTGTTCTTTTGGATTCTGGGGCCTCAAGGATAATCATTGGTAATCAGGGTTTAGGGATTGTTAAGGACCTTGGATTGTCTGTTAATTACAACAGGGTAGTTAGTTGTACTCTGGCAAACGGCAATAAATGCAGTAGTGTGGGTAGTGTACAGTTACCTTTGTCTTTAAGGGACAAGTTTAGATTAATAGAAGTCTTGGTCGTTCCTGAACTTCCCCATGTACTCATCCTTGGAGCAGATTTTTGGCGAGATATGGGTATAGTTCTTGATTTAAGGCGTAATGAATGGCATTTTTCTCGTGAACCTGTTGGAGTTCACGAGCAAAGTCGATAAGTCATGTTTCTGATCAGACTGTACTTAGTCCTCTGGAGCGGTCCAGACTTCAGGCAGTAGTGGATCGTAACGTGGCATTTATGGGTGATCAATTAGGTTGTACAGACAGGACGGAACATGTTATTGTGACCAATAGCGAACCGATTAAGCAGCGGTAAGGGAAAGGGTAAGGGAAATTGACAAGCAATTAGAGGAAATGTTGCGACTTGGTGTGGTAGAGCCGTCAACTAGTCCTTGGTCTTCTCCCACTCTCTTAGTTAAGAAGAAGGACGGGTCATATCGCTTTTGCGTTGATTTTAGGAAGTTAAATTCTGTCACGGTTCGGGATAGTTATCCACTTCCAAGGGTCTCGGACATATTAGATAAGCTTAGGGATGCCAAGTATCTATCTTCCCTAGATGTTAGGTCCGCCTTTTGGCAAATCAAAATGGCCGATGATTCTAAAGCCTATACAGCTTTCTCAGTGCCTAATAGGGGATTATTTCAGTTTTGTCGTATGCCTTTTGGGTTGCGTAACGCTCCAGCTCGTTGGCAAAGGCTGATAGATCAAATTTTAGGGAATGATCTCGAACCTTACGTTTTTGTTTATTTAGATGATGTAGTGGTGGTAAGTCAGACATTTGAACAACACTTAACTCTCTTGGATGGAGTCTTCCGTCGTCTTAGGGAAGCCAACATTACCGTTAGTCCGGAGAAATGTCAATTCTGTAAACCTGAGATGAAATATTTAGGATACGTTGTTGATAGGAATGGACTTCATGTCGACTCAGACAAAGTGAAGGCGATGTTAGAGATTCCCCGCCAACCAATGTCAGGGAGGTACGCCGGATTGTCGGGACATTTTCATGGTATAGGAGATTTGTACCAGATTTTTCAACAATTGTCGCACTAATTGCAGCCTTGCTTAAGAAAAATAGTAGGTTTGTGTGGACGGAAGAATGCGCAAATTCTTTCAGGGTGATTAAGGAGTATTTAGTCTCTGCCCCTATTCTTAGTTGTCCGGATTACTCTAGACCGTTTGTGATCCAGACAGATGCTTCTGGTTATGGGATAGGTGCCGTGTTGTTACAACCATATAAAGACGGTGACCGTATGATTTGTTACCTTAGTAGGTCCCTTACCAGGCAAGAACGTGTTTATTCAACTACCGAGAGCGAATGCCTTGCCGTGATTTGGGCCCTTGAAAAGCTGAGACCTTATATTGAGGGTCTAGAGGTTACGGTGATTACCGACCATTATAGTTTGTGTTGGTTGCATAATTTGAAGGATTTATGAGGTAGACTTGCTCGTTGGGCTGTTTTGTTTTAAGATTATACATCGTAAAGGCAAAGATCTCGTTCTACCAGACACTCTTTCTCGTAGTGTTCCCGTAATTGACTACGTTGATCCCTGCAATATGGATTTCTTGTTGTCGAAGCCTATTACAGATAAATGGTATGTAGATATGTTGGAACGCGTTAGGAAGAAACCGCTTCTTCTTATAGAGAGCAGGATGGACAACTTTGGAAGCATGTTCCTACTGAGTTTTCTGAACTATCGGTTCCTGCTGATTCATGGAAACTGGTCTTACCTAAAACCGACCGACTTCGAGTAATTGTCTCTGCTCATGAACCCCCAACTTCAGGACACTGCGGGGTGTATAAAACGTTCGCTCGTGTAGCTGAAAAATATTATTGGCCAAAGATGCGCTTTGACGTCGCTCGCTTTGTTCAACGTTGTCGCACTTGCGTGGCCCATAAAGTTTCACAAGAGATGCGCACTGATATGTTAGCTTCGCATCCAAAACCCTCCAGGCCGTGGGAAACAATATCTACTGATCTTGTAGGTCCTTTACCAAAATCAAAACATGGGAATACATACATATTGGTGGTCACTGATTATCTGAGTAAGTTTCCTCTCATGTTTCCTTTGAGAAAAGCCACGGGGGACACAATAATTAAGAAAATAGAGTCGGAAGTGTTTCTTAAGTTTGGTGTACTGGTTTTGTGATATTTTTGGATTGTAACGGAAATCATACTCGTGTGAGGATTTAAGACAAGTTCATCACTGATTATCTCGATGATCACCGGTTTCAGCAACGTGTAATTGATGTTTCCATTGGCAGTTTGGTGATATTTCTGGAAGTTAGTGGAAACACGTTCTCGTTTGTGAGGATTTGATTGCTGAATATTTGCATGTACTCTCGTTGGTCTTCCTGGACGACTAACTGGTCAACCACCATCAGAACATCGTACGTAAAAACTTTTAGCCCGCCCAAGACCTTGTTTCTTCAGTGTATTGGGCTATCAACTCCACTTAGTTGCCGCAGTTTTGGCAAGTCTAGTAATCGAACGAGTTCCATTTTGGTTTATTGGGAACCGGAATCGTTGGTTGCCGTATGGCAACGACGGCGTATGTTTGCTTCGATTCTACAGAGGACAGCTGAGTGTTGTGTCATCGCATTTGAACAAGGTACCTTTGTAATTTGTTTCAGTGTATTTGTTTGCTCATAATTTACTTTTCACCTTTGTAATTTGATTCAGTGTATTTGTTTTGCTCATAATTTGCTTTTCACATTAAAGAGAATTGATTTATCTGAATAACATTTTGAACTTTTGAATTTAATAAATAACCTGATCATTTCCTGATTACTGATTTATTAGATATTGATATTATTTGGTATTTTGTGAAAGCGTCAGGAGAGCTCGAAACGTCGACTTGTTAATTGAATTATTTTGGATGTTTTAAAGATATTTGTTTCTAGATTTATGAAATCAGTAACTGTAACTGAATGTTTTTGGCTTCAGGTATCAGAATAACAGTACAATTATAGAGTTTGATATCATTTTTGAATTATTCACAGTTTAGATGTCATTATTGACTTTGATATTATTTTGAATATTGTGCATTTAAGTAACTCATTTCTGATTTAAGAAATATTGTGCATGTTTACGGATCACAACAACATTTGAGTATTTTGATTAATGCTTTTGATAACATCTGCTTATTTTATCTAGGTTCAATTGATCATTAATTGATTATTACATTTGTTTATTTTGGTAATTTGGACTTAGTGTATCAGGTATGTCATTAAATTATTTACTGATTTATGAAGAGTTTTATTGAAGTTGGTTTGTTGTGACCTAATTGACAATATACTGAGGTTTTATTAGCCATGGAGCCCTTATCTATAGATTTCTTGTAGCCGCGGAGGATTGGTAAGTTATCTTAGGCGGTTAGCTGGGGTAAAGAGGCAGAGAATCTACCTGGCGCCCAGAACATCTTTATATTGGAAGATTAACTTACAGTTGGCTTGGCCCTTGTTTCTTAACCTACTCCCGTCTCCACTGAAGCTGCTGTGCACCCTGGTGCGTCAACGTTTACCACATGGGCCGTAATAAGGTGGTAGGTTAGCCATTACATTGTAGGCTATTAACCGGCGTTGTTGACGTTACAACTGGACCTTTATAATCTATATATTAATATATAAAGAGGTCAAATTTGTGTGCTTGTTTGTTCGTAAGTAGTGGCGGACTAAAGCTAAAGCGAGTCCTAGGCAAAATTGTAATTCGGGGCCTATTTATCAGTCATGACAGATAGTTTGAGTTTGGTACTTTGGTTTTAAAGTGGTACTGGCCCTAGGCACGTGCCTAGTTTGCCTACGCCATAGTCCGCCCATGTTTGTAGGGGGTATTCTCTGAAAGTTGTGAACCGAACATAGGCTATATTTTATTTTGATAAAATGGAAAGGTGGGGAAATGTTTATAAAAAACTTTTGGGAATCTAAAATAATAAATCATCAGAATTAACAGGTTGATACCTTTCTTTAAGTGAAGTCATAGGTGATTCGTCAGTTTGAGACAGTTGAAATATTAAATGGGAAAAATTCAATACCTTCGAAATAGAAAGGAATAAGGGTGTAAATATTGATATATATAGTCTTAGAAAAAAAAAGCGCGTTTTATCATGTTGCGAAAATTCAGTTTTCCAATAGTGGTAAGTGCTGTATTTTTTTAGCCGACTTCCAAAACTGAGGAGGAGGAGGTTATCAATTCGTCTGCAACTTTTTTTATGTATGACGATCCATTATTCAGAAACGGCTTGGACAATTTTGATGATTTAGATTGCATTATATTAAGGAACACTACAGAAAGGCCCTATATAATTGTCTATAACATGAGATTTACGGTTTTCCAAAAAATCAGAAAAAAGTAAATAAGTGACTAGATTTTAGTGAATTGCAATAAATCTTTACTGTTTTCTCTAAAACCGCTCAAGAAATTTGAATATTATAAATTGTATTCTACAAAGATATGTTCCAGCTTGATTCCGTATATTTTTCTATAACGTAAAACTTACCATTTTTCTGAAAATCGGAAAAATATATGCAAAAAAACTGTAAACATTATCGTAAATGTCAAATTTTCGTCATAAATATCTAGTTTAAATGTCAGGATATGCCATGAACGTATATCGCACAAGGTGTTTGTAATGGTTTTCATTTTGATTCGTTTGAAGTAAGTTTCTTTTCGAGACGAAGTTAAATTAGGGGGCTTATAGTCGCGTGAAATGGCAGAAAATATTCCCTTAGTTTATCGAAACGAAAATTTGTTATGTCGGCGAACTCTTTCTATATGGTATATAGTTGTAGGTGTGTGCGTTCCTACATGTGATGGTAAATAAGCAGTTGTATATATAGGATGGTTGAAATATAAGTTGGAATTGAATTAGTTACACAGGGTGGTTCTAAAAATATTGTATTTTCTGGCACATAAGTAGTTGCATATACAAGGTGGTTGAAAAAAGAGTAGAGCGAAACTATAGTTATACAGAATGGGTATTTGCGTTATAGGACGAAGAATAATTACAGTTAAACAAAAGGCTTTAAGAATTTTAGAAGCAGTTGAACATTGTTGATACATAAGGTGGAGTAGAATTACAGTTATACAGGGCGGTTTAAAATGTTATATTGTTTGGAACATTAGTAGTTGCGTATAATTGGTGTTTGAATTAAGTGTGGGCTAAAATTATTGTTATTCAGGGTGTATCAAAAATTTGTTATATAAGCATAAGCAGTTAGGATATTTGAATTATAGAACGTAGTACGGGTATAATTATAAACATAGGTTCAAAAAATGTTAGAAGTATTTTCATATAACGGTAGTTGAAATATATGCTAGAGTAAAATTATAAGTCATAAAATGTGGTTCAAAAAGGTGAATTTTGTTATATAGGGTAGACCATGAGCAGTTGCATAAATGGAATACTAGACATATGGCGCGAAGTAAAATCATTGGGATACAGGAATAATTTAAACAATAGAAAAATAGAAAGTCAATAGTGTGGAGAGGATTTATACTTATACAGGGTAGTTTTAAAGATAGCAGGACCGTCGTAATATTGTGTTGAGTTGAATTATAGTTCTACAGGGTGATTCAGAAAATGATAGACCAAGTTATATAGGGGTGACCAATACACAGAAGCATTTACAGTGTGGATGCAATATAGAGTGAATTAGAGTTACATTTATAGAAAGTGGTCCAAATAATAAAACAAATAAAAAAGTTAAAATATATTTGGAAAATAAAGACAAAAAATAAAAATTAGAGAGGGAGAAAGAGAAAGGGAGAAAAGATAGAGAGATAAGAATACGTTCACATTTTCAATTGAATTGTACCTAAAATCAGATAAAAAAGAAGATATGTCTTAAATAGTGATTGATTGCATGGTTTCTAAATGGTTTTTATTTTAAGGCAGCGGAAGTATTTTTTTTAAATATAAATTATTTACTAAACTAATGACTGAAACTACTGAGATTTTCAGAAAGTATGTTTTGAGACATTGATTTGGCCAATACTGAATGGAAATTCATATAGACAATTAACTAAAAGTAATTTGAACTGAAATTTCAACAAAAAAAATTCTTAGCCCTAACAATCAACAAGACATTTCACTATTTCACAGACCATCTCATACCAAAAGTATGATCCAATGAACTCCTTTACACCCTTATTTGCACAAACATGTGATTATAATCATGGGCAGATCGAAGTGAGGGGCAATGAGGGCGATCGCCCCCTCCGAGAGGCTCCAAATTAATAAATTTAATCTTAAAACGAAGTAATTTTAACTCCAAGAGCCTTGAAGAAGGTCACTTCGATGGGTTTAAACCCCAGAACAACTATTTTTTACGTAATAGTCCAAGAAATCTGAGTTTAAAATTATATTTAGATAAATTTAGTACAGGATCGCCCCCCTTCCTGGATACGCCCCTGCTTATAATAGTATGATTCATAGATTAACAATTAACAATGCTTGTGATGTGCAAATCAACATGTTTTTCGACCGCTCCGGCTAATTCAGTGATAAAAAGCGGTAACTAAGTACATAATCTGGCTTTAAAGTGCGTCAGTGAATACCAGTAATTGCAGTCCATCGAGCCATATAACTACCAGTTTTTTGATCAATAAATATAAAGCCATTGACAACGAAGTCAGAATAGACTTTGAAACGTTTGGTATTCCTGCAATATACGTAGTTTTATTTCTATTGTGGTGTTATTCCCCAAAAAAACATAAAAGTAATCAAGAATATGCCACAAACAACGTTTAGAAGAGATTTTATTCTCGTGCTATTAGTTCATGAATAAAATAAAATATCTCTTATCTTTATGTTGAATTGAATAGATTATAGATATACCAAACACCAACTATATGTGATAGTTTATTTTGTTCTCACAATTATTAAATAAATTAAGGTTTGGAATTACTGCGCTTAATACATAATTCTGTTAATAAAGCTGGTTTAATACTAAATTAAATTTCGGTGAGCTAATGCATTAATATATATATATATATATATATATATATATATATAGGTTTTTGAATAAAGTCGAGATCCGTGTTAAATGTGTAGTATGTCGAGATCCAGCGTATAAAAGACCTTCAATAGTTACGAGGGAAGCTGAGATCCAATATATAAGTTAATAAGTAGAGATCCATAGACACTGTATATAGATGTTTACCGAATTAGATGAGATCCAGCCTTGTTGCCAATGCCAAGTCAGGGACATTTACAAATCCGGGAATCACAACAGTAAATTTTGCGCCAAAATTTCACACATTTTCGCGAATTGTTAGTTAAACCAAAATATGACGTCCCGTGGCAAACAAATTGTGCAATTGGCTACTGCTTTTAATGAGAATATTGGTGAGAAAGAAAAGAAAGGTACGTATATTATTTCAATAATAATGAAAATTGTTGTATATTGAGGTTATGTTATTATTATTATTGCAGTAATATTATTCTACAATTAATGTTCGAAAGTTATTGAGATACACGATTTTTTTACGAACGTATATCGTGATATGTCTATAACGCCGTATGTTTTCCTTACAGAAAAATGCGGGGAAATAAATGACAAATCTGAAAGATTAGTACCTCTTCAATATAAACCATACGACATCGAGGAATTAAGTCCAACTGTGGATCCCTGGATAGATTATAAACAGTGGAAAAATAATAATGTAAGGAAAAAATCATTGAATTTGAAAAAAAAATTTAAATATATATATTGTGTTTGTAGCGGATGGAAAGAAGGGGTACACCAAACATTACAGAAGATCAAGATATTTCTCCAACGGTTTTCATTGAATCATCGTCAGTATGTTTACATTTGAACCTTATATATGCACTTATTTTTACGTTAATATTTTTGTTTTAGATTTCTTGGCAACCTAATCCGAGTGAAAAATCTTCCACTACAAGTCAACTGAGTCAATCTAATATATCAGAGGAAATCCCACTTGCAAATCAACTGGTATTTAAATTATTTTTTTAAACTTAATTACTTTCATAATATTTTTTGTAGGACACACAAAACAACAAAAGTGTTGCATTCGAAAATGAAATCAGGACAAGTCCTAAGTTGACCGTTTTGAAAAATATCACTGTAAGTGTGGACAATACTTTCTGAATTATATTATGATAAATAGCTAGTATTAAAGACATATTGATTTTAAACAATTTTAATTGCAGATTCCTCCTTTATCCTCAGAAATCAACAACAAATAATAAGACAAACATCAGAGACTAAAAACTCATGTTTATTGGTAAGAAAATGATTGTAGTTAAAATAATTTTGACATCTTCAAAACAAAGAAATAATTTTTAAATATTAAACTGTTTTCTTGATGCTTATTGTAGGAGACAAGCAACAAGGACAGTATATTCGAAAACAGTAACACAATGAACTCACACAATCAACAAAATGAAGTAACAACCAGAACATCAGCAACAGAAAATTTACATCGGCAAGTAAGTAAATTTTATTTACAGCGTTTGTTATTGATTTAAATTCAAATAGAAATTTAAAAAAGTAAGTGCTTATTAAAGATGAATAAGTTAAATTTTATTTGCCACAAAAGCTAGTCTAGTGGAATTTAATCCGAACGTTTCATCTGCAACTACAGAAAACGCGTTCAGCAACGCGGGCATAGTAACTGATGAAACTTTTGGAAGAAAATCCACTAAACAACTGCAAAACAACAAGTAATAAAAATTTTGCTCATTATTGAAGTAGGAGTTAAAGTAAAAAGTAATAGTTACTCTGGTACTAGGCTATTAAGTCAACTATTTTTAAATTAGCTAATATTTCAGTTCAAAATTTTAGAGATTTTAGTGTTTTTTTTTGTTCGGAAAATTATTACTTAAAAAAAATCTTGTACTTGCAACTTTATTAGAATGATTATAGTATATAAAATTAATATGTTTACCTAATCAATCATAACAGTGGTAAAATTAATTATGGTATAGAGCTGGAAAATGATGACTTTAAAATTCAGTAAGATTTAACATCTCACTGAATTTTAATGTACATAAAAAATGTTATATACAAATAATTCACGTAATAATCGTTGAAAATTTATTTCTGTTTAGATACGAAGCTTTTTTCTTTTCATTTTCTTTAAACACGAATACGCCAATCAATCAACAAATGATTTGATTTTCAAAATATTTAAAATATATGTCTTCAAAGGCAAACATTTAATATAGATCTTTTATATATGCTTATACTATAAATAATGATCTTACTGTATGCTTTAATTTTCAAATTCTATAGGCTGTTGGGATGGTTGAAGGTTGTGAAAAAATCCTTGAAGTTAGCCATAGGAAAAATAGGAAGTGGGATAAAAAAGACAGATGCATTTACTGCGATCGCGATATTACTAACTTCTCAAGACATTTGTATCGAAACCACGCAGAACAAGATTCAGTTCAGAAAATTATGCTGCTTCCTAACGGTGACAAAACTAAAAAGAAAATGATTAATTTGTTACGAAATGAAGGAAACTTGTCACTACTAGACGAACAAAAAATTAGGCCTGTTCAGAGAAATACATACAATTACATTATGACGAAAAGATGACAGTAAATGGAGGTAAAGAATTTTTACCATGTTCATATTGCAAAGGATTATATCGTAAATCTTCACTTCGAATTCATTCTAAAACTTGTGTTTACAAACCCAAAAATGTTAATAAATGTAATGCTGCTAGTCTGGGCCAAGACTTGTTGGTTTACAAACTATGTCGAAAATCATTCTATGACAAACTGAGATTAACAAAAGAGGTGTTTCCAAGAATGCATGCTGATAGAGCATCCTTTAATAGTAAAAAGGACCCCATTATTTGTCAATATGCCGAAGACTATTTACGTAAACATAAACGACCTCATATTGCAAGTGCAGTTTGTAACAAAATGCGAGAACTTGGTAGACTTCTCATTCCACTTCAAGACAATTACGGTCTTAATACATTAATGGAAGCAATGAATACGAAACATTACGATAAAGTTGTCCACGCAACACATATAATTTCTGGCTACGATGTGAACGCAAAAAGCTTTAAATCGCCTTCCTTGGCAATGCACATGAAAACTATTCTATTAGCAGCCTGTTTAGCCGCTAAAACTTTACTATTGAAACAAGATCCCGTTCTACCAATAACTAATTATACTCAAATGCTTGACAATGTAAAAAAATTCCGCCAATTGGTAGATGAAAGGTGGAAATTCGATATGGGCAGCTTAGCTTTAAAGGATCTTAACGAAAAACATGGACAAAAATGTCAAACCTTACCAATTACAAGCCATGTAATAATATTTCGGCAATATGCTATAAACATCGCTGAAGAAAGTATAGCTATTTTGAAAGAAAATATGAACGATATGACATCTTTTAAGAACTTGATGGAAGCAATTCTAGTTCTTACCATTTTATTAAATCGTAAAAGAGTAGGCGATGTGCAATATATAAAACTTGAATCTTACCAAAACCATTCGACGAACATAAATCAAGAAGAATGTCTTAAAGCATTATCCGAGACAGAAAAAATATTGTCATCATTTTTTAAAAGAATTATCATTGTAGGAAAAGGTAGTAAATCCATACCAATTCTCTTTCCGAAAAATATACAAACTTATATAGATGTCCTTTTAACAGTTAGATGCACGAATCATCTAATACCTGCCGAAAATCCATTCCTTTTTGCCTTAGTTGGTACGAAAGACAAATGGATAAATGGATCAGCAGTCTTAAGAAAGTACGCAGGAAAGTGTGGTGCTGTAAATCCACGAACGCTAACATCTTCACGTCTGAGAAAACAAATAGCAACAGTATTGCAGCTCCTAAATTTAAGTGATAATGAGAAAGAACAAGTGGCCTCGTTCATGGGACATACTAAAAAAACGCATGAAGAATTCTACAGGTACAGTTCTCTGTTATAACAACTTGTTACCTAAACATTAACCCTATTCACTCTAACATTATATAGAAGCTTGTCTGTTTATGTTGTATGTATAGGATACCTCAAGATATATACCAAACAGGAAAAATTGCAAAATTACTGCTCATGATGGATAAAGGAGAAGGAGCTGACCATAAAGGAAAAACTCTTGAAGAAGTTGATGTACAGCTGGAAATTCTAACCAAAGAACCCGAAAATGTTGGAGATTCTGAGAATAAAATCGAGACTTCTGACAACGATTTTAAAAGTACCACGCCATATAATGAAGGTAAGTTATAACATCTTTTTATTATGAATTATGACTAACATTAACCTACTGCACTTACAGAATTTTGTAGTAGTCAAAATACAGAAGCCAAAAATAGAGAGGGGGTAATCGATCGGAGTGAAAACAAATACATTGGTATGCTATATGAATGAATTATTTTGGAAAGCAATAATTCTATTATATTTTACAGAAATATCTGAACTAAAGAAAAAGAAAGGGGATCGACGTAGTACAACACAGAAACGAGGATCATGGGATGAAAAACAAAAATCAATAATGAGGAGATATTTTAAGAACCATATTGCCAAGAAAATCACCCCAAAAAAACACGAATGCATTCAAATGCAATCAGAACATCAGGGGATGTTTGATAATAAAACTTGGGTTCAAATAAAAGTATTTGTGTATAATGAAATAATAAAATAAAATGCGAATGTTTCTGAAATGTCCATGTTTTATTTGATCTAATGAAAACGGAGTACAAAAAGTTAGTTCCAATTAATATATTACACAATAACTATAAGACAAAATATGTGTCTGAATATCCAATGAAACATGAATTACTCTTAAAAATAATTATTACATTTTTTCTCTAATAAATTAGTTAAACTGTATAAATAATTCATCATTATTTTTCAATCCTAATCGTATTTTCCACTGATACATAAATTGTAGTACTTTATTTCAAGTTGAAGTATTTTAAACAATTACATTCAGTAAAATATAAATATAAACGAACTATACTAAAAGTCACAAAAAGAATGAAAAAGGCTTGCTTTTATTCTATCACTTGTATTTTATGACTAAGACAGCTATAAACTACTATAAAAAGTCATTCAAAGGCTCATCACTAAGATATTTCCCAAACCATGAAAAAGATGCCTTCGGTAAGCAAACTCAAGATTATATACAAACACGAAATGAACAGCTTAACATGAGATCCACCATGTTGCCAAATGTTGGATCTCGCCTTAATTAGGAATGGTCATCCAATCTACGTGTATATACAAAACGTCACAAGCGACCTCTGCTTAACAACCCTCTAACCTTCTGCTGGATCTCGACTTCACAAAATGATCTCACCTTTGTATACATTTATCACCAAATGATCTCACCTTTCCTCTGTACACATCTATATATATATATATATATATATATATATATATATATATATATATATATATATATACATTATATATATATATATATATATATATATATATATATATATATATATATATTTTATACTGTTTCACGGATGGAAATATGTGGTTGATGATTTATTCCGGTGTGCATCCGTTCGTCTGTATTCGTTTGAAAGATCACTTGACGGAATAAATCATGAACCATATATATATATATATATATATATATATATATATATATATATATATATATATATGACATTTATTATAAATTGCTTATATCGTAGTCTGAAATATTGGTATGTGTGGGGTCCTTACCATCATGATAATAGGAAATCAAAGGTCCCAAAACCCACAACAACAACAAAGTAACATATTCTCACATATACATTCAAGTCACAATGAATAAAATTTTTAAAACTAATACACGTTAATAGTTGAAATTACAATCAGTTCTCGAAATGTTATGTGTCAAGACGGTATGCCTTCAAATAATTCACAATTATTTTTAGCCGGAATAGAAAAATTTTTATTAAAAAAATTAAATTAAAAAACCAAAGAAACCACAAATGGAAAAATTTTTGTTAAACTTCAGATTAATACTGACATCTCTATTATAATCTTAAAAGTTGTATAAACATAACTATAGATTTACTTAGACAGTATTTAATAATCATGTACATCGCACAGAGATGGGCTATCACGTTTTTAATTGTAATTGAATATATGGGCGAAAAATCAAGATTGAGTTGTGAATTCAAAATACCTGTACTATGATTTTTGTGTGATCTCAAAATTTCCAGTTGTTCTAAATGATTAAGGTACAATCCCTTATTCGCTCGGTGTAGAATCTTAATACCATTTGTCTCATTAAATTTATGGTTGTTATCTAAGAGATGCTTGGCAAAATGCGAGAAACCCGAAGAGTTATGGTTTGGACATCTAAGATGTTCTTTTAAACGTATTTTAAAGCATCTGTAGGTTCTGCCGATGTAAAATGATCCACATGTATCGCATGTAAGTTGATAAACACCACTGCGAGTCATAATATCAGTTGGTTCTTTGTTTTTTCAGTATGAAGTTCCCTAGGGTATTTTTGGACTTGAAGAAAATGCTTATGTGTGGTTTGAAAAGGTTGGCTATTTTGTAAAAAATATTTACACCTGTACAAAACAATGTTCCTAGATTGTATGGCCTTCTAAAAATACATAAATCAGATAATTTCTTGGAGATACCGATTAGACCTGTAGTTTCATTTACATTTTCACCTACATATAACTTGGCGAAAAGGTTAAACCAGAACTTGAAACAATTGTATACTGACAAACTTACCTTCACCATAAAGAACAGTTCCCAACTAATTTCCCTAGAAGTTTCCAATTTGTTCACAAATATACCAGTTCCTGAAGTTTTGGAATTAGTTTATAAGGAACTAAAAACGTCATTTTCTACAGTACAACTATCAGAATAAGTTGATCCAAATGCCAATATTTGTCAAAACTCCTCAATAAAAACAAAATTGACATTGCGCTTTTGCAAGAAATGCACTTGGAAAACCAAGCTCGTAAAAGAGCTCAAATACCAGGTTATGACATAATTGGAATAACATATCACCATACTTATGCCTTAGCAACTTATGCCCGAAGCGGTATTGATAATATAAGGTTAGTAAATACTTGCGTACTTGAGGACACCCATAGGATCGCTGTAAGCGTTGGAGAGGTCCACATAGTTAATATCTAAAAAAACCCCGCAAATCCCTGGTGCAATGAAATTCTCCAAACATACCCTCCATCAATATATGCGGGAGATTTCAATAGTCATCACAGCAATTGGAGATATCGAGAGTCCGATGATAATGGCGAACATCTTCTTGGTTAGGCATTAAAACAGTCAAGCCCAGAGTTATCCGAGTTCTCTGGAGAATTTAACATCGATGAGATATGTGCAGCGACTCTCAGCCTAAAAGTAGGAAAGGCTCCGGCATTTGATGGAGTTCACAATGACTTTCTTCAACTGCGGCCTCTATGCTAGACAGTGGTTAACAAATTTTTTCTGAACACTGGTAAACTGCCTAATGAATTTAAAAGACCAAAAATAATTGCCGTACTAAAACCTGGAAAGCCAGAATCACGAGCCGACAGCTAGACCAGGTAGAAGCTGCACGGACAAGTGATAAGCCTGACAACATTCATTGAATCAGGATACCAGGAATGTCTTAAAACCACGGCTGTATTCATAGGTTTAACAGCTGCCTATGATACAGTCTGGAGAGAAGGTCTCCTTTATAAGTTTCTGTATGTGATTCCCTGTAAAACAACTTGGAAGGCTCTTGAATAACATGCTTTCTGATCGAAAATTCCAAGTGATCATGAACGGCAAAGCCAGCAAACAGAATTTTAAATAATGGCCTTCCTCAGGGCTCCGTAATTGCTCCTGTCCTGTTTAATCTATACATCGCTGATCTTCCTGCAACGACTGCATATAAATTTGCGTACGCCGATGATCTGGCTATAGCGGTGAAAGTTAAACAAGTATGATGTAGCAAAGAGAATGTTAGAAAAAGATCTCGAAACTTTGGATGTTTATTATAAAAAATGGAACCTACTTCCAAGTCCCAGCAAAACAGAGTGTTCCTTTTTTTCACCTAAATAATAAACAAGCTAATCAAGAGCCTGAAATATTCTGTAATGGTGAACGCCTTAGGTACAATCCGAACCCAAAATACCTGGGTATTACACTGGACAGAACGCTCTCTTTTAGGAAACATATAGAGAACAAGTCTGCAAAAATTCAAATGAGGAATAACATTCTGGAAAAGCTCTGTGGATCCTCATGGGGAGCAACTGCCGATACCTTAAGACGTTCGGCAATGGGTCTCGTCTTCAGCGCGGCTGAGTATGGTGCTCCAGTATGGATGAACAGCCACCATGTCTCAAAAGTTGATGTTCAGCTCCGCAGGAGCATGCATATCATAACGGGATGCATAAAATCTGCACCAACTTACTTAATTTCAACTCTCAGCCATATTATGCCGCCAAATATCCGACGGAAAGAAGCTCTCCTACGAGAATACGAGAAAATAATGGATATCCCGGAGTTGCATATCCATGAGCATATACCAGCTGATTGCCTCACCAGACTGAAATCCAGACATTCACCATCAATGGATGCGAAAGCGTTGCATGAAAGTGATTTCAGGGGTATGGGAATGCAGATTGGAGGGAGGATTGCCAGAAGTACTTGACTATGTGAGCATCCATGAGGAACCTGCGGGTTTCGATTTACGTCGCAATATATGGAAGACGGCAAATAGAATTAGAACGGAACACGCCGTCTGCTCAGATATGCTGTATAAATGGAATAAACAACCCACGCACAATTGTAAATGCGGGGCAGCCTATCAAACAGTCAAACATATATACCAAGACTGTAAACTTACGGCCTACCAGGGAACAATAAATGATATATATATACTCTCCCTCCTGCAGCGACTGAATGGATAAAGAACCTATCTGTTAGTTTGTGATTACTATGTATGGACTTGTTATTTACGAATGCTCTGTTTCTGTTCTTTTTTATATTTTTTTTACTCTGTACGCTTTTATTCTGTTCTTGTGTAGTGTTAGTGTTTAAGTGTAATTTCGTATTTTTATATTATAAGATCAACTCATGTATACTATTGCCATACGCTAAATAATTAAATAGATTAACTTCCATAGAATAAACACTTCTTTAAATTTATACAAATATATATGTTGTAATACTAAATTACAACTGAGTAATACAAGTACATTTCTCACTTATATTTCATAATAATTTATTTTTTATTGGATCACTATAACAATGTTTATCTTTGTAAACAGGTTATGTTTTTCACAATTTATTCTAACTGCACCACCCTTTTTTTTGAATATCATCTTTGGAGTATTTGAAAACCCAAAGCACATTCCTTCTATAAGAAAAAATATTATTTCTCGGGAACTGAAAATATTGAGTTTATGGAAGGGAGGAGGACTGAAAAGTGTTTAATCCCAAGTGACTCTGAAAAAAATTAGCAAATGTAAAAAATGTTAAGTGACAAAAACACTTATGAAATGAAAATAAATTCCAAAAACGACAAAGATATAAACCTAGAAAATTTTAAAAATGTCGAAAATGTGGAAAATGTTAAAGATGTTAAAAATGACAAAGATAACAACAATGTCTAAAATGACAGAAATATCAATAACATCCAAATTTTCAAAAATGTTGAAATTGACGAAACTATCTAACTGTCAAACGTTGAAAATGTCAAAAATATTAATAACGTCAAAAATATTAAACATGTCAGTGATATCGAAAATGTCAAAATGACAAAATTGTAAAATGTCAAACATTTCAAAGATATCAAAGCCAAAAAAATATAAAAACTGGCAGTGAAAATACATCTAACAAAACAAATGAAAACCGGACAACTGCAAGATCAAGTATCAAAAATCTCAAACACGACAAATATGTGTAGTTCTTATATTGGATTTTTCAATTCTTGGAAAGAGCGTAAAATTTCCAGTTTAGTGGTGTCTCACAGTTGCATAAAAATTTGAGTTTCATTGAAATATCATACTTCATAAAGTTAGGCCTTAATTTTTCTAAGGAGACCATAACTTGTTTGTCGCAAAATAAACATTAACATTAATGATTAGTAGTCAAACAAAAATGGCCTTACAAGTCGATTTCCTGAAAAACTATAAATTTGCAATAGGTAGTTAATTAAAAAACGTAAGTTTGATTAAATTTCCTATGACCCCACACCAAACATTACTTCCAACGTCTCTGCCACTTCGTTAGGATTATCAACAGCCCAGTGATGAGTATTTTGCCTTTTAAAACTCTATAAATCTCTAAACCTACTCTCATTACAAGACATGATTTACGAAATCATTACACTTCCTAGTATACCTACCACTCACATAAGTGCATTCGTCTTGAGAAATTAGTTTTCTTAATTTCTTGAACTAATATGGATTTGTATGGATGGTAGTTATTCTTTTCCAACACTCTCTGTACCATTGATTTTGGCACACACATATATGATTTGCAAATCTGTAGATTAATACCTAGTTACGAAACAGTTAAGGTACTAGTAGATAAACAAAGTTACTTCAACGCCACGACGAGGCCCGGAACGGCGGGACGTTTGTTGTTGAAATTTTAAATTGAAATTGTTGTGTTGCGGGTGGCGGCGCGCGCAGGTAGTGGCTGTTTGAATAAAAATGGCGCCATCATACGGCGGTTGTGGTAAGTAAATAGAAAAAAGCATTGGTTGGGTTTCGAGCCCGGGACGGCGGCGTGTGCGTTGAAGTTTCCACTATATGGGCTGGCAAGCCAGTTGAATAATGTTGTATTTTGGTTGATGGCTATGTGCGGGTCGGCTCGTGTGGGTTGTTCGTTTCCGCGATGGCGGGCGAGTCATTTGGATAAGGTTGTCTTTTAGATGGTGGTTATCTGAGTGTTGTTTATAGAATATGTGATTTGGTGTGAAAATGCGGGAAATTGGATTTCGGGGGGTGAAAGTCGGGAAATTGGATTTCGGGGGTAAAAGTCGGGATATGGGATCTAGGAATAAAAATATTTGGTGAATATATTAATTTTAGAATAAAATTTTAGAGACAAATGCAGATCGTTAAAAATGCCTTTACTTAAATCAAGCTTTGTAATATTCACATTAATTTTGGAAAATATCTTGTATGTCAATATACCTAGTGGAACCAAGGTCATGGCTGTTTGTTCTGGAAGGAAAAAATGTTTAGATCCCTCCGACTATACGTTGATGCGTCAGGAACGATTAAACGACGGGCAGCTGCCAGTATATTTTGCTGATCTGTCAAACAGCACTGAAAAGTTCAAGCTGAAGCTGATATTTTCAGACGGTACCGAAGGTGACAGTGATTGGATTTCAACAGAGACATCATGTGAAGATAACATTTCATCATCTAATAGCTCGGTTGCTACTCGGGATGTCTTACAAGTCAACATTCAACAGGAGCTTCACAAGTTGCTAATTCTTATTAGCACAATACTATCTGCTATCACAGTATTGTTACTTAAATTAATTGTGAAATGTATAAGGAAGAAAATGAATAAAAACACATAATTGTAGATAATTCTCTTTATTTATGTAAAACACTATTCATTATCCAATTATAAATTGTAAAAATATTTTCTCTTGCGCAGCATACGGGGTCCTTGCACCAGCAGTGAAGAAAACATGGAGATTCAGAAGATTCCAAGTAAACAGACTTCTTGCACTTTTCCAAATTTATTAGGTGATAGTGCGGCTGGCCATCTTCGTTGAGTAGTTTCCGCAAATTGTTAATTTTCAGCTCCTCGAATAACTTGGAATATAAAAAGCTAAATTTCTGCTCATCTCGCACATATATGTGTGTGCACGTGGTGAGATAAATTCTCAAAATGTCATTCAATGTGTCCACATCGTAGTGGCCGTCAGAGTAGTAGAGTCCATGTAAGTGTGCTTCCAAATATCGAACATGTTTTTTGTCTGCTGCTGATAGAGAGTTAAATGGTTTTGGTGGTTTAAACAAGAACGCTCCCGTGCGTTTGCTTGTCTTGATTACCAGTTCCTTCGGAACGAATCTTCCTTCGATTTCGAAGCCTTGAATGTCAACAACTGCAATTTCCATGGTAAACCGTCGAAGAGCTGAACTGAAACTGAATTTCTACAAAGCTGAGTGATCTCGGAGAGGCTTCGAACAATTTCGCTGAGTGGGAGAAATTCCATTACGCAGTCGTGGATAATTATGCAGAAGGCTCGAGTCTTATCGGAAAATCCCGTCTGGCTTTCAATGTCCAGGCGAATATCTACAGTCGCAGATTTCACAGTGTCTTCGCGTCGGAGCAATCGATAACGAATAGGGTGTGCGTCTTGAATGCCACATAATCCAGAAGATGGTGTTTACCACCACCAAAGCTAGGATTAAAGTCCGTATACCTTTTGTAAGCCTCACCGTACTCGCTCTTTGAGAAATCTAGCTGCATTCTTTCCATAGGCCAAAATTCGCTGTTTAAAGTTAGACGAATATTGGAAATGTGAATATTATCAAATTCCGTGGGATCTTCTTTGATGTTGCTATGGCGGTCAGTTTGGAAAGCTAAGATAACGTATCGGACTCTCCACGGCGGCACACGTTTTCACTGCCCAAATTTCACGAGTGGCGCCTGTTTTGAGAGCAGGCAACTCATGAAGCTCCCATTTACGAAACGGTAAAATTATGCTGGAATCTGCTTTGACAGCTTGCAGCAAATCGAGTTTAACATCATCGTTGGGGAAAATGTGTCGGACTTTAAGTTCGATGTTGTTTATAGTCACTTTGCCCTTGGTAGCAGCATCTTTGATTATAAGGCAATCGTCATCACTACGGCTCCGCACCAGGCGTATCGTTTGTTTACTCCACATCACTCGCTTGTAGTCGTTGAAAATCGAAAATAAATGTCCCAGCGGAATGTACATGTGAAAGGTGTTGTCGGCGGCATTCATATGGGCTTTATGGGGAAAATTCCAGCCGGCTATGAATAGATCCTTGGAACTGTTGGGATCGTAGCACAAGTATCCTCGAGCTGTGCTCACGCGGCCGGGATCTCTCACGGTTTCAATTTCCTTGCCGCACAACTCGTACGTGGCGCTGTCGAAGAAGAAAGCCCCCGCATTTGGTGACAGGGAAACATCTCCATTGCCTGCTGTTCTAACTACTTGTCCCTGGATTGAGATGCAGGAATCTGCCATAGAAAACCAGCAATCTGTTTGATTGACGGTGATCTCAATGATATCATTGTTGCCAAATGACTTGACATACGGATAGTAGGTGCGTAACTCCTCTCGTCGTACACTATCATCAAATTTGGTTTGCGGAAGATATCGAACATTTGAGGAGTTGACATGGTAGCCGAGTGTTTGTAGAAACAATCTGTTTGAGAGCGTGAGTGATCTCTTGAGAGGTTTCATGGAAACTGATGGTGGTCGAGGAGTAGCTGTCTTCTTATAATACGGTTCTTCATTATCAAATATAAGTCGACCCATTGTTATTGCAATTGTTTCAGCTCGAGTCGGACGATGATTTCCTCACCCCGGAAATTCACGACTTCCGAGTCTTGGTTCAAATGTGCAAAGTCAGATTATGAATTTCACTTCTGTTTATCGGTAAATAGATGAGATGCTGCGGTGTTTCATCGATAGCGAAACCCGGATCCACTGCAGTAGCGAATTCGTAGATTGTGTGAGAGGGAGTGTTTTGTTGTAGAAATCGCCCGTT